>JAHREE010000480.1:16828913-16902536 GCA_033628505.1 Tringa tobata
TGTCCCCACAACCCTCACCAACCTTTCTCTTGCAGCCTCTGAGCTCCCTCGCCCCCTCTCCCACCCGTCCCTGGGCCACTGCATCTCCTGCCCCATCTGCCCCAGCCGCCATCTCCCTCCCAGCCAGCCCCGCTGAGTGCCTTCTCTCCCTCCTCCTACAGGCCATGGCTGTGACCATCAGACACATCCTGACGGTGCTGGGTGTCCTGCAGTACGCCCTGATAGTGGGTGACGAGCCAGATGCAACCACCCAAGACCTCCTGCGTCAACACGAAGAGCAGCAGAACAGCGAGATGATTTGGTTTATGGAGGAGATGGAGCAGAGAAGCCAGGAGCCATGTAGGCTCTACCAGCTCCTCGTTGCCTGCCAGAACTGGCAATTTTGGGCCTGTGCTGAGATCCTGCTTGTGCTTTTTGGTCTCTACTGGCTGCCCAGGCAGAATAGCACAGACTCTGAGAGCAGCGGCCAAATGGGAAGCTCCAACAGTGCAGAAGAGGAGGACTGGAAGGTGGATGACTGGGAGGAGATACCAGACACTTCTGATATTTGGGCTCAAGACAAGTTTCACCTTGAGAACGAGATGAAGAGAAGGTGGGGCTCCTGGTTCCTGCAGCCACCCCTGTCTGGAAGCCACCTGCTGGTTGCAGCTCTTGCTGAGGGCAGCCTGGGTGTTATTTCCTCAGTTGCTCCACTGTGGAAGGGACAGTGCTGACCCCATCCTATTCCTGCAAGCCCACGCTGAGGAATACCTTCATGATTGCCCATAGATGTAGTACTATAGTATTGGTAGACATTGATAAGGTAGTTCGGAGTTGTTTGTTGCGGAGATGCCAATAAATTAGGTTGTTTGAATAAACCCTCTATCTGTGTACGTCTGGGCAAGGCTTTGCCAGGGCATGGGGGGGTCCTTAGTCAACTTCTCCAACATGAGTCCTTGCCATGGGCTGCAGTTCTTCAAGAACTTCTCTGGCATGGGTCCTTTATGTGGGTTGCAGTCCTTCAGACACAGACTGCTCCAGCATGGGTCCCCCACGGGGCCACAGGACCTGCCAGAAAACCTACTCCAGCATGGGCTCCTCTCCATGGGCCTACCAGGAGCCTGCTCCGCTGTGGTCTGGGGAGGGTGTCATGATTTCCTTCAGGGTGTATATGCCTGCTCTGGCATGGGGTCCTTCATGGGCTGCAGGGTAGATAGCTGCTCCACCATGGTCATCCATGAACTGCAGGGGAACAACCAGCACCACCATGGTCTTCCTCAGAGGCTGCAGGGGAAAACCTGCTCTGGCTCCTGGAGCACCTCCTCCCCCTCCTTCTTCACTAACCGCTGTGTTTGTAGGGCTTTTTCTCTCACATTTTCTCATTCCTCTCTCAAAGCTGATGTTTGTGCCCTTTCTTAAATATATTATCACGGAGATGCCACCAGCATCACTGATAGGCTTAGCTTTTGCCAATGGTCTATCCTGGAGATGGCTGGAACTGGCTTTGCTAATGTGGGGGCAGCTCCTGGTGTCTTCTCACCGAAGCCACCCCCCATATTTCCACTTCTCACAGTAGCCACTGCCTGCTAGCAAAACCTTGCCGTGTGTGCAAGCTCAGTACACACAGATAAATAATTTCACTCTGAATCAATAGCAAAGAAAATACTTTCTAGGGTAATGAAATATAAAGGTAATAAAGGTTTTTTATATGACTCAGTCACAAAACTTTTGATGATAATAGCTTTCTAGGTATTCTTCTCCAGATATTTGCGGTCCAAATTAGATAACATTTTAACAGAAATCTTTTGTATTATGGGTGCTCTCTTAGACCAAGGTTTCAGAAAAGAGTTGGACATGAAGATTTTCTAGTGGAGTTTCTAGTACAGAAACTGTTCACATTCTACAAGTTAACGAGCTAATAAATGAACAGCCAGGCCAAGTTCAAATGTCCTGAATTTACCAACGAAAGGACTCTCTGTAGTTGTACAAGCTGACCTTTGAAATTCTGCATCCTGGGTCCTTACGTAAAATAAATACATAAAAAAAAGTGTGTATTTCAAATTTTATATTTCAATATCCATTTAATAGACTGCATCTAGACCAAGGGCAGTTTGTAGTCCATGATGCGTCTTGGTCTCCAAGTTTTCTGGATTAAGCAGTTCAACAGGTCACTTCCAGTTTATGCCCTGTATTTCCTTCCCTCAAATGGGGAGAAATGGCCTTGTTTCTTATCCCACTGTGGCACACAGCATGTACCTGAACCATGCATTTCTTCTAATTTAGATATCATCTAACACAGGGCACATCTCAGTGGATCATGCACTTAAAATCCAACAGGTGATGTATTTTTTTCTTCAAGCAAGATGAAAGTTGCTGGTTTACTGCCCCTAGAGCCGAGCTCCTCTCCATCATTTCCATTTTACTGGAAAGGTAGTGAAGCCATAGTTTCTATTAACGAGTCTTACTTTTCAAGACAGAGTTTAACCTAAAAAAAATGATGTTCTTCAGATTCAGCAGGATGATTTCAAACTCCTAATAATATTATGTCAACTAGCCTTAAATTCTACTCTTAGAAATGTGGAGTTTTGCATGAAGATCTCATTTTTAAGCTTTTCTGTTCATATACTTGCATATAGGATGCTCATGGTCATGTAAAGTGGAATAAGGTTGTTTTCTATATTAAAAATAAATTAGAGTATTGAGAAGTTTCAAAGAGTTCAAAGAAATTGTTTTTCATATTTTTAATGATATATATGTATGCGTGTGTGTGTTTGTATTCCAAATATGATCCTCTATCACAAAAAGGGCCATTATTTTGCTCGGTAGTGCTATTATTGCTCTTCCATTTTATATCTTTGGAAAGGTACCAATTTTTGTTCTATTTCTAGGCCTTTAATAGTCCACTATCCTTAATTAAATATTCTGATGTCTCTTTTTAACTGCATAAGGACAGTGAAATTGCCTTTAACTACTGCTAAGTTTCTTGATATTTTTTAGAAGCTAAAGATGGTGACTACATTTGATGTGTGTTTACTTTGTGGTGCAGTTTCTTTACTATAAAAATAAATACATACTTGAGTCATTATTTAAGTTACTCTATATGCTGTTTTCCCTCCTGCACCTGATTCTTTCAATTCACTGAAAGAAGATGAATATACTATTGAATAACACTGCAAGTCACTTTGTGTAGATTTAAAAGTGTGTAATTTCTGATCAGACTGCCCTCCTTCACCAAAGGTATACATTAGGACTTTAATGATGCATGAAAATGAATCCCAATTGTAAATGCACAAGCCTTCATAATATTTTAGGGAACAAATAATTAGCATTTTGAAAATGTGTGTGCATCTCACACAAGCAATCTGGTTTTCCTCCTCCTTCCTGTTTTGAAGTCAATAGTCTGTGTTGCATCAGCCATCTGCAGTTCCATAGACAGGTGCAGGGTCAGCATCACAGCTCCAAGCCTGGAGTTCAGAGAGAGCTGAAAAAATTGCTAAGCAACTAAGAAGAATTTCCAGCATCATTAAAAAAAACACCCCAGCATGCATTTCTAAAAATATGGAATTTTTATTTGGTTTTTATACATTTTTCTGGACATGGCTTGTCCAGAAATAGTAGTATATGGGCTTGCTTGCAACTTTAAGCTTTGTAGAATAAGTAGAATAATGAGAAATATATGAAGCTAACCATAAAGCATGGGGGGAAAAAGTCCAGTTAGTTTGTTGAGGACTTGGTGTGCTTTGGAAGTAACAGACTATTCTACAGTATTGATTGCCTTAGAAAAATGATGCTAATTTCTAATAGCTGCACACACTAACCAAAACGCTGAGGTGGTGCAATGTGCCAAAAAGGTATGGAGCAAGAGATCAAGCCAGTGAACTCTCCAAACCTTACACATTTTGACATCTGCTCAAGTTTCAATTTTTTTTTCTTGTTTCTGTTGCTTGAGTAGACTGAACCAATTCTACAAACTCATCCCCTGTCTGCATATTCTCCTCCCTTTAATTCTGACCTATTAATGGTGTTTTAGGCAAAGACAGTTAGAATAACACCATCCTCTACATAAAAATTAAACAGGTAACCAGTGCAGTGTGGCAGAAATAAATTCTGTTCCTGGACCTGTCGTCACACAAGCATGTGGTTCAATGAAGTACATAACTAGAGTTTTTATACGCATTGAAAAGCACAGTCATACAAGTCCATCAATGCTAGGTGTCATGTAGAGAGTGATGCACTTCACTTGTAAGGGAGAAGTAGCAATATATTTATTGACATAAAACAACAATTTAAAAAAGTTTGATAGTAAATGTGACAGTGATTTCACAAGATTCTTTGCAAGATGCACTCGGTTATTTACAGGGTCAGACAAAACTGTCAGGAGGACCCTCCCGTTGAGTCACACAGTTCAGAAAGAACACCTTGCTTTCTAAACTCCTTCTCAGACAGGAGTCTATGTGTGGCTGGATCCAAATGTAATCCAGACTTGGTCAACAGTTTGTATCTAAAGGATTATATGCACAAAAACAGTTCTTTATATCACTTAGATAAGATTTCAAAGTTTAGCATGTGATTAATCCCTTACCAAGAATATGTTGCAGCAGGGAGTCTTTGAATCTCAAGAAGTAACCTTGAGACACATCCCTACCCAAGGGGAGATCCTGGTGTGCAGCCTGTTGACATGAAGGAGAGCTCAAAGGGCTCTTGGGCTGCTTACTATTTATCAGGGTATGGTGACTGACTTACCCTGATAAATATTTGCATATTCACCTCAGTGCTAGTATTGTGTTTAAGTGGGCACATTGCTTAAGTTAGCTCTTGGCTATTGTGTTATCTGTCTCCCCGAAACCACTTTTGAGTCAAATGCAGCCATCACAACTATATACACCCATTACGACTACCACATGTGGTTATTGCTTGGACAGGGTTACAGAAGATAAAGATCTGGTTGGGGGCAAGGGGAAGCACACCGTCACACCAGGCAAAAAATATTTCTCATCCAACATTGTCTTCTGAAGATATAGCTATTGGGTGAAATTATGGTTGTAATTAGGAAAAGATTGATTTTTCCTTTTACACACATAGAGTTTTCAGAATGAGTAAGACTAACCAAACTCCACTGGTGAAGTTTTCATATATAAAATATATTCTAGTCGATATTATTTATGTATCTAACAATGAAAACTTTTGGTATTATTGCCTAGTGATCCCTGGAATAATTTTTTTTTTTGGTCTTTTGGTCAGTGCTTTTGCGAGACTCTACCAGGTTTTTAGTACTATTACAATAACAGCTTTGATAATTTTAGTTTTTAAATAGCACTAGCTCAAATATGGATGATGCCATTAATCAAATTATTTGAACAATATGGACAACTGATGAAAATATAAATTTCTTCAAAATTTAGATGAAATGGAGATCCTATTTTTTTCTTCAACTAAAGTCAAAAAGTCTTACTTAAAGAAGATCATAAATTTGTGTATACATGTAATTAAATCATAGATGGCATTTCAGGTTAGCAATAAGAAAGGCTAGCCAAAGCATGGATACTTTTTCAGTGAAAAAGTTTATTAGATGACACTGTCAGCAAAAAAAGAAATTGTCTTCTTTAATTGGGTTCCAGACTTCTCTTGACCTCAAAACATGAACTGATTATATAACCTTCTGGTAGCTAGCACCATTGTTTGTTGGTTTTTTTTTTTTTCAATAAAGTAACTCTATATGATCTTTCTACTGCTGTTATATAAGCATAAGCATGATATATATTTTCTTTTCAAATTTTAGGCATACAGTTAGTATATTGCTATTACTTCTTCATTCTCTCCTGTGCACTATCTAATACATTTGCATTGTTTGTTTTCCATTTATATGCTGATATTTCAGGAGACTGCTCACCTGTTCTGGGAATATATATACCTAGTCATATACAGACTTTGATCTACTTCTCCTTCTACCTACAACCAGCATCCTTTTTGTATTCAGAATACAAATTCCAAATTAAAAGATCCTTTTAAAAAGAGAATATGAAAGCATTTTGAGAAGCTGTACTGTTTAATAATTCATCTCTTATGTGCTAACATGTGTTTGATATTTAGGGAACAGTAGTAAATAAAAGACTCAGATCTTCCTTCTGGCCTTCACTTGCATGTTCAGGTTATTTCTGGCTTATTCCCTTTCTCTGTACCCTGGAGGTTGGCAGAATGGGTGTTTATGCTTCATTGTTGAAACTGGCTTTTCTCTTTTAGAGTCATGTGGCCCAAGCAGGCTGAGGCTGAGAAAAAGTCTCTGATGCTGAGCAGTAACTATTAAAAATTATGAATCCAATCTGGTCATCTTTTGGCCTACAGGGAAAAGGTACCCTCTTAACTCAGTTCAGTGGGCAAACATGAGGTGAAACTTGTGAAGGAGTGTGAATATAGGTGTCGAGGCACATCGGCACATGTGAGGACATGGTCTGGGGTTTAGCTAACTAAACTCACCATAAGAAGCTGCTGGACATGGCATGAGAAATTACTGGACATGGCAGATAACAAAGCGAGAAGCTGACAAGTGTTTTGGGTTACGCTTTGAGAAATGGCCAGATTTCACAGATGGTTTAGGGGGAGCAAAGTGAGAGACAGCCAAATCTCAAATAATTGAGGGATCAATTGGGTATCTTTTGAGAAGTGAAATCTTGCAAAGACCAGCAGGCCCTCAGCAACCATAATCTGTGAGATACCAAATTTAGGTACAGATGTAAAAGGAGTCCAGTGGGAAAAATTAGGGATGGGCTGTTTATCTGGGATGAAACAAAGGTGGAAAAAGGAGAGGTCAAGGTGGATGGGGAAAACAAGCATGGGAAATGGAGAGGAGTTGGAATAAGAGAGTCTAATTGCATGTGAGTAAGCTGCTTGCTGGTCTACTTCTCTGGTCAAGCCCTACCTTTTTATTAAGGAATCTACAGTTGTGAGCATGCCTGTAGATCCAGGGAGTGAGGATATATATATAGAACCACTAGTGACCTTATATCCAAGTCTGTGTGCCTGTGTGTGTATGCACACGTGGGTGTGTATGTACCAGCAACGTGTACTCTACCTCACTGCTGGCTGGATCTGGGCACAGGAAGCCTCTGCATCCATGGGTCTCAATGGCAGATACCCTGAGATCTGAGAGGTAATAAAAGCTAAGACTAAAATCTCTGCAGGGCCGGAAAGGAGATTTACTCTGAGTCCCAAAGTCTACCAGGTCTGGCTACCTTTTACAATAAGTTTAACGTGGGCTAACATATTAATTGCGATGAACAATATGTTCACCTCTAGTCTTTTCTTCACCCTTAAAAGAGCCTTCAGTAGAATACAGCAAGATAAGAATGTTGTTTTTTCATGAGAAATATAATGCAAATTTGATGTCATGACTTTCACCATCTTGTGTAAGGCCTTTAAAACTACAGCAATTTAGCTAGGAACAAATAATACAAAATATATCCATCTTATTATTTAATATATACACACCTGAAAGCCAAATCAGTACTGGAAAAACAACTTGATTATGCAATTTAATATATAAGTAGGCCTATTTCAAACCCTCACAATCATCTGCTTTTTTGCGGGTTGCTTCCATTGCAAGCCAGAAATTTAGTGTATGAAGTATCTTAGGAGGCTGCAAAGTCCAAGAGCTGTGTATAGGAAACATTCATACATTTTCTTCTTATATGTTAAGTATGTTGACAAATATGTTTAAAGTAATGTGACATATAATTGATTTGTATTTACTGTTCCTTGAAGAACAGTTATTTTTGTTTCATTTCGCTAGAAAAATAATCAACACTGGTTTAGTTTCCCTGTTCTATGTAGACTAGTGACAAACACATAGATGAACTTACCTCCTTCTATACTGCACCATTACCAGCTGTATTAAGCAATTTGCAGATAAATCATAAATAATTTCCTTTTATGTTTAGTGTAATAATATTAATCATGAGTGAACAAATTGAGTAATCATATGGCTGTAATATGCAATTCCCCTAGGAGCTCTGTTGTAATTTACTAATTGAGAACATGATACAATATTATAGACTAAATCTAAAATTATGATTTGCTACCTCAATAATACTTTAATTCCCAAGCTGCAGCAGCAATACATGACCATGAACATGCCTCCTACTTCAATGGAGTCTGCAAGATTGATGGTGCCAGGTAAAAAAAAAAGGCAAATAGGTTGCAGAAGTAGAGGAAAAATTAGTAACTTTGGTGTGGATCATTTCCTGAAGAATTAATGAAATTATTAACTATTTCTGATAGTTTATGAGGGAAAAAAAACCCGACTTCTAGTTCTTGCTTATCAGCTGATACACAATAATTATAAAGCTGAATAAACCCCAGCAGAGTCAAGCAAATAAGCCATCACAATCTATGCCTCTTTTATCACTTGGATTCCTGAAAGTTTTATATCTACTTCTTATTTCTTACACATCTATAAGGATATGATCATAAATATAAACATGATGAGGGTCATAAATATCATCAGTTATGAGGAATGGTAACAAAAACGAGCAATTGGTGCTGTAAAATGGGTACAATAGGGTGTGTACTTATGTCTATAGTCACCAAAATCATGATTGTGTCACATCACCAAAGCAAAGATGACTTTTTTTTTGGTCATATTTTATTTTTGCAGGGTTATACTAACATATAACACATAAGTTAATTATTATGTCATCCTGTGATCATGAAAGACATATTCTTTATACCTTTTTCAGTGGAATGACTTGGATATGTTTCAGGCAGGATTTTTAATAGAAGAACAAGGCCACTGAGTGTAAACTCACTAGTAGTTCCATACACATGCCCTCATTCCCTGGATTTCCAGGCATGCTCACAACCGTAGATTCCTTGTATGTGATCACGAGCTCCAAGTTCATCTAATAGCTTTGCCCAGATGCCAGGCCCCTCACCAGTTACTGGGTCAGATCTTCAGACCTTGAGCCTTTACAGATGCTACTACATGCTAGTCCAGCCTGAAGTCTGTTTCACCTCCACATGTGTAGGAATTTAGGTAGGTTGAACACAGTAAGCTTTACTGAGCATCTGTTCTCAACACTTTTTCTGCAGTCACCTGTTTGAATAAAGGCTCTGCAGTCTATGAAGATTATCTACATGTTATTTTAGTTATGATACTGAAGAATCATCATTAATAACATATATTTTGAAATGTTCTTTATCGACAGCCTTTAAATCCTCTGCCTTTTTTTTTAAACTCTTATAATATCGTAGGAGTACCTAAAGTTATTTTTTTAATTCAGAGCAAACATAGCTCATGAAAATTTTTATTAAGTCTTATCCAGTACCTGATCATTCCCTCTTAATCCATAAACTCACCTGACATTTTTTTCAACCAAGTATCGAACCAAATTCCTACATCTCTTAATTGCTAGAGCATTTTTTGGAAGATTGTATTATTTTGAGTTTTCAATTCATAGGAGTTTCATTTAGTCTTTCCTATGGGGTGAATGCTATGCTTCATTATCCGAGAAGGAAAGGGTTCTTCGGATTTTTGATTTTGTTTTTTAATCAGCCACTATTTGCTGGCATAAGTTTTAGTTCAAAAAGCTTCCTTAAAGATACACTAGAAACAGAAGACTTTATTAAACAGTCTCTCAGAATGAATATTTTGCTCACACAATATTCTAGCTTCTTCCAAAGCCTAATGGAAACTCTTTTTTGGTTTCATGTTTTCATTCACTCTACTTTTCTTTAGTCAGTGTTTTACTCCAGAAAAGTTTACTACAAAATAATATCTTCTATTTTCTTTATATTTTGTTAATGGAAAAATATGATGCTGAGTACAATACTTTGAGTTATAAAATAATTAATATAATAGTATTTCAAAGAACTGCTCTGGGGAAAGTGATTAAATGTGTAATCTTTCAAGAGAGAAACTTGTATGCAGAAGACATATTTTAGATTTAAATTTCATCTGAATGCCTGACTTAATTATGGGACACTATGCGATTGCGGTATCTCTAGCATGTTCTGGGTCATTGAGTGGGAAGACATATTTGGACAAGACACAGTTATTCACCATGTTACCCTGCAGTATTAGCTTTGTCACTGAGATCAGCAACACCACTGTCAATTAGAATGTTAATATCTGACCATTTGCTCTCTGATGGCTTTACTTTATTTTTAAATTAAGATTAAAATTCAACAGATAATAAGCAGCTTTGGCTAGCCATGGTAGGTAATATAAACTGACCTCTTTCCACTATTGCAGTGATTCTTGGGCTCTGTGAAAATGCTGGGGTTTTAGGTTTTTTTGGGTTTTCTTTTTTGGTTTTTCTTTGTTTGGTTGTTTTTTGTTTGTTTGTTTGGTTTTTGTTTGTGTTTTCTCTTTTGTGGCAGCAATTAACTTTTTTTTTTTTTCCTCCAGAAGAAGCTGCTGACACTTCAATTTCATCAAAATATTTATTTGAAGGTTTTGAGTTTATGAAACAAAGATTAATGATGAATAGACATCATAGCAACACTGAAGCAGGAGTTTTGTGAGGGCTGCTGACTGTGTGCTCTTTTGTATTCAGCCTAGCAGGGTTTAGAGGGCTCAAACAGAATAAAATTATGATTTTAAAGGCAGAAAATAAGGGAACAGCTGAAAAACATTGAATTTAGTGAAATCTGTCAGCTGCAGTCCTAGCTGGAGGCTTGGTAAATGCTGTCAGTAGGCCTGAGTGGAATTAAAGAGTGGAAATTTGACTGCAAACATGTCCTTAATTTGAAGATTGCAACATTTTTTTCAGAATTAATATTGGTATGTATGTTTACAAGATTTTTATTTTTTTTCCAGAGGTATCAGAAAAATAAAAGATACTAGCTCTTCCAGCTGATGTGAAGCTCTTGATTATGGTATGACAGGTGATAATATTCTTCCCTTTATTACAGTAAAATATGGTAGAATAGTCCCATATTTAATGTAACAACAGAAATAAATTTGGCACTTTAAGATTGGGAGCTTCATCAAGCCACAAGAAACTAACTGTAAGACTTCTTGTCGACTTGCTAAATGTAGCAAAGAAAAATAAACATATGTGATAGAAATGGTATGCAAGTCTCTTTGTAACAGGTAGGAAAGAACTTTCTAAATATCTTTTTTCTCGTTAATCCCAGCTATTATTTTGCATTCAAGAATACACAAAGTGGGAGTGTGTGACTGCCTGGGTGGTGTTTGGCTGTTAGTGAAGGTTAACCCACCACAGATATCCAACATAATTTCTTGTTTTAAAGAAATCAGTGATTGCAAACATTTAATTTCATTAATTCTATGCTGCTGTTATGTAAATATTTATTTCACTGTTACATGGGTGTTTGTGACTAAGGTGTCAAAAATAATCTGTGTGCAACATTTTGCAGAATAAGTAATACCACCACATTATTTTTTCAATAACTGCAGCAATTACTGTATGAAATGTTGTGAACATCTATACAGATATGTAGAATTTTTTTGGTATATACAATGTATTTAGGTCACCCATCCCCACACAAAACCTTTTCCAATCACTAAGACTATTAGTGAAAGTATTGGTGGAATATTAGTGAGAGTAGTTAGGAAAATAAACAGTATTTGTGCAGAGTCCTCCAAAGAAAGTGTTCAATGCTGAGAGGAACAAAACTCTGAACTATCAGGCAGAACTTTTGATCTCACTTCTTTGAGTATACCATAATAAGGAAAACAGCCTTTTAGAAAACCAAGATGTAAGCATTTTTATACAAAGTTAATGCTGAGTTACATGTGCCTAAATTAATAATAATTTGGGGATTAAAGCAGGAAAGTCTCCTGAGAAAAACTCTACAAATTAAACATTAATATTCTGCAGTAATAAGAATGATTTCCTACTAAATACTTTTTTTTCTCCCTAAACGCAATATCTTAGAGTGTTTTTCTCCTGGAAAAAAAAAGGAAATAAAAAAGGATCTGATTAGTTAAAAATATAGTTTCCTATATGCAGAAGATAATCTAAGAAAATAAAGTGAATAAAATGTATCTTTGTCAGAATATGCTATTTGCTGCACAACAGCAGCACTGCTAACATGGGGAGCTGTCTCATCATCTCATCACTGTGTAAATCACTTCAAAGTGTGATGAAACAAGTTTGCTTTGTTCTATTCTGACAGCCACAAACAATAGCTTTGTTGAACATGCCAGCCTAAGAGACACCTGGAGAACTATCTATTGTTTGACATCATAAATTTCAACAAAGGCTTCACAACAATTTTCAGTGTACATAACCTACCTACACACCTCATGCACTGTAACTGTTTTCATCAGCAATACTATTCCTATTCCTTTATTTTCCACTCTCAAGAACAGATGAGCTGCTAAGTGTGAGTTTAAAACCTTCTGAACATATTTGCTATGTGTGCAGAGGTTTTTAAACTTTGACTTTGCCTATTGGCTGTTCCAATAGACAGTGAGGAAGAAAAAGTTTCCTGTCTTGTATCCTACTGATTTTTCAAATGTATTAGAGCTTAATTTCTTCCTAAACTTCCAAACCAATTCCTCTGCTCTGTGCAAAAAATGCAGCTCTTCAAAGAGAAAGAATTCTGTCTTTTCAGGTTAAATGTAGAGATAAGACTCCTACTCCTTTCAAAAAAAGTGCACATACTAAAGAGAGGGGTCTCAGAACTCTCTCCTTGGCTAAGAGGAACAGTAGCACAGTGAGACTTTGAGCCCCAAGTTTAAATGGACTAAATAAGAAATTTGAGTTTTCTATTCTAACAAAGAATTTTTAAAAAGTCTTCTCTTGGGTGAACGCCTCTAAGAAAAAGTCTTGCCATATGTTGGTATTTCCAGAAATGGTCTGATAATGCAAGATTCCCATAGTGTTCCAACTAGAAATTTTAAGAAAAATTTCAGCTTGATGAACTCAGGAAAAAAATGAAAGCTCTGAGCTTATCAGCAAGCTCTGATACCACAAAAAGAGGATTCACAGAAATTTATAAAAGAACCTAGTGAAGTGAGCATCTTATAAAGTTCCAAAGGAGATGCAACAAAGGCTTAACTTAAATATTGGATAAAAATTTGTCTCATAACTGCCTTTATCCATCTCCAAATCTCTGGTGAAAAGCTTGCTATGAAAATATTACAGGAGAACATTGTAGTTATAAATGAAAATATTAGTATTAATTTCTGCTAGAAATAGTCTGTGTTCTATTGTTCTATTTCTCACTGACTGAGACATTGCTACTTTCAATACAACTTAACTAGTTTCTTCCCTTTTGTAGCAATGAGCTTATTCATTAATAGCTTTCAGAAATCATACATCATGTGGGTATTCTAAGCTACATATTACAGCTAAATTATTAGTTAACTGCTACTGATAAGAAAAGTGCATATAAACTAAGATGGCAATCATAAAATTGAGCTTAGTGATTGATACTGAGTCAGAAGTAAATATATAAATATATATGTATGTAATTATAATGAAAAATATCTATGTGGCTGTCAAAGTTGACAAAAATACCAAAGGCATTGTTCTTATCAGTTTTATAATAATGTGGAAATTGGCATTTGTGATTAGTTCCATTGCTAAGTACAGCCAAAACTATTGCTCAATTAACATGTACCAGTTGATTCAGCAGGCATTTTTCCTTTTGATATCTTTTCAGTCTGGATCCAAAATGTTTTGGGAAGCTATGAAGGGAAAACTGTGCATCAGACAAAAGTACTCCGTAGAGCAAAACATAAGTCATCAGGAACACAAAATTCTTTTTGTAATACCTTCGTGTGTCTTGTGCATTGCTTAGCTTACTTACAGAGCTTCTATTCCGATTGATTATATTAAAACTAATGCATTTCATCACCTCTGTTTGGTCCTACAAAGGAAGAACTGTTATATTTTAATGACTCTGTGAACTTTACAGGTATACCTCTATCTCCTCATTCAGATGCACTGTTGCTCTGGTTTGGGCTAGTTTGTCATATAAAATGAACTCAAGAGCATTGGAAATGGATGGCAGATTGAAATTCAATAGATGGCAATAACCTCTAAACCACACTTTTCTTAATCTCTGAGAATGAGGAAGAATGAATATCATGTTACAATCTCCCTCTTCTTGCAGTAATTCTGAAGGTTCAATTACATTTGAAGATGGAAAAAAATTCATCACAGATACTTCAAACGAAATATCTTGGCTGGCTTTTGCACCTAATTTACTGTGTACTTTATTAAGAGTCAGGAGTAATTTCAGCTTTAGAAATTTGGTTCTAAACCACCAATGTCTGTCATGCAGGATGCATGTGTATGCATTAGTTTTTCAAAGCAAACTGGAACAACTGTGGCGTGTAATTGTTCATGATGATCTCTCCATATTAAATTGGAAAGAAACCTGTATCTTCAGGTCTCAGAGTGTAAGAAATTTGAGTGTCTATGAAAATACTATGAAAAGTGTTTTCCTTTGCAAGTGGGAAGAACTGGAACTTTCATATCTACATAGTCTGTGGCAATTTAAGAGGAAAAAATGAGTCAGCTGTTGCCATGTCCATGACCACACCACCTGTATTTTGATAAATCACCTCTTTTTCATTTGCCATCATTAGCAATAGCTGACATTTTCTCTGAACATCAACATGCTGTGCTTAATATTGTTGCACAAGAGCAATAATATATTAGCTAAATGCCTGTAAGTTTTAAAAGAGGAATGGCACCATGGTAAGGGCAAAAGAATAATAGACTTACCAAGAATAACAACATTGTCTGTCAGTTTGTGTGTGTGTAGCAAAGAGGAAGATGTAAGAAAAGTAACCGAAGGATTGCTGGAACTTAATTATCCCTCATGCTTTTAACCCTATGAGAGAAATAACAGGTGCTCTGTCTAGTGCCTGCCAGATCCCAGGAAGAGGAATTAATGAGATGTGAAACAACCTAAACTTGGTGTCTTTAGCCATAGCCAGTGGAGCAAGAGACAGAAGTCTTGCAAACAGACAAACGCAACAGTCAAATTACATGTGAAGCAGTATCTTCTTTATAAATGAACTAAATTAAGACTCTCCTTCCCTGCTTGTTCCTCTGACACTTCAGTGCAAGTCAACTACCCAAAACTTAGTTTTTGACAATTCATGAAGCCTAGAATTGTAGACAACAATGGGAAAACAAGACCAACAAGAAAATTTTCAGCCAGAATAAGTTGCAAAATAAGGTACCTTAGAATTCTTATCTATTTGGACTCTGACAATACCTATCAAGACTGGATGTGTTCATTTATTTTCTTACTTCAAATAAGAAAATATAAAAATTTAATGTAACACTATTAGTACAAAGTCCATGTCATTAAAGATGAAACTATATTGTTATCAAGCAAAGTGATATCTAATAATCTATCTACTGACAGTACCACAGAACACCTAAAAATTGAAATTCAGGTGGTCAGTTCATACTAGTAAATAAAACTGTTAAAAGAACATTTTGATTTCATGTCTATTTTCGTCTATC
Organism: Tringa tobata; assembly: GCA_033628505.1. NCBI lineage: Eukaryota > Metazoa > Chordata > Aves > Charadriiformes > Scolopacidae > Tringa > Tringa tobata. The sequence continues at coordinate 16,844,348 of JAHREE010000480.1, forward strand.
TACTCCAAAAGAACAATGTATAAAACTTTAAGATATGTGATTGTTCTTGAGAAATACAGCATATTTTAGTTCAAGAAATACAAGCTTTAAGTTAATTACTATTTGAATGTTTCCTCAGGATATAGGGCTATTCATCTTTTTCTCAGTACAAAATTGACTGAAGAGGTAATCATCACTGGCATGTAATTTCTATTCCATTATTATCTTTTATTACCTACCTTACCCTGTTAATATAAGGGTTGAGGTAAACTACCTTGTAAATCAAAACAATTAAGTAATCCTGATTAAAAATAATTTATAAATATTTTGTATCTACTGAAATCTTCCATCAAAAAGATTTGCTTTTATGAATGCATTGATTATTTTTACTAGTTAGTAATATTTCACAAATTTGCTTCCTGTAATGAACCGTTCTCGAACTATTCTCACTATCCTTACCTCTGACAACATGATACCTTTTTACTTTGTGTATGACATAGGTCACATAAATCAAGACAATGGTTTCTAAATCTTGTCTAGAAGATTAAAATTGGAGGTGGGACATTTCTCAAATAATTATAGAATATTGAGTATTCTTCAAATACTTATCTGCACTAGCATAGCTGAACAGCTGTTTTGAACTGTAGCCCATAACATAAATGTCTGCATAAAAATGAACAAGAGAGAAATGTGAGCATAAAGCTAAAATTCTCAGAATTCTCTAGCCTGACATAATTTTGATGTAGTATGAAATGCAATTATAGAGTTTCTCTAGGTCACTATTAAAAACATGAGTACACCCACAAATTGATTCTAAGGGAAAGAAACAATGTAAAAGCACACATATATTGTCATGCTCTTTTCACTTATCATAATTAAGTGGGTTTTTTTGGAAACAGTTATCATTGAAAAACACACACTTTATTTTTCTGGTTGTGTTTCCTAGAACTTCTCACCTCCTTTTAAGGAATAAAAAGTCTTCTGTTATTGTTTGAATGAATTATATAGAATTCTTTTTACTTTTAATTATTCAATAAAGTACAAAATGTTTCTCATTACAAACAGTATGACAATTCCCCTGGGCACAAGTCAGTTTTAAAAAGGGCTTGTGGCTAGCTTTTTATTTTTTTTTAAGTACTTCATGATGGTGCCTTAAATTTATGGTTTCTTTTATGGCCCTATTAGTTCAGATACTATTTATAACCAGATAAAATTATAGTTGCTTTCCATTAAATCAATAAAACCAAACCTATTAAAATCCTCTTAGACTTCATTACTAGAAAATATCCATGTTGAGAAAAGCTGCTCAGTGTGTGTTTGACATTATACATATCCCTAAATACCACTGAAGTCAATGGGGTTTATGGACACACTTTAAAATCATTACATGCCTAAGTTATTTTGTGCATAAGGAATGTCAGTTAGGAGCTTGGTTAATTCTAGAAACAATGACATCCAGCAGCAGAACTATCCATATTTATAATTCACTAGACTAAAATAATTATTTTCTTTGATATTTTGTTTTAAATATTTTTATCATTACCATTCAGATCCAGACTTCAAAGAAAAGTATCTAATCTTTTTATTGTAATTATTTTTTTCATATAGATAGAATTTTATTAAACACTTATTATCTGATCTGTTATGTATCACTTGCATGCTCTGGGTCATCATTTTCTTGAATTATTACACTGCTGCATTTGTTCCCACGTGTTGAAAAGTCTTCACTTAGGAAGTAGGAATTCATTTCCACAGAAACAGTCCATGTTGATACCAACCCGTACACAAACTGATAATAGGCTTATTAGAGTAGGTCTACACAGCTTTAGGAGCTCTGGCTTAAGATTTGTCTCACTGAAGTCTGAAAACATTAAACATATTTTTTTAGTCAAATAATAAACCTTAGACTGCTTATTTTTGTCAACAACAAGTGGAATCTTATAATGGCAGTCATTTTTTGTTGAAATCAGGGGGAAGTTCTCTAGCTACTTTATTTAGAACTGAATCAAGTCTCAAAATATCCTACACACATAACAAAAAAATTGTGAAAGCATCCTTGGAGCCAGATTCATATGCTTTTTGCTTTGTGCTACATTTGAACAACTTCTATTTGCTAGTGCTGCCTGAAAGAGTTTGAAGAGATTGTTTCTGAATGTTGTTATGTGAGTTCAAATCTCATAATTCTCAAAGCCAAACCTTCTCTATCAAAGCCAAATATAAGGTGAGTTTTGAATAGAATAAAAATTAGTTGCTGTTGTAATTTGCTGATATCAAAATCTGCTTTTTATTAATTCAATAACACCGTGTTAGATAACAGTGTTTCAGAACAGAGAGAATAAACATTTCATACTCGTGCATTCCAGAGTCACCCAAAGTGTGTTACTACTAGTTCAGAAAGGGCTATTTCGCTCAGAGTTTTCAGTGTTATCCTTTTCCTTTTTAGCTCAGTAAGTAGAAAATATGCCACAGCTTCTTTTCATTAAAATTTAAATTCAGCATTTTGCTTACCTGCCAAAAAGAGCAACAAAATCCAATAGTTCACAACATATGTTTCATTCCTAAAATACCAAACTATCAAGTATTTTTTCAGTATTTTGGCTAATTTTTAATCTTTAATTTTTTCCTGGGCTCAAGAAATACCACTGGAGTCTGATAATATTTTGGTCTGAATCTTTAACCACAAATACATAAAAATGTGCTAAACTACTGGCTAAATAGGAAGCCCGCCTCAGAAAATGTTCAACCAGTAAGAAGCTCGGGTCTAGATTGTTGTTTTGTTCTCTAACACAACAATAGTGTTTAGTAGAAAATACTGAAAAATTAATGTCAGCAAAATCATTGCTGACAATGCTCCAGCTGTTTTCTTTCAAATGATTTTTTTAGAATTCCTCTCTAACAAAATCATTTTATATATCCATAAAAAAAAAACCCCAAAACAGTAGAGAGGTTTTCCTTCTTTGAATCACTGAGACTCATAGTCTAAAATTTTCCATATACGGTCCTCAAATAATTCAGGTTGGAAGTGACCTCAGGAGATCTTTAGTCCAACCTCCTGAACAAAGAACATGAGCTGAGAGGTTCAAGGCTGTATCCAGTAGGGTCTTGAAAAGACAGAGATTGTATAGCTTATCTGGGCAGCTTGTATCAATGCTTAATTATCCTCAATGGTGGGTTGTTGGGGATTTTTGGGTGGTTGTTTTTTTTTTGTTTGGTTTGGTTTTTTTTGGTGTTGTTTCTTAATTCAAATACTTAGCATTCATGACCAAATTAAAAACTAGGTAAAAATGAGACATATCTAAAAATAGAGATGATTGGGGTGATTCTGCTGCACCAGTCCTATGACTTGATACATCATTGCATAATTGTTCACATAATATGATTTATATAACCTGGCTGACCTAGTGTAGTATAGTTCCTCAGGAGGAGCTCAACCATGTGAGACATACAGTATTAAAGATTTCTCTTCTTCTTTTGTGTGTTGAGAAAATTCTTCTTATCCTCAGAAGTGAGATCAGATACTAATAATCTGATTTTCCCAGTAGATGAATGTAAAGTAAAGCATCTAAGTATTACCTGCAGTTTGGTGGGGAATATAGCAGGGAATATTATCAGGGAAGCCAAAAGCAAGTTTTTTATTTCATGGCTTTAGTAATTGCACCCTACACTGGTATTTGACAATGACCTGAATTTTGTTACCATATGTTGCTATTAAGTGCATGACCCCATCTCCAAATCTCCTTCACACTTCTGCTTTTACTTTTCCTGCAGTATTTCATCAAATACATGAAATATGTGGCTATAAGAATTTTTCCGGAAGAGATGTCTCTTTGGTACTAGCCCTTTGCCATATAAATCATACCAAACACAAGCCTTTGAAGACCCTGATGTTTGGTTATGATTTTCCAGAGGAAAGACATGTTTAAACAGGCCCACTTCTCAAGCCTGTCCAGGTCCCTCTGGATGGCATCCCTTTACCCCAGCGTGTTGACCATGCCACACAGCTTGGTGTTATTGGCAAACTTGCTGAGGGTGCACTGTATCTCTGTACTATGGTAAGACTCAATATTCACATGTATTCACATCAATGTATGAAAACAATCTGTATTTTTTTATAAATGTTGTTAACTCAGCCTCTCCTAAATTCTATTTGCCTATTTGACTCTCATAGTTAAATTTATAATGATTTGTAGTAATAGGTGTTAGTCAGCTGCCTAAAAGAGCTGCAGCAGGGTGTTGTAGATGAATACACTGAAAGAAACAGCTAAGAAAACATATAATGCAAATTTATTGTGCTATTTATATAGTCTACATGGGTGATTTTCTACAACTGGCTATTATTAGATTATCTGAGATTTTTGTTTTTAAGATCAGACATTGTTTTTAATAGTTTAAAAGTTGACATCGAAAAATAATAGAAAAGAAGGTTTAAAACAGTATGTTACTTTAGTGGCTTGACTGCATTGTTTTCAGAATCTTCTATCTTTCCCAAAACTTGCTTAGTTGTGCTGGAATGTTCTGGCTATTTTTTGCAGGAGGAAAAAAAAAAAAAAGAGCAACAGAGAAAACATTCAATCTTTTGTAGAAAAAACTTTACGGAGAAATATGCTGTTTTGATACTTAAAAAAAAATAGTAATAGTGATTTTCTTGTGAAGAGAATGAAAGCTTATGCAGGAAAGTTCCAAGGAGGTACTCAAATAATATTCTGCCCAGCTATTGCTAGGCCCATCCCGGGTATCATCGGCCTATCCGATGATACCTTGCCCATCCACGCAAGCCCAGAGGAGCACAGGGGCACAATGTCAGGCAAGGGAAAACCTGAATCACAGACACATAGGATGGGACACCCTTCCTGAGGGGCAGAACCTCAGCCCCAGTGTACAGCCATGAAACCTGTCCAAATGAGTCAACGTTGAAGTACTTTTCTGACTGAGGATGATTGCTGTTGCTCAGGGGTATGGACACTTTATTGGATGAACGTGATGAACATTTTGGGTTCGCACAAGACTTATTATGGGATGTTTAGGGGAGAAACTGTTGGTGGGGAAAGCAAAGGATCTAGGTGATTTGGGAAGGAACAAACACACGAAAATAGAGGTAAAAGGGAATGAAAAGGGCCAGTTGCTAGTAGGTAGGGGCAGATCATTACATTTGTCTGTATTTGATCATGGCAGTCTGTCTTGTATTCTTATGAAACTCTATGTCCAGCTCTTCTCCCAGGCATGGGAGTCTGTTTTGTGTGTATTTGTGTGAACACAGAGGTCTAAGAGCCAGCAACTGGCATCAGACCATTGGTCAGAAGTGCCATGTTTCTATGGTTACAGCAACTGCAGTGAGGGCCTGGTGTCAGCAGCAGGGCTGGGATGGTGGGTTGGAGGGCAGGTGTGCCTGGGTGCCAGGGGCTGAAGAGACCAGAATGAAGGACACCAAGTGCCAGCCACCAAAGTTAGACCACGGACCAGAGGTCTGTGTGCCCATGGTGCAGCATCTGGAGTGAGTGCAGATGTGCAAGTGAGTGTGTGAATGCTAGATCAAGATGGACTACCCAGTGAGTCAGTGAATTGTCCTGGAAGCCAGGTATGTCTCTAAGGGCAAGGTCAGGGGGAAGTTGGCTATTGAGGACCAAGGGACTCCTGGACAGCTGCTGGGAAGACCATAGATCCAGGGGGTCACAAAGGCCAAGACCTGCTTGTGGTTGCATCTGTGCAAGAGTCTGCACCAGCAGTTGGAGTAGAACTGCGGCCACAGAGGCTCATGAGCCAGGTCCCAGCAACTGGGAATGGTGAGGGGGCAGGGAGCTCCTGGAGAGATCGTGTGTCTGAGTCCAGCTGTCAGGACCACTTTATACATATGTGTGTTTATATTCCCATGAATAGACCTTCATCTGGATCAGCCAGAGCAGGGAACAGAATGAGGCCATTGGTGTTCCTGTTCATATATGTGCTGAGTCTGTTTGTTGATTCATGTTGATGTGTGTGGTCAGTAGTAATGTAAATATGTATATATATATTGTGTATAATGTGAGCTACCTATTGGGAGCATGCACATATTCTCGCTACTGGAGGGACCAGAGGAATTCTTTTGCTGTTTACTGGGCTAGGCTGGGAGGAACCCAGACTGAGAAGATCACTGCATGAGGAGGAGTCACCTGGGCTGTAAAGCCCACTGGAGTTGAGTATCACCAAACACATAGCTGAGTTAATTAAAAAAATATGCAAGTATATATCTTCCTGTGTTACCCAGAGCAGCACTGGGGTATGTGTTATGGCTCAGCCCAAGACAGAGTATCAACCCCTGTAAAAAACAAACAGGAGGAACTCCGGGCATCAGTTCTGAGCTGATTTCAACCCCTGTATTCCTTCCTGGCTACTGAGGAGGCCTGGCGTCATGACAATGAGCGTATCACAAAAGCCGGTAATGAGAATCACATTTGTATTGTGAGTCAACTGCATATTACAATTGCTATGCTCTGAGTGCTGCATTTGTATTGTGATTTAAGTGTTGTATTTGTATCGTGCTTGATGTATCATTCTGCTAAACCTCATGCAATGTCAAATAACTTCAAATATGTAAATTTGGTATTAAATATTAAATTCCCGAGGTGTTGAACATCTGAAAAATCTGGTTAGAGAGTGTTGGACCCTGATACCTCTGTCAAATAGTACATCTCTTCTCATCCTTTTTCAGTTCTTCTCAAATTAACTCAAGTCCTGAAAAGAAAAAACTACACATTGTGTTTGTATAAGTTCAGTGCAGACTTGTTAGATTTCTGGAGTTCATTTCTTAAAAACTCCTTTGTGGCTGACTAAAATGAGCTGAGTAAAATGAGAATAAGTTTTCCATTATAATACAGTCATGGCCAAGGAACTGGCAGCACAGACCCTATGTGTCTGTCTGTCTCACTGAAAGAACAAACTTTCCTCTCTGCTGAGTACACTGGAGAGGCTTGTATGAGACGACTGCAGAATCTGGACCCAGCAAAAATGCTTTTCTTCCCCTTGGCTCATGACTATAGTAAATTAAACAAAACTCTGTTAGTTTGGCAGCTTCACCCACGTACAATTTACAGCCACCTCTAGGGAAGCAGCCTACACAGCCATGATGAGTTCAACCACAAGGTCTGGGTAACTGAAAAAACATTGTGCATAGGAGATAAATATATGGATATATTACTCCACTGGGTTGGTGTATGGTCAGAAATACAAGCTACTCTTGGGTAGATTTAGAGTCTGTGGGCCAAAATACGTAAAGTGATCTAAAAGCGGCAGTAGGGAATAAAAAATGCAATTTATTCTTTGGTAGTACCTATTAGCTTCACAGAGCACACTGTTCTTCATATGTTTATTTAGGGAGAGAAAGGAGGCTGCTGACAACAGTTTAGAGGTTTGGAAGAGAAATGTATTTTTTCTTAATTAATTTGTATTCTCGTGTTTATATGAGATTTTCTGTTGTCAGCTATTCTAATTATGTGAAATTGATTCTATGTAACATCAGAGGTTCATTTTATAATTTCCTGCTAGAAAATTTAAAACATTAGTTAACCACCAGTTTGGAGATAAGGCCTTGTTTCTGCAGATGTTCCCAGGATCAGACCCTCTTAGAAGCCCCTGCGTCTCGCAGCTCCTGAGGAGCTTGCTGGAAATATTTTGCAGTAACAGCTGAATTCATCTGTCCCTGAATTTCTGAGTTCTGGAGGAAAGTGGTGTTGCTCAAAGACATTGGAGATACAGGATACCGCCTCTAACATCTCTGCTTGGGAAGTCAGGTCCCAGAGCACGTTCCTTTCCCCTCAGAAACATTGTCTCCCTGTGTTCAAGGCAACATTCTGATAGGAGAGATTTGTTTGAGAAGGCTTTCCAGGCAGTGGATTCCTCTGAGGAAAATTGGGAAGAACCCTCAGCAGATGTTCTCTCTTTTTGCCTGGGAGCAAAACATGTCACAGATGTGCTGGGCCTGGTTTCACACCTCCTTAAGTCTGACGTTCTGACTTTATCTTTTTAGTCTTGTCTTGGACCTGCCATGACAGACATGCAGTGTGACCACAGCCTCCGGGCACTGGCCTGGCTCTTCTCTTCACCTCAGGACCCATGGGTTGAGGTCCTTGCACTGTTTTGTCCTGTGGCCTGGCCACTCCCTTACCTGGCCTCATTGGACAGTCCCTGCCCACTGCACTCTGACAGGAGGCTCTACTGGCACCAATCAGGCCAGAATACGCAGGATAATTCTCCTACACGGAAAATAAAATTTTTACCTCTGTGGAAGACAGAAGCTAATCGATAGCTAGAGCCACCAGTGTGTCTTGACCTCAGGGATATCCTGGAAAACTACCAGGATGCAAAACCCTAGGCAGGTTTTGACCCCCTAGGGGGCACCCAAGTTCCTTGAGCAGGAGGATTCCTCAGCCTCCATAAAGCTCAGAAGAGAGAAGGAAGGGTGAACTAAACTCCCATCCCTCCCAATGATGAAAAGATCCTTCTTCTGTAGAAAGGCATTTTCTGCTGGCTCACACCTCTTGCTAGATTCAGCAATAGTCTAGCTCCAAAGTTGTGAAGAGTCTCCAACCTGTCCTTTCCTGTTCCAGTCACTAGACTAGTTATTACTGTTCTTCATAATAACAACATGTTATTCAAGAAATAAGAACATAAAGCTAAAAGATTCATTCAAGTAGCTAGGATAAAAAGTAGAACTACTGGTGTAGACATAAAGAAGGGCCTGTAAGGTTCAAAGACTTCCCAGCTGGGTGAGTTGGTCTAAAGAAAGATATTCTTAATACACACTATCAGAGGAGACTGATAACAAGCATCATTGCTGTCTGGGAAATTGAAACCTGACAGCTATCCTAGAAAATACATGTGGCAGGCTATGTGTAGAAAGGAAGGTGTCCTTCCACTTCCTGCACATTCGGGAGCCTCACAAACCAAGAGTGACTTTGTGCCAAATGGTACAGAATACCAGAGGTGATTATACATTTTGTAACTGGGAGACTAGCCAAGTAAGCTGGGGACTTAGAACTAGCCATTACACAGTTTTAGTTAGTTCTGTGACCACAGAAATTATCATGGTTTGATTAGATTTGCCTGATGGGCAATATTTTGAATAGATTAGATGATCTTTTAAATAGAAAATGAAATTTAAAATCATATATATTTTTTTTCATAATTATAGCATTTTCTTAACGTATAAACCATCTTTTCAGTGGTTTCCAGTGACAGAATGAGGGGCAACGAGCACAAGCTGGAACATAGGAAGTTCCACTCAAATATGAGGAAGAACTTCTTTACGGTGAGGGTGACAGAGGCCTGGAACAGGCTGCCCAGGGAGGTCATAGAGTCCCCTTCTTTGGAGATTTTCAAAAGACCTGCCTTGATGCAGTCCTGAGTAATGTGCTCTGGCAATGCTGCTTTAGCAGGGGAGTTGGACTAGATGATGTCTAGAGGTCCCTTCCAACTCTGCCAAATCCGTGAATCTGTAAACTGTTCTCCACTGAAAAAATTGAAAAGAGCTTTTTATTTTCATGATCTTGCCTTTGCTCAGATGCTACTCTCTTCATAAGAAGAAACAAGAGAAAGAGGGGAAGAAAGTAGAAGAGATGAAGTTACAAAATGAGAGAATGAAATTACAAAAAAAAATAAATCTTTGAACTTTTTCTTAAATAATGAAAGATATTTTGAAATATTAAGGAATGATAATTCTTACAGAAGTCAAAAATGATTTTCAAATTTTCAGTAGAAATCCTTTTTCACAGCAATATCTGATTTGTTGTCTTTTTTGAACTTTAAAAGTAAAGCAAAGAGCTGATTGGAAAAAAAGTGTTATTTTCTGTTTCACATCATCTCATGCACTATTCTAACTAACTGCTACCAGAATTCTTTAACTTTGGAAAAACAAAATCATAAAATATCTGATTTGAATCACTTTGTTAGAATGGAAATGTATTCAATTGGACCTTTATCTACCTGTTTTAGCTGAGCTTTCTCACTGGAAAATTAAAATTTAGGAAGGTTGTGGCTAGTGAGTTGAAAATGGTGAATTTCAGGTGAATTAAACACTTTACTGGTCACTTTGATATTATTTTTTTCAGCCTATTGTCTTTTTACCACCAAAACTCCATTAGAAACATCAGAGATACCAAATGGTACAGATTGCCCCCTTGTCCAGTGTGATTCTAGTAGTATCTTTCAGTGTGACCTACAACAGGCTGTCCAGAGAGGCTGTGGAGTTTCCATCCTTGGCAGCATTCAAACTCTGCCTGGACATAGGCCTGGGAACTGGCTCTAGGTGAACCTGCTTGAGCAGGGAGAGTTGTACCAGGTGACCTTCAGAGGTCCACAGAACCTCAACTGTTATGTGATTCTGTAAAGGTAGATTGCTATTGATGGCAACAAAAAATAATAGTACCCACTTGCTCAGATTCTTCCCACCATCCACCATATTTCTATCTATGCAAGTAGTTGATCAACAAGATAAAATAATCAATGAACATTCAAAATTTAGTCTGTTTTGTGGAGAGAAATAATTTACCAAGCTCTAATTTAGGAGAAAGGTTAAGCTTAGTGATATATTACTATGATATGCCACTTGTACATCGGTGTGACTCCTTGAAAGGGGTCGAGTTGTAACAGGAAAAGCCTGATACAATAAACTGGTAAGTCAGGCCCATGTGTTCATAGAAGGAAATTTTTTCATACTTTATGCATTTAATAATTGATCATTCTCAGAACAAATGTCACACTGAAGACACTGTGGAGGGAATAAGGGCTTTAACTTTGTTGGGTTTTCTCTGTAAATATTAGATTAAATCTTTTTCTTTTTCTTTTTTCACATTTATTACTTTGTTAGTTGCATTTGGCATTTCTCCAGTACTGTTTCTAAGGAAACTATTATGCTTAGAATTCCTACAGTACCTAGAATATCTCTGAAGGATTTATTGTTTTCCATGGATGTGCAGATAACTTAGCCTTTTTTTTTTCTTTTCTTTTTTTTTTTTTTTATTCTGGATATATGTTCTGCATTTCTAAATTTCATCTGTTCAGAGTAGAGATACTTTCCTAGTGTAGATGAGTAAATGTATCATCTTATTTCACGGTGGTATACAGCTGTAACACTCAACATTCCCATGAGATACGCTAGGTGGAACGGGCATGATTTGAAACAATGTCTAAAAGCATGGTTAAATTCTTAAGGTTATTACCACTTTTATAGATAAAAGAAAGAAGGAAAGCTGCAAATTGTATTTAAAAGTTACAATCACTCCAAGGAAAGCTCCAGTGTTTATGAATAACAGAATTATTTCACTTACTATGTAAGGTAAAATAGTAGATACAAGGAAACATGAAACTTGCTTTTTCTCTCTGTGTACTGGTATTTTACCTACCCTTTTCACCTGCATTCTCATAGCCCATAGGTTCTTAATAATTCTATGAGTCCTTCTTGAAAATTGCATATTGCACTCTCATTATTTTACATTTTAGTAAAAGAACATGTTCACATATAACAATAAAAGTGTCAATTTAATTAATTTTTAGTCTACCAAAAATTAATGATCCTTGTTTCTCTGAGATTTTTGTCTCTATGAATGAATGAGCAAATTATATTTCATTTAAGCTAGTACAGTACACTGTCTGTTGGCAAAGTGAGAATATTTGTTTCAGTCTTTTTTTATATTTTTATAAAGTCTTTATATAAGTCTTCTTTTTATTTTTATTTTTTTTTTCCAAAGAAATAGGAGGATGTGACTGGTGCAGGAAGAAAAATAATGCTCTTGATATTAAAGCCTTTCCATTATTTCATTTTATTATAATAGAAGCCGGAGTATTTAAAAATGTTCAAAGGGGTTTTTCTTTCATCATATCAATATTAGCAGTGAAACAGCAGATTTATCAGTTATAATAGCAGGCACACGGCAGTTACCTACAAACATAAGCAATGTACCTTGCAGTAAACAGATACAGACTTTGCTGAATCAAGATAATGATGTGTAGTTAATGAAGGCCTCTCCTGAGGGGTTTAATTTTGTCACCAAGCTCTTAGAGAAGATGATGGTGCTGATCTTCTGGAACTGCTGTTACAGATTGGTAAGGAAGTTCACAATATGTTAAGTTTTAATCAATAAAGTTCTAAATACTAGGGCTTTTCCCTCTGCCGTTACAGGGGAGCTAAGGCAGATAGCAGAATCTGCCCTGGGCTTGAACCAGTAGTGGGTGGCAGTCTTTGGGATCTAGTGGCTTCTGAGACCTGGGCTTCTGGGCTTAGCTGAAAGCTGGGGAAGCTTTCTGGAAAGCAGGATTACCTGTGCGCTGTTCCAGGGCTACAGAGAGAGTATATTCAAAATAGATTCTGTGTAGAAAATACCCAGACAATGTATCTCCATATCTCATCTGTCGGAAAGTCAGCTTGCAAATCTCCTTACATCTGCTACTGCAAAAATAAATTGATGGAGACAAAAGAAAGCAGGTATTAGGAGAAAGAGAAACTTATAACTAAAGTGTTAAAAAATACTCAAAAACCTTACTTTGACTTTTGTTTCTATATATGTGTGTGCATGATCTGTGCATATAGAGGAAGACCAAAATGCTTTAAACTGCTGGAAAGAAGACACTGTAGATGAGTCACTTTAACCCATTTCTGTAAGAGTCATTTTGGTCGAGTCATTTAGTCTGTCCTCAGATGACTATTGTTTTGCCTGATATAAGGTATGGCAGACACTGAGCTGTCAGATCTCTAAAACTCAGATCTACTGAATGAATTTTCAGTATTAGGAAATTTGGAATAAAAAAAAGTTATTTCTCTTCTGTTATCCTGGAACTATTTTCACAAGACAGCTGGTAAATAATTGAACTCAATAAATAGTTTTTACAGAATTTTCTAGTTAGGAAATAACTCAAAATTGCTGTAAAGGAATTTGCATCTATTTTTTATCTACTGGGTTATATTTTAATGGCATGGGAGGTAGATTTCATCCTCTCCTTTACCTGAAGGAGTCTGAACTCACTTTTTCCACCTGACATTTTCAGCCATCACTGCACTCAGAGTGCTTTTGCCTTTCTCTCTTCCTATTGTAGACAATTTTAGCAGATCTATTCAATCTTACCCTATATAATTTGTCTAATCAAGTGAAAATCTAGACTAATTCATAATTATGAAAAAAAAAGTAATGTAAATGTCCAGTGTGGGAAAAACATAGAAAGAGAAACCTGATGTAAAATATTTTCTGAGCACCTAGGTTTCACACAGAAGTCTGCAGGACTTAGAGACAACTGCCTTTGATAATCAGTTCACAGAACTGCCAGCAGAAGACATCTAAATTGCAGTGTGCAGCTGTGTACTGCATTTAATGTCTATTCTAGATCTGAGAGGGAGGTGAGAATCCCCAAAATACCAAGGACTGTAATCATCATGATCATCATTAATCGTTACTCACCAGCTGCACACAAACACACACACAGAAGCACATGCGCACGCATATTTCTTCTCTTTTGGCATCTCGTAAAGCCCTAATATATATGTCATGTTGATTTGGGAATTGGAGAGAAGGCTTATAGGGAAAAAATAGAATCATTCCAATCCTCCAAACTATGTAGCATTTTGATTTACCTTTGGAGAAAAAACGGACATAATGGTTATGAGTTTGTTTATTTGCAGTGGAAAAATTACTGGGTGGTATATCATACAGGAAGTATGAGGTAAACTGCATGTTTATTTCATGTATTCTTTTATTTTAAAATGTACATGCTTCAAGATCAGACGAAAAATCTCAGTGAAATATTGTTAACGACAGGGAATTATTTTCAGAAAATTGTAAGGTTGCTCCAAAGAGGAAAGTTATGAGGGCTGTATACAACAGCAACAAGATAAAAATGGGAGAAAGTTAGTGTGCGTTTGCTACAAAGTAAAAAGCAAATTCAATTTGTAAGACAAAATAAATATAAGCAACCCCAAAATAATTTATAGCAGATTTCATTTTAATATATCCAAACAGGAAAGCAAGCAACCACTAATTTAGAGAAATTCATGCTGTTCTGTGTGGGTTATTAGAAGGATGGAAAAAAAATAAAAATCCTGCCTTGGAAAAATGAGATTGAGAAAGAAGGTTTAACTGCCTTCAGCTCTTGACAGATATAGCTGCATAATCTGCATTTGTCTGGTTAAGTGAACAAACTAAAAGCAACATGTAATTAGCACATAAAGAAAATTCAAATAATTATTTTTTTTTCCCTCACACCAAACAAAATAACAAGCATTTATGAAAGAATCTTACTTACTGTTTTTCATTTGGAATTTCTATTGATTTGTGGTAAGAGGAGGAGGGAATGCTGTTTCTTTCTATGACAGCAGGTCTTTCTAAGGACACCAAATATGGATGCTGAACTTAACCATCTGAACCAGTGGGTTTATTTAGTGAAAAAGAGGTATAACAGAAAATTATCACTGAAACTCAACATGAAGGTTGTCAGAAATACAGCCTTTAGAAACAGACAAATGTAAAACAGGTGCTAATATTATGTTCAGCAGTCATACATTTTAAGAAATTTAGTACAAATTTACAAATCTACAGTAATAAAAAAAATTCTGTTGATTTAAACTACCCAAACAGCCTGTTGTAATATTTGCAGAAATCAATAAGATCCTGCCTTATGCAGCTAAAATTGTTGGCTATTCAAGGATCTCTGTCTGTTTCGTCTTTGTTTGTTTGTTTGTTTCTTGGAAGGGCTGAGGGGTTTACCTGTGAAATGGGGGATACAGAAGAAGAAATTACATTTTCTAATATTATGCTGTCTGGCTGAATGAAATATAGGTGCCTGAGCTGGAACTCCATCAGTAAAAAAAAAATGAAATGGAAATGCTGCCTGAGCCTCTTTGATAATGCATTCAATGACTTTGTGATGCAGAGGCACAGTCTGGAGAAGGCAACGTATGATTTAGGTGTCCTCAGCAAGGTTTTACCAGGTTCGTGGGCTGAGACAGCACTCTTACGAGTATGCGACTGTAAGGTAATGAGTCCCAACTAGGGAGAAAGAACTGTGGCGAAGATGAGTGGGTTTGGTGTTGGAGAGCTAGATGGGAAGTCGATTCACGGAACTACAGTATTGATCTATTTAACATCTTTTATTATTACCTTTTATGGTAGAAGTGCTGACTGCTCTAGAGAGGTAAGCTTTGTTTCATTCTGAAGTGGTTCCTTCTCACCTTGGAATGACTTTCACAGGCCCCTTGCTCTTCTTTGGTTCTGTGAGTTATTTCTGTTTTCTAGCCCCAGTTGTTTTGTTGCAGTTAGCTTTTCTTTCTCTCTGGGCATCTGCAATCCTGGCTGTGTTATCTTAAGTGATTGCTTATATTCCTCAGAATGAATAATATTGCTTTCCCTCACAACATTTTCCTCTGACTTTATGACTTATTTCATCATCTTAGAAAGCTGGGGACATTTTCATATTTGATGAGTCTCAGCCTTTTGTTAGGGCACAGAGAGTGGAAGGAATGATCTGCTTCTCTTTTCCTGACCACACTGCTGTTTGATTTGAGGGAAGGAGAATAATCTTATCATTGCTAGAATTTATTTAAACCAGAGTGAAAAAACAGGGGTTCTAACCAAATTAATGGCATCACTTTCTTCCAAAGAATAACCAAGACAATGAGAGAAAAGAAGGATAACAGCCTCCATGAAAAGTGATCAGATATTTTCAGTAAGGCATTTTTTGGGTGCTACGGATGTTGCTTGCTTGGAATCACTACTTGGTACATTTGCAAGACTATGCCAGCTCTGCTGACTAGGATTTTACCTCCATAATGGATTTGCCTCGTCAAAATGAGAGAGAATATCCCACAATTTACAGCACAGAGTAACCAATAGCCTAGCGGTGGTGGTTGACTCCTAAAATGCAAGTAACAAATTCTCCCTGAACCGAATTACTGACTTGAAAATAAGCCTCACCCACCATAATGACTGTCCTGTTAGATGATCAAGTGTTCAGCAGAGGAGTTGTTATGGTTACTTTCATGAAAGCTGTTTCATTTTTATATAAATAATTAACAACTATTGGGAGAGGGACTTGATCTCACATACCAGGCAAGTACTTAGAAACATCAGTATCACACAAAGTTCATACTTCTCAGTCTCCCTCATTGGGCCATTCTATTTTTTTTACAAACTTTCTTATTCTCTTTTGGGGCCTAATAAAATTAAGAAACAGTCCCTAGTCACTGAAAATTAGGTAACAAGAGAAAGACACTTAGGAGTTCTGCAAGAGTCTCGATACCATACTGTAACTGTTAAAATCCATTTCTAGTTTTTTTTCTTCTAAAGATTATGTGCAGCAGTATAAGAGATCTTTCTACACTTTGCTCTGATCTTGTGTCTACATAAGGGAGAGAAAAAAACCCACCTTATCTCAACTTATGGGAATTCAGAGTGACACACATCTTTAGTGCAGAGTCTCAGCTACTTCCTGCATAATACCCTTCTCCTTGCCAAAGAAACTTGGCAACTCCATTGACAAGAAATATGTATTTCCATAACTTCACAATTTATGATTCTATTTACAATGAAGCCAGTTTAGTAGTAGATAATTCTATAGATTCATGGAAGCACAAGAAACTTTAGGGTGACAGACATTCAAGGAATTTGCCATAGAAAAATGTTTTTGCAGTGCCCAGAGGTGTGGTGTGAGAGCTATGTGTCAGAATATTTACAGTTAGCTTTATCACTTCAAAAATATAGAAAAATAATCGAATATATAATGAATAAGAAAGGAAATTTTTTCCGAAACGTAATCCTCTATCATTAAATCTACCTACTGGTTGGGTGTTTTTTTTTATCTTAAGCCCAAATGAGCATCATTTGTTTGTCTTTTAAAATACTTGTATTGTTGCTTGTTCTTGGACTTTAGGACATCACATGGTGATACAATGCTCAAGTAATTTTCTCTCTCCTCTTCCTTAAAGTCTCTTGAATCGTGTTTCTATTTTGTACACTTAAATTAGCATGTTCCATGCTTTGCATGCTTTCCCCATTTATAAGAGCTAAAAAGTTTAATTTGAAACAGACTTTGCAGAGAGTCTACTGTGAAGCCAGAAAACAGACATGAGGGTAGGATTGCTAAGATTCCTCAAAAGCCTTCTTTGTTAGAATTAGGGAAGCCACTAAAAGACTGTATTTTTTTCTATCACTGTTCAAACTACACACAAACAGGGTAGGATTTAGCCATTTAACCTTATGAATAGAATAAAGATAAAAAAGCATCACAGAAAACATCTTTGCTAGGTACTGTCAAAATCCACCCTCTTTCTATCATTCTAATGACCAAACATTCCTGTCCTACAGCTTCCCTCTTCCAGACTTTCAAACAGTTTTTTGCTATAAAATCTCGATCTTCATTATCTACCTCATATTTTTTTGAGGTATTATGTTCTGTTGTCAGCAGGCTCGTTTTTTAGCATCACACAGATCAATTCAGGATGAAAGACAGCAGGCTTCCCCTCCAACTTTAAAAAAATAATTCAGGGATGATGCAGTGCCTTGTCATGACAGTACAGCACAGGTCATTTCTATCATTTGTCACCAGTAAACGCAGGCACACCAGCAGCAAAATCGCTAGTGTTCTCATTTGTCTTCAGTAGTGGGTATCACCTTTGACAGTGAATTTGAATTTCAAACTATCATTAAAGACTCATTAGAACTCCAAATGGGACATTGTGAATCTATGCTTCATTCAGAGCAGTTTTCCTGAGGTCTCTTAAAGATGAGACCAGCAATATCAGTAATGTATATAAGCTGCTGTGCCATGCCATCTACATTTTTATTGTGGACATGTTCAACCCAATACTTCTTTTCAGCCTGTCTGTGAGCACAAAGTGAACTAGGTTTTGGATCATCCGGAGCCTGGGGAGACTGCACCAAAGCTGCTTCTTTATGTGGATCAGTATCAGTGCCCTGTTGTTCATTTGACATGAAGCATTTCATCTTGAAATACTTTGCTGCCCTGAACCTCAGTGTTTCCTTTGAGCACTCTAGTACCTGCAAAATCTATGAGCCTGTCTTTCCCTATTTGAAACAATATAAGTTGCCTTTTATTAAAGCTGCACTGTGAATTATACAGCAGATTTCTGTTTCATAGTCAATACTTTATGATACTCTTCAGTTAAATACACACTTTTAACTAAAAATAGTTAACTTAAACCAGGCTAAACCATGTGGATTGAATAGTCAGTAAGATAAGTTATTGACATCACAAACTGTTGTGGGACGTGTATTATGTCCTTTACAGGAAAGATTTTATTTTTTTTTCTCTCACAGTCTGAAATCCTTCATTTTCTGACCAGACCAAGTTCTTACTCTCCTTTGCAGCCATCTTCCTCTGAATGTCTCAATGTTCACTGGATTTAAAAAATAATGGTCTCTCTACACAAAAAATCTGAGTTATGCACATGTATCAGGTGTATCAAGCATGCAAAGCTATTAAATGAGATGACATGTTTCTTACTTGAGGCTCACAGAGCAGCATCACACCAAGAAGCCATTTCAACACACTTGCTTAGTATAGACTAACTGCTTTCTCATGAGAGGAAGTTTATACGTTTGCAGCAAGGAACCTGAAATTTGTATTACATGTAAAGCCAGCTAAAGATACTTCCCTTATCATGTTCAGGAACTGATGCAATTTCTCTGTCAGTCACCCTACTTACTTGACAAATGAAAGTTCTACAGAGCCTTCTTGTATACTAATGGCTTTAGTTTTCCCAGAGAAACAAAATATCCAATTATACGTCATGGAAAACAGATTTCTCTAGGCAAGACGTATCTGCACGGAAACTACAGTCTCTTATAGCTGTGAACGCAGACTCATGAATTTTAATTTCAAACCCAAAATCTAAGGTCTTGTAAGGATTTTGGCTGGGGAGTACCTATTCGTTTACTTCCATGAGGGTCCTGGAGACACAAGCATTACCAGGGTATCAGATAAGCCAGTTTACTGGTGCTTACCAGCAGTATATGTAACATCAGAGCAGATGTATGTGAGGGAAGGAGGCCATACCTCCATAAAACCGATCCCTATTGATGACAGACTTACAGCTCTTGCTGACATGCAGCCTCCCTCCTTCTATAGTTTTCATAATTCTGCAGTGTAAGCACAGCAGGTTATTATGAAGGGCAAGTTTTCTCTTCCTTCCTCAAGAAAGTACTGTCCTACATAAACTATCCTTCAAAACATCTGTAAGGTGTGTATCTTCCATTCTTCCATTCATCTTTTGTATCTCTGCATGTCTCTGCAAGTTGCCTCTGGCGTCTGCTCCAACAAGAACATCCAGAAGAATGTGGTGATGAGGATAACAAAAGACTTCAGGAGGTTCTTTTGGATGGATCTTGTGATACTTTTTCAAACGGCTTCCGAAAAATGGCACTGCATTTCCTAGATTCACTAACCTTCTTGGAAAGTTCTGTACTTTTATCTATTCTCTGTGTGGGACTTGCAGAAATTCTTCTATGTTTTCAGCTATAAATATTTACTCTTGCTTTTGACTTCGATCTAAACTGTCCACAAATCTTTTTGTTTCCTTAGCCAAGAACAGCACAGGAAAATACTGGCAAAGAAAAAAGAATTAGAAGCAGAAACAAATTAAATATTATTTCATCCCATTGAAGGAGGTAATATAAAAAACAGGAGAAACAAGTCTACTTATCTGGATGTTTGAAAAAAAGTTCTGCTAGAAGGAAGTTAACCTTTTTAGGGGAAAAAAAAAAGAAAAGTGTTTTCTTGTTTTCTTGCTGCTATTTTCTGGTAGTCCCAAATGCCAGGAGAGAATTAAAAATGTATTTACAAATCTGATGACGGGGTAGGTGTTGAAAATGTTATGTATGAGTGCAAGAACAATTTGGTCTAGGCAGCAAGTGACTACTCTCTAGTACACTGAGCAAGGAAACGGTAGCACACAGCTCAGCAAGGGCTGCAAAGCTCAGCTCTGCTTCTGACTGGCACTGATTAACCTCTACAATTTGCTGTGGGCTTTGTGCTCTACCTGATAATAGGTTGTGCTATCTGAACAATAAGGTTAATTATTTTATCTTATTTAGTAAGGGGGGAGAAAAAAGGATGAGAATAAATATGTATTATTTACAGCTTTTTCAGGAAAAATAAAGGAAGAAGATTTCCACTGTGTGTATAACATGTACCTACATACAGCAGGTTTATTGAGGGGTCTAAAACTAGATCAGATGCTTCTAACATAATTGGAAGAGACACATGCACTCTGTTTCCTGTTATAGCCCTTGTGGAATTCATAGCACTGCAGCAATAGCAAGGAGTAGGGGAACTGCATGCAGCTTCCAGTCCCAGCCTCTGCCAGATAAAGTGTATCCATTTATCTGAGGGCAGGATTTTGACTGCCTGTCTTGTTTATGTTATC
This sequence comes from Tringa tobata, assembly GCA_033628505.1. NCBI lineage: Eukaryota > Metazoa > Chordata > Aves > Charadriiformes > Scolopacidae > Tringa > Tringa tobata. The sequence goes on from JAHREE010000480.1 coordinate 16,864,722, forward strand.
TATGATAAAGATTCTGAATACTCATTAAGATTAAGTGTTTTAGGGAGCATGAGTGACCAAAGCTTCTAATTCAATGGAAAATCCTCGAGGAAGACACTCTTTTTAAATGTCTGTAATATTTTCACTTTTCTTCTGTGCTGTATTTTGTGGTTGTCTCCAAGAGCTGGGAATTGGACTTGTACAGAGAACAGAAAAAGACATTTTATCTTTCCTGTCTGCCACTACATCACAGCATTGGAATACAAGAATATTCTGTATTTTTTCAAACAAATAAAGATAATTTGTATTAAAATAATCAATGTCATTTTACATATACATTTCAATATGGAAGTAAGTCAGTTGGAAAAGATGTTTCTGTTAGATGGATAGATATATTCCCTTTATATTTACCATGGCATGGATAAGTATTTGCAAATGAAATATCAGCACAGGAAGCGTGCAACTCAATGATGCATTAAAAAAAAAAAAAAAAAGATTAATCGATCTTTTTCCTCGACTTCCCAAATTTCTTCCTTCCCCCCACCCTCTTACTCAGATGGCTGCTTGCTGTTTCTTGCTGAAAGCTCTCGGGAAAAAAACTTTACCTAATTTAAATAGCTAGATCAGGTTTCTGTACTGACATCTATAATCTGTGAAAGCAGTGTTGCCTAACTTCTGCACCTGAAAGGACACATGATATTATTATTAAAAAAACCTATTTATCAGGAGCTTCCCACCAGCTTTTGCCTTGAGTAGTCATGGGAATAAATATTATTTTAGACCTATTCTCTTCAAAATACATACACTCAAAATGATGGTCTCAAGGAACCCGAATAATAATTTTTAATGTTACTTCAGATTTCATTTACAATTAATCTCAACTAGCAGAAAGAACTACTTGCATCTGGTTTTACTTGTGCTTGTTTCATCCACTGCTCTAGTAGTCTTGGCATAAATGTTAGATAAAGATTTTAGCAAAAGTTCAGATTTATCAGACGTGCATTTATTTCAGGGACATTATTGCTCTTAAATATCTACTTTGCTGTTTTATGAGTTGCTAACATAATTTTTGGGGGTTCATTTCTGTTTTTATTTAGGTAATATTGTTAAATGGATTAAATGTATCTTTTCTGTAGTTCTATTGATGTCACTGGAGTTACATTAGGGACACATTGAAACCCATTTGTCTCATTAAGTGTCAGGGAAGTATGCTTGGAATATGCTTGGAATCTGATTGGAATTCAATGTTTTTGATGCTATCTGAATCTAAAATATAATTTCATTCAAAGATTATCTATCCTGAAAAGGTTCACAATTTCATTTCAGTAGATAATCTGAAGCCAAAAAACTCAAAAAGCTTGTGAAACAGGCAGAAATATAGTATATAAAAAATAAGTAATTAATATTTGTTTGAAAACAGAGTCTTTGCTAGCTACTGTAATTTTAAAAGATTTTTCTTCCTTTGATCTCATCCCAAAGTATTGTCCTAAGCATTTAAAGAGGCATAAAAGAGACAATAGGCACAAAATGAAGCACAGGAGGCCCTTTCTGAATATAAGGAAACACTTTTGCACTGTGAGGGTGACTGTGCACTGACACAGATTGCCCAGGGACATAATGGGGTCTGCATCCTTGGGGATATTTGATAGCCATCTGCACAGGGTCCCAGGCAAGCAGCTCTAGGTGTCCCTGCTCGAGCAGGAGGAGTTGGACAACATGATATCCAGAGCTATCTTCCAGTCTGAATTATTCTGTGATTCTATGATTGAAGCCAAAGATGCTCCTCAAGGAAATGGCTTTGCACAAATCTACATTGCCTAAATGTTTCCTTTCCAAGAATAGATAGCACGCAAGTTCTTGAAAAGAGTCTTGCTACACAACCATGTTTTAACATTTGATTATAAGGTCAAGACTAATTAGAAAGAAAGAATCAATTATTCCTTGAATTTGCATTTTACAGATTTTTTGGGAAAACATTAGCATGCTATTTATCATAACTTCCATAAGATTCAGTAATAGCTGATTGTTCTTCCTTTGATTTTGTACAGCAAATTTATACTGAGCCATATTATTTACACTTTCATTAACCATTGAGAATTTCCTTGTTTCAAAACTGCCAATAAAAAGCATGTTTCTTAAAATCAGCTTTGCTACCTGACAGCACTGGAAATAAACCCCACAATCCTTTAATTGAAAGTGCTGTCTCAAAACCAGTTTATGTATCTCTGCATTTCCTGTTCGATAGTTTTTATCATAAGAGGCAGCAAAAAATAATAGATGGAAGATGTATTTAATTCCCTCATTCCCTCATGCCCTTGTCCCATGAATACTATATCTGAACTGCATTTGTTTAAGACAATGGAGTCCATTTTCCCCAAAATGCAACAAAAACTTTTATTTGCAAAATGCAGATTTCTCCTGAAATTGTTTCTTGTGACCAATTTTTCCCTACTTTTTTCCCTAGTTTTGTCTACTTCTGAGGCTGCAAGAGCTTCTGTTCTGCTCTAGCTTTGACAAAGTGGAGTCCTAAATGTATTTCCAGTGATGGCAAAAAGAAAGTCCTGTTTCAAAGTTTTTGTTGTTGAAAATATTTGAAGAGCAAATGGAATTGTATTCAAATAGAATTAATGTATGCATGTCTGGAGTTGTTCTAGCAGAAACATTTTAGCTGGACAGGGACTTGCTGAACATGTTATTTCTCATGCAGGCAAGGATTCAGTTGTTGAATTACTGTTGTTATTGCCGGCATCTCTCCCACTGAAATGTTTCTGCTACCACTTTGGATTTTTCAAGGAATATAAAAGTTACTGTAATCATATGAGAAAAGAAAACAGAATAGATGATACCATTGCCACTGTAGCTGTCACCAAGTTTCTATTAAGTAAAAACAAGAAAGGGTCTATCTGTATCCTGGGTTTTTTGCCTTACCATTTTATATTCACAGTTTCCTTCCACTTCAATGGAGTCTGAATTAAGAAAATGAATGAGCACTCAAAACTCAGCCAAGGTTTTGGTAGTTGTTCAGAACGACAGGATTGAGGGCAAAACCAGCTATGGTTTCTTGAAGCATAGAATAAAATACGTATATCATACAGCAGGAATATAGTTACTATATGAGGGGTATGATACCCTAGAAAACAGTGACTTAAGAATAATTGGATATTTGATTAACTTTTTGCTTTCAGTTTGATAGTGTGAGTAATAACAGGATGGCTTTCCCTGGGTTTCCAGTCCTGTCTGTGTAAAAAGAATTTGATTGGCAGTGTCCTAAATCTGCTTTGTTTCCTCTCATATTTTGAAATTTATGATATTCTTTCAGATCAGGAGTTTTTTATGCTTGGTTAACTATCCAATATAAGCAAACAGGCCTAAGGTCTTTCTTCAGTAGTTAAAGCCTCTTATTTATTTTTATTTCCCAAATCATTGTTGCTTTCAGACACAGTAAATTGTGGCCATATGGATTTACCAGACATTTTTGCTGCTTCACCAGTTGCCAAATCAGAACTTTATCAGTTTAAAAAAAATGGCAAGACTCAATAGATTCTTAAGTTATTTATGAAATGTTAGCAGGGAGCTGAAAAGCAGCTTTAACACAACTACCTGTGACTTCGCCAAAAGACAATGAGAACTAACATTTTACAGGATGCTAAAAAAACCCCACCAAACAACCCAAAAATCCAACCCACAAAAGCACTTTAGGAACAGCACTGGTAGTAGTCAGTGTAATGTAATATAATGCAATGTAATCTTCAGATACTGTTCTTACTCTCCTTGGTGGCTGTGAAAACATTTGCTAATTGCTTATACCCCCACTATTCTCCTTCCCTCTGCTGAGCCTCCCCATCACTAGCTGCATAATCATCAGTCTTTGAAGTCAGCAGCAGTCTGCTAACAGAGCAATTAGTTGAAGCACGAAGAGCAGCAGGTGTTAGATGTGTTGCTTTTTTGTGACATATCAACAGCATTTATTGTGTTCTTGCAAAAGATTCATAATATACACATAGATTTGCTACATGCTTTTATTTTCTCTGTTTGATAAGATGAATGTATGCCAGCTATTATTTTTTGCAAAGAGAGTTCTCAGGCCACAGAAGCTCATGGGTCAGATCCCAGGATCCTGATCCACAACACATACCATGTGGCATCAGGGCTCCAAGTCATTTGCTGAAATGTTATTCATCTGGCTGAATGTTGTCATTTGATATTGGAGCCAGTTGGCTGGATTTCCATTATTGTCGGAGGGAAGAAATAGATTAATTGTTTCTTTGAAGTGCTTTATTTAAAGTACATATGTCAATGGTACACTGCTGTTCTGAGATAGCATTATGAAATTAATAGAAATGGAAATAAACATTATATGAGTTGGACCTGAAACCAAAATGATCTTGCTCAGATGTATGAACAGTATCGAGTAGTACTGGGTAATAACAAATTACCTGGTTTAAAGTTAATTTCTTAGAATTTTTTACGGTTACCACCTCCATTGCAAAGTCATAGACATACTTGGACAATTTGGGAAGCCTTGAATATGATTTCCTTTCTTTTTCAGATCTGTAAACTTCAAAATCATCTCCACAAAAACTCCACTACAGCAGTTATATGACAAGATTGCTTTCAAAGTTGCTGCAGTGATCTGTTGAATGGGTGCACCAAGGCACCTTTACAGATACTTCCACAGGTGGTCTTCTCTTTTTAAGTGTGCTTAGTGGAGAAAAGGGAGATAAACGGTAACAGTCAAGTAGGTAACACTTGCTTGTTTATTAGAAGTTATTCCTCTGAAATGTATGTCAAGAATAAAAATGTAACAAAAAATGACATAACTATGCCCTGATAATCCAGCCTTCATTGATTAATCAAAAATTCTGTAAAAGAGAGAGCGATATAGAATCATGTGTCTAACTTCATCTGCCCCTCATTTTTTTTCCTTGAATGAAGTTACAGATTTTCTTCAAGGACAAGAAGCAGACGATAGTGACCTGAAGAATAAAATTTGTTGTACAGTAGGGAAAAAAGAAAAAGAATAGTATGCATATTATTATTATTATGTGATGTTCAATGCAACTGTATTCTGGAGTCCCATGCAAAGATAACACCTCTTTACAGAAATGATTTACTATATGCACACACTGAGTCACAGAGTCATAGTTTGGATAACAAATCTGTCTTGTAAATTTATTTTACTACACCCACTACAACTTGGACAACACAAACTGAATTTGTTTCTGTAGACAAAAATGTTTATTAAAGTGCAGTAAGTTACACCAGACAGATAGACTAGAAACACACTAGGCTACATATTGGTGAACACAGAATTGTTTCTGATGTGAATTTTGTATTGAATTTACAATTGACAGATATGGTCAGCAGACATATAGTACTAATAATCATAGAAAGTAATTTTATTGTGTGTGGAGAAATACAGTACTAATATGTGAGCTGCAGCGTACAGTTTTAGGGCATTTTCCCCGATTTTTCTAGACAATATAAAAGTATTCCTTTTTCTCCACAGAAAGAGTTCTAAATACAATGAAGGTATGAAGTAGCAGTGCAGGTAGGCAGATCATGGAAGTGGCAGTGGAAAGGGACCCTAGGTCATATGGAGAAGCTGGGGGAGAATGCAAGAGGCCATGATAATAGGGAAGAAATAAGATGGTGAGACCTGGGGAGAGGCTCCAGAGAAGAGATTTGGGTAAGTGTGTTTGCTCTAAAAAAGATTCAAAACTTGTCTGAAGTTCATGTGTAGGGAAATAAGTTTTGTTTAGAAATTTTACCTTTTGTTGAGAGTTTTGAGTTGTCTTGAGATTTTGAGAGTTTGCTGTTGTTTTTCCTCAAGGCAGTGGAATTGCTCTTCATGCTTCTCATCTAAAGAGTAAATGGCTCACTTTAATATGAAAGCTGCCTCTATATATTTTCTGGACATAAAATATCCTTTTATTATTCAGACATAGCAAACACAGAGAAGGTAAATCAAGCTCCGCTCCATAAATTTGTACAAGTATGATTTGTGCTCAGTCAAGTGAAAGACTATTGCAAGATATTTGAGGCCACCATGACTTGTAACAATGAGTCAAAATAAAAAAAGAAAAACCAGAATTGTCTTTCCTTCGCTTACATATGCAACCACAGTGTAAAAACACCCAAACGTGCAAACAACAATCTCTGCATTAAACTAGGCAGAAAACTCCTCATTCTCCAGAGTGTTTTTAGTAAGTGTAGTTATTTTACACTGACTTTCTCAGACACCACACATGCCTCCTGAGACACTTATATTGCTTATGCTGTTCTGTTTGAGTGTGTGATTTCTCTTTTTATCTGTGTGTCAATAATTCTGTTGAGATCTGAGATATCTCTAGCTCATGAACAAAAGTGCTGGGGGAAGTAGGAGGAGTAGGAAGGTTATGAAAAGTCTGGCAAGGACCAATGCAGCAACTATTCTTCCGCCCATCTAATGGAGGAAGGGCTGCACAGCAATGTAACACCCATCCAAACAACAACTGCACCACTTCCCATCAGATCTTTGCAAAGGCTGGATAGGGAAGACAAAATTGTCACTGTCCGGTGAGGCTCTTTAAAACAAAGCATTGTTTTTATTTTTTTCTAAGGAAATGTATCTTAAATAAATGGACTTTAATACATATCTAGCTTTCCCAAAGCTTGTTACCTGCATAGGGAGAATCTTGTTTCTCAGGTAGCTTTTTTTCCTATTCTTTATTTAAGAGGAAGGGGAAGGGTAAAGGAAAAGGAAAGCTGTGTCTCGATTAAGCTGTAGCGCAGACCAAAAGGAATAAATGTATAGGGTGAAATAGGTGATTCTGAGGACCCACTACAAACATTGTATGAATTTTGGGGGTCAGAAAATGTTACTTGTCTCGTCTTATGAGCAACAAGAACTGTTGTTTGTTATTTGCTTGGTTTTTTTTCATTGACTAGCATAATACTGCGATTTGATTGTTTCAGAAAGATTTGTTAAAAAAAATTATTGTATATCTTTCTGCTTTTTCATAATGTTTCTGATTGAAAACATATTGTCCTACATATTTGAATTCACTTTCCTCAGGTACAACTGATGGTGACTAATTTTTATTTATATGCTTACACTTAAAAAATCCTTTTAGCTGACCAATTGTTTGCAGAGGAATCATAGAGGAATTCCCCCCCACTTCCACTTAGCAATATATATGTATATAGTTTTGCATTAGTGCAATCAAAAATCATCCTTTGAAACTCCATTTGCTTATGGGGGAAAAAAATAAAGCATGTTCACATCTCCATGAATTTATTTCAAAATGCAGTTTAGGATTTTTCTTAACAGTCTGAACTTCAAGTCATTGTTTTGATCTTTTTTCCTTTATCATATTTATGAATGTTTTAGCAAACAAGTTTATTGTCCAGTGTGTGACGAATTGAAAAGGTACCTATTTATACCAATGTGCATCTATGGGTAATTCTACATCAATATACTGGTTTGGAAAAGGAACGCACGTTCAAAAGAAGACCTTTTTATCCTTTCCATTTATTATGGTTTTGTTCACATAACAGAACAGTATAAGAACACACAAACTGGATTCTTTGAGGATAAAACTAAACCCAAAGATTTGCTACAACAGCTAACGTGAGCTTAATCAATCAAATCAGAGAAGAACTAATATGAAGTAAAACCTTCCAAAAGAATGTACAGTGAAGAGAGAAGGTTATCAGCTGTTTTGCCATACAAATCTGCAGTTGGTAGTCTCTGCTATTTGTTTTTGTTTCTAGGACACACAAAATTACAAATTGCTAAAACATGAAACTGTATGAGAATATACCATAAAATGTTCCCACACAAGAGCCTCAGTCATGAATGAGGCACAAAAATCATATAAGAATTTGTATATTTATGAAGGTGTGTAGCAAACATAAGCAGTCAGTGAGCGTGCAGATTGCTAAACTGCTTGATCCTAAAGGATTCTTATAGTAGTTTAAGCTTGTCATCCCTTGATTCAGAAATGTGTATAGCAAAATGCAGAAAGTCTGGAAAAAGTTTTGATGTTCATGTCAGTGTGCTTCTTGGATCAAGCATTTCAAATTTGCTAAGGCAGATAAGAACTGATTTTGGCAGGGGTAGATATGCAGGTTTTTTATTACCTCAGTAGTAACTTCCATGTGAGTAAAAGTTTCTGTGAACATTTTCAGCTATTAGAAGGACTTTGTTAGGAGTGGAAGAGCGGAATGGTTGTTTTGACGTGCAATTCTAAGGATATAAGCCTAAAACACCACCAGATATGTAGTTGGAAGGTCTCAGTGAGAAGTTGACTCTATTAGTTTATATAGAAAAGTAGACTGTGGTTCAGTTAATTGACTTTCTTATAAAACTGACCATGAGTCAGTGTGATGTCTTTGCCTTCTTGATATAAGGACTATAATGATACAAGAATATTAAAGTTACTGAAGATTTTAATTATCTCTATGTTTTTCTGTAAATGGGAAACAAATGCAGGCTTTTGTTGCAGATGGAGTGATGCACTTCACTCATAGAGAGAAGCAGCAATGCATTTATTGATATAAAACAGAGATTTAACAGGATAAATGGTAAATGCGACAGTGTATTAACGAGATTTGAGATGGCAAGACATACTTGGTTATTTACTGCACAGAGAACAGGGTCAGATGGAACTGTCAAGGAGACCCTCCCATTGAGTAATGAAGTTCAGAAAGGACCCCCTTGCTTTCTAAACTCCTTCTCAGAGAGGAGTCCAGATGCAGCTGGATCCAGTCCTAGTCCCAGACTGAGTCAACAGTTTATGTCTAAAGGATTATATATGCACTGTCCCTATGAGGATCTACACCTTCCTTGTTTGTTGAAGTATCTTTCCTGAAGGCCTGATCGAAACTCAGACTAGCGATAACCCTTAGTGATCCATTGATCATCTGAGCATTTGCCAGCACCAGATCTGTGTACTGGCTGAGGAGCTAAAGCCCACCCAAATCCTCCAACTTCAGCCCTTACTGCCTACTTTGGCAGTCAGGCTCCAGTGTCCTGTTGAAGCTTTTTCACTTTGCATGGATGGTCTAAATATCTGCTGGATCAGAAGGGAAATGGAAAGCTGATTTCTAGAGGTAGCAATACAGTGGAGATAGCATTGTGTTTCACTGATTGAGTTTACCTTTTGTATCTAAATTGCCCTTATGTCCTAGAATATAGATTAAAAGATTTAGATATTATGGAAGTGTGGCAGAATATGTATTTATATAGAGGAAGGTATTTATTTGAGATGAAATGTAGTGCAATAATTGGCACTCTGAACTCTAATCCTGAGTTGTTTTTTAAGTGAGGTGAATACAGATTCAGAGTAAGGGAAGGATTCTCAGGACGTAGGAATTTAATAAAGCAGTGAAAAATAATCTAGCTAAAAATATACTCAAACAGCAACTGAGAGTGGCACATCTACTTACAAAAAGGTCATTTTGGTGTTGTTATAACTTACAGGACATAGATTGATGATGGGTATTAAAACAATAACTTAAAGTACATTTTTTATAAGGAAACTCTTGACAAATTGTTAAAATACTATGATTTATGTCAAAAGATAACTATCAGAAAGAAGATGATATTTACTTCAACATTCACAAAGTCCTAGCAATACCTCTGGTGAGTGTATTAAATAAATTTAGGCAGTGGAAAAGTAAAGTAAAGGCATAAAACCAGGAAAGAAGCAAAATATAAAACAAAGATAGATTATCTTCTTTCAGTTGGCAAATATCAACAGAATGTTGACGATCTCCGTTAATGTGTAAGTGTTTGGGTTGTTGCAATAAAGATGACTGTGAAGAACTTGATAAGTGACAGAAGGTGTATACAAGAAGTAATAATTTGAACAACTCACACAAATACTTTTGCTTTGTTTGTCAAAGTTATATTTTTTTAGCCAGAACTGTCTGGAATATGGCCATCACAAATCTATTTGGTCATGTTTTTCAGTACATCTCAGTTGACATCAATGGGATTATTCTAGGAGTTCATACAGCGTGCTGGAGAACACGTCCTCTTTAAGAATCCCTAAGAAAGATTGGCATGTCAGCAGATTCAAAGTTGTCTGCAATTAACATAAGGGATGTATTTGTTATCAATGAACTAAGGATTACCTAAGCACTCTAGTTTTCGGTGTTCTTCCTACACAAAGTGACAAAAACTGAATGCTTATTTGGCTTTCAAATAACTGTACATGAAGTTGTCTTTGAGCTAGGAAGGATTACGTGTGAAGACGTACCATATGGCTGATAAGATAACAGTGTTTATGTGTTTAATTTAGGACATTGATAGGCAGTTTGGATGTGGAAATAATCATGTTTTAAAAAGCCCAAAATTTACACCTGCAATTTTTAAAGTTCTAATTATAATGGCTGTTTTCTCAAGTATGTGAAGACATTTTTCATAGACAAATGAATGACTCTGATTCACTATTTCTGAATCAAAATGACTCATATTTCATTACTATTTGAAGACGAAGGTCCCCTGTCAGTAATGCCTGAGTAACATACTGTCAATAACTTCCTGCATGCATATGGGCAGCCTGAAATAAACTGCTAGCTCTTGGGTGTCTACATTTGCGACAGCCTGTGAACAAATCGCAGTATACTCTTTAGAACTGCATCAATGATTCTGCATATGGTACGCAATTTAACCTGCGTACCAAGTACACGGGGTATATTGTGACTCAGGAGTCGAGCTCATCAGATGGTCAAGCTGAATGGCTCAAAGTCACACAGGAAGGCAGGGAAGCAAGGGCTACCCAATGAATTACCATACCAGGCAAAGGGTTTCATTCTTCCACGTAGCTACTTTGGGTTAGTAAGGAATACAGCAATTGGGTCTAAGCCATTTCTCTTTCACTGTGAGAAGAGTCTGAGGATCTTTGCTGTGGGTTCTACTGTGTTGCATGTCTGAAATACATATGATAATTCCCTGGATCAAAACCTAGTGATGCAGACTCAAGACTTCAGCTAAGGAAGAAGGAACTATGCTGGTATAATTCAATTTACATGTGTGTGTTTGTATGTGTTTCTGGCAAGCTCAGGAATTTGAGACAGGCAGAATTTTAAGACATATAAGGATATAGTCTTCAGATGGTACTTCACGTATATTTTGTAAACTCTAAAATTAACCTCCTGGGAGCACTTTCTGGTAGAGCACAACATAATATTTTACTTTGGGATTGACACGAAGGAATTCTGCCTCCCTTCAGTTTTAGTGTAATAAATTTTGGAGAATGAGAGTGAACTTTGCTATGTGACTGCATAACTTTGAAAAGATCCATTGATCACTTCTACTTCTGTTTTAACTAAATGCAACTTTATTATCTTGATGTCATCTGAATATTTTTCAAGTTCCAAATATTGACAGAAATATCCTGACTTGTCTTGCCACATGCATTACAGGGCATGTTTAGGGCCCTGAAAGTACTTCCCTCACTGCTAGCACATTAATCCAGAAAAAGGGCAACATAAAATCCTAATAGTTAACAGATTGATTGGCAAAGATCTGTTGATCCTTCTAGCACTGCTCTTCATATTTGTTTGTTAAATGCCTTCTTTAAATGCCTTGAGTGACGCATTTTTGTCAAGAAACATTGTATATTAGTGGTGTCATATTTAAAGTGTCAGCTATGGAAATATCACTTCTGCTCCTCCTCTTCCCTCCAGCAGCTCTTGGCTTCCTCCCCCTCATCATCACTCAGTTACAACAATATTAAGGGACCCCAACAGACAAGTCTTTTGCTTTAAAGAAACAATTTAAATAGTATCAGGAGTTCAAACATCACAAAGTGGCACTGAAATTAAGCACTGAATCCACCACACCAGTCTGATTGTTGATCCCAGGCTTCCAAAGCTGGTGGTGGTTCTGAATTTCAGAGATCTCTAGTTCACATTTCAGGAGAACTTATACTTGTGTATGATCCCAGGAGAACAGGCCCTCGGGATGCTGTCTATAAAGACAATAATTGCAGCAAATGCAACATAAATAGTTTCCTGCTTACTCATTTTTTTTCAGGATGGTTCATCTAGAAGTTGAAAGCTAGGACATACACCACTCCTAATTGTGATTAAAATACATTGTTCATTTTCTTCATTAAATAATTTTGGAGTCACAGCTGGCCAGAGGCTGGTGTTAAGCCAACTCATGCAGTCCCAGTTAATAGCAATTCATTTGACAGCTATAAATATCAGGGCCACTAAATTCAAGTACATCTTCTGCAACACAATTGGTAAAAAAGGATGTTTAATAGCCTACATCTTGGTAGGATAGTAACCCACAAACTGTTAGTGAGAAGTTAATGTGGTATGTCTCTGGTGGTAAAGAAACCACGTGGTACTTCTCTCACCTCGACAATGAAGCTTTCATCTCTGCTGTGAAGAGGTCAAAGAAAATGGCAAGAAATCAAATGTGCAGTGGATAGTAATCAAAATTAGTAGAAGAGCTGGAAAAATTACAGGTTACTTGCCACTACTAATTGTAGGTTTTGAGCCTTTTGTTTTAATTGCAGACATCTATGTAAGAAGAACCATTAATTAACCTCATTCAGTACCAACCCATGAACATGTATATTACACACTGTTTGTTGATAATAGGCCAGGCTGTGCTAAGAAAGGAACATGTTCCAGTAGCATGTCACTGAAAAGAAAGAAGGGTTGGATGCTTAGTGCATGACATTCTTATATGAGATGACCCTGTTCTTCTTGTTCTGCGCTGTTGCTTACAACTGTCAAAAGCATGTATACAATTTTGGTATTTGGGCTACAGTCCAATTACTATATTGATCAAAGCACATTCTCTGTAGGGTTTAGATAAACATTATTATATTTAAAATTGTTTATTTCAACCCTGTAAAACTGTCACTGCTCTAGCCAAATAATTTTATATTTTTTAATCTCTCAGAGGAGAAACAATATAGGATCTCTGTACTTATGCTGAAAACAGCTGCCCCCATATCTAATAGGTGAAGGACTTATGCCAGCCATAGTTAGGTGCTGCAATTGTTGTATCCAGTTCTTCTAATGTTTTGCTTTTGCCTGTAGGTATGGATGATTCCAGAAGGATCTGCTTTGTGAGCTTGCTGGGCACAGAGGTGAGACTGAGGGGCCTGTAGTTCCCCTGGTCTTCTTTTTTCTTCCTTTTTGGAAATGGGGGTTATGTTATCCTTGCAGCCTCACACTGAGAGATTCATTAAACATTATCACATCAGCGCAGCTGTTTTTTGTAGGAAGTGATTGCCATTGAAATATGTATTTTCCCTTTCTAGAACTTGCTTCATAGTTTTTAGTTTATAATCTTAATAGATAACTCTACTAGATAATAGTCATATAGGTAGCCAATAAGCATTTGCTGATAATGCACATGCAGAAAGCTAAACAGCCAATTGATGTGTACAACATCTGTGCCTGATAAAAATATGCTCTCATAAGCACTATTACTGTAATGAAACAGTCCTGATGAAACCTTATTTTTACCGTGTAAAAAATTATTGAGCGAAACACCTTCTGCAACGTAGAGTATGCACAGATGAGGATGATGAGCTGGGGAGATCCTCACCAATTCTTTTGTTGGACAGTGACTTGGAGAGTTTTCCCTGCTTACCCTTTCCTTTTCCTTTTCCCCTTCCCTTGGCTTGTTACACTACAATGTTTTTTGCTGAACACACTCATGAGCCAGTCCAGGAATAACCCCTTGTCCTTGCTTAATAAACATTTTTGAAGACACTGATTTTGTCTTAGTTGACTCCAAAGACTGTGTGCTAATACAGTAAATGAAAAAAAAAAGCAACATAAAAGGGAATGGGTAAATATATTCTTTCAAATATTATTAAGCAACATTATTGTGACAAAGCAGAATAATTCACACACCTACCAATATTTAATCAAATGTCAGGATTCTATATTAAGTTTTTTTTTCAGATAGTCAATATCAAGTGGGTTGGCACAGCTGGATTTTCTTATAGTTTTTTTCATAAATTGAACAATTAATTGTTATTCAACAGGGCATGTATAAATTGTAAATTATATTACAGAAAATATAGAAGTTAAAAGAAATATATTTAAAAGATTTTATTTACATCCCAATGCACTAATTACAAGATATTTTTTGTGATTTTTTTTTATTATTCTAAATTTGATCTGTTATGACTACTTTTTTGTTCTCTGTCCTAAATGAAAAGAAATATTACTCCTTGATGCCAAGCAGCTGCCATTATACTGCACGAAATTTATGGTCCCCCTTAATATATGAAAAAATCTACCTCACAGCAGTTTGTTATATGATTATTCTTCAAAAATCATTTCAAGGTCTTTCTCATAAAATGTCGGCCAAATCATGTGTTAATCAGAGGAAGATATGGCATTCTGCTTTTTTTTTCACATATTACTCAGAAAATGCCACTAAAAGGATTATGGACTAGATCACTCACTCCTTGGGTTACTTAGAAAAAAAACCAAAACTTTTTAGAGGTTTGATACATACAATATAAGGAATAACCCCCCCATTCTGACCTAGAAAAAATATTTTATTGCAGTATTTTGAATGGCTATAACAAGGACAGCTACTTATGAAGGCCACAAACGGAAGATGTTGCTGTAGTCGAAAGTAAAATGATATAAGATTGGTAAAATTTAGACACCTTTAGAGAAGGTTCTATCTTAGCTATACTTAATGAGGAAAGAATGGACTTGACAAGTTAGAAAGATCAAAATCAAAGATAATTCTGTTTGTAGATTTCATGATGCTGTCCAGAGTGATACAGTAGGGAGATGAGGATTTCAGCATAGAAGGCTAGGATCTGCTTTTCAGTCTTAATGAGTTTTATCTGATGACTAGTTACCCATGGTAGATTTCAGAGAAACAATGAGAGATTTTAGACAGAAGTATTAGTTGTATAAATTTGTCTTGTATAAAAAACCTGAGGTTGAATATACGCTTGTGTAGAAGTTTACTCTTGCAAAAATTTGCAGGATCATGTTCTAAATACATTACCTTTGAGTTGGAGAAATAAGTTTGAGTTCAAAAAGGTAACTCCTTATATTTGTCTCTTAGCATCTCAGTACTGATATTATCAAAATTTGTTTTCAAAGTTGTAGGTTTCTGTTATTGTCAGATATCTGACTTTTTGTAATTTTTTTTTCCATCACTTTAATTTCTGATTAGATGTTAACAAAGAATGTGATACATATTTCCAACAGAGTCACTTTATCTTTATTATTGCTATCCACATTACAAATGAATTCATTAGCATTCTCATCATAAAAACCAAGTTCATTATCTGATAAGACAAAAATTTCTTCAGATACGTCTTGAGGTATTTGATTTGCCTTATTTATATTCTCAGTAGGTAACTTTCCCTTGCTAGAGATGAGTATAAGTGAATGGTGATTCTACTCATTACTTTATCCTGATTGTTTCTGTCCTTTGTAACATGGAATTCTTATTTGTTTTCTTCTCCTTTTGTTTAATTGGTTTGTGACTTCTAAGATACAGTATACATTCCATTCTTGAATATAAAAACAGATTCTGATTTTTAAAATATGGAGTTTATATTCAGCAATATATTAAACTGAAAACCATATCTGTGTAATAATTAAAACAAGCAAAAATTTACTCATTTAAATATATATTTGCTGGGATGTGTTTAGTATTGAATTCATGATGGCCATGTTATTAAATCTATAAATAAAACTTATTTGCAGGATTTGCCAGATTTTTTGCATTTAGACTTATCTTTCCCTCTAATAAGATATGCAGTTTTTCCCTGTTAATCTAACACTTTTGATGCTATCTCCTATTCAGTTTAGTCCTACTCATTTCTGGTACATATTGAATAGAAGCAATGGCGATCTATGTTAGCAGAGATACTAAAGGTAGAATGTTAACAGTGCTATAATTTTCTACTCTTGGTATTTGCTAACAACTTTTTCAGCAATTGTCCTCTGCTGTGAAGAAGTAGTAACTTGTAGCTTTCCTCCACCAACTCACATTCATACTGCAGCTGCATTAAAAGTATTGTAGCACAGAAAAAATCTGTCTCTGTGTTATTTGCATATACAATTTTTCGGTTACTGTTGCAGTGTATTGAATGACTTTAATAGTATTCTTATTGCTCTGGTTGTTGTTTTTGTTGTTATAGTTTCTACAATATTTGCAAAATCTTACAACTCCTAATCGTCTGATTACAGTTTGATGAATTTGTCCCTATTTACCTCAATATTTTTATCTTGGAGAGAGTGTGTCCATGGATAACACTTCTGCAAGTTTGCATTATGAAATACTGCTATAAAATCACTCTAGCTGAGTCTGGCAAACCCTTTATGATTATGACAGATTCATATTTCCTTTTCATACTCAAAATGGACCTTACATGTAATATTAGAAGTTTCTTAACTGTTCTGAACACTGCAGAATATATAGCTACATAAACATCATTTATCTATCATCATGTTAAAATAAAACTGATGACAGACAGTAACACTTATTCTGGAACAATGAAGAACTTCTGTTGACCTTTTAGAGAAAAAAACCCACATAACTGTTCCTTTTATTGTCAACTGCCCTTTGACTTAAGCATTAGAAGCACTTAGCCACAAAAAGTAAACCAGAAAGAATATAAAATATAAAAGCTACTAATAGAGGAAATCTGCATTATTGTGTGAGGGAATTATTGTCCTTTTTCCTTTTAAATGAGTCTAACTTCTGTGTTGCTGCTAGGAGGTGTTCCATTGTAAGATTTACTCTGATCATGTTGTGTCTTTGGTACTCTTGCTGTGTTTCTTCATAGCAGAGCAAATTTAACTCACGTTGGTGCCACACTAACACAGTTAAATTGCTTTTGATAACCTTAGGGTTCAGATAAGGTCACTTCATGTCTATTTGAAACATGGAAGTCCCCAGGCCATTTAGTGCACATATATACGGTGTTATGGGGCATTTTGGCTCTTCAGAATAACTTTATTGCTATTACTGCCTAAGATTTTGAAACTTGACAGGCTGAAGAGCTAAGACAGGTGCTGCCACTGCCTCTGCTAGGATGCCTGGATGTCCAGTCCTGGCCCTCGGGGTGCTCCCTTGCCAGTTCTTGGGAAAGCAGCCAAAGACCCTGACCAGGGACACCAGTTACTCACGTGGGAGTGTGGTCAGAGCAACAACAGCTTTAATGTCATACTCCATAGTCTATCCGTCACCTTTCTTTCTTGGTCACCATTTTGATAAATTAACACACCATTTCTTTTGTGTATGGTGTCCTACTGTTTTCACGTGGCTATCTTGTTGGTGATACCGCAGGTCAGGGTATATACAATTATACTACTCTCCTTTTTTTAAACTTTTTCTCATGTAGTTACCTTGTTGGTGGAACCATAGGTCAGAATTCACTATCTGCATCTGCATTAAGGTATTTAACAGCCTCATCATTGAAAATGGAGTGGAAGCTATGAAACTGCTCAGTCAGCATTGAGCATTGTAAGTTGGTGTTGGTCATAGAGTAGAAGGTGTCTGGACTCAAGAAAGGCTGTCATACTTGCTGATGACAGTCAGTGGCAAGGTTGTATTTGGGATGATGACAGCATGGCTGGTCGGTCAACAATCCTGTTTAGCAGCAATTTCAACATTTGCTTCCACTTAGATTGTGCCGTAGGAGGATACCGGTATTTTTCTTTCTTAGTTTGATGAAAAAGATTTACAAGTACAGTTCAGGTGTTAGTTTTTACAAACATTTTAAACCAAGCCATTTTGAGGTTGCAACAAGCCTTAGCTCATAGTTCAGATAGCAGATTATTGAGATTAATATTGACAAGACTTTATTCATTAGTAACTTTTTATTTTTAATTATCTAGAAAATGTTTTACAAAAAGTGTTTTTAAAGAGAGCCATTACTTGGCCCTATTTTGAGGTCTTTTTATCTTGAATTTCATCTTTTGGCAACTATCCTACTTTTATCATGGAAAAGACAAGTCTTTAAGGAAGTATGTATTGTTTCTTTTTTAAATCCTTTTTCGAAATGGGAATTATGCTGGATTTCTCTATGTGCAAGTGTATGACACTCGTATCTCAAGCAATGACATTTCTGGTAAATATTTCTCAATGGAAAACAGAAATTGGTCAATCAGAAAAATAAAACCCCCATCCTACCATAATCTATACACGAAACCTTCTTTCTTCTTTTCCTGTTGTATATATCTTGCAATCTTAAATGCTCTAGCTGGATTTAATTTTTAGGGTATCCTATCTTTCCTGATACCACCTTGCCCTATTTTAATGTGTATGTTGTTTGCAGTTGGCAAATCAGGTTTCCTATACCTATGATGCACTACCAAAGGTTAATGCCACTGCTGTGTTATCTGCTTTTAATTTGGTACCACTTAGATAACATTGAAAAATTTGTTTGCATGCTGAAAATTGAAACAGGTAATATTCCTTATTGTACTGTGTGCAGACAACTATAGCTAAAATCTACAAATATGGAAAAACACCAATATTCTTTGGTTATAGTTCACTGTTTTTCTGATATTTCTTTTTATTTTAGTTTTTGCTTCTGGAAGGATTTAAAAGCATGACAGTATTCATAATGTTTAGAGCGACTTCCTCTAATGTCCTCTAAACATAATGTTTAGAGCGACTACCAAGAACGAACTTAGACCTACCAGTAAGTCCTGTCATTTGCTGCTAAACAATTTTGTTGCAACTTTTGTCAAATTATTATTGTTCTTCGTGCAGAAAAAGTCGTAGGAAATAAATGTCCCCAGAGACCTCTAAGCGACACAAACAGATACTGTTTTCCTCAACAGTTTGAGAGCTGAAGCCAGAAAAGTATATTCTTCTGCAGATGCGCATGCTGGAAAGGTGAGAGGGATGATAGCATCATAGGAAGAAGAGAACGGTGGCAGAATAACTCTGTTATGAAGTAGAGCTATGAAGTAGAGTAGGAAAAAAACATCAGTGCATGACTTTTACCCTTTCTCAAAAATAAATAGGGAATAATAATGATCACTCACATTGACCAGAGCATTCTACTCTTTCTCCAGTCATCCTGCATGTGATCCATATTCTCAGCTAAGGCTACAGTTATCTCCTAATTATAACAGATTACCTTGTAGGATGTATATCTCAACTCCCCCTCTTCCTAGCTCTTCTCCAAGAAACACAATCCCACTATTCAAAAATCTCAAATCAAACCAAAACATATATTTAGGTATTTAATTCCAAATATACCTTTATTTTCAGGTAGCCTATCTCTCTTTTAAGGCCTAGGAAAAAAACTTAGGCTTTTTGATTTATTTATGCTTTCTAAGTTCCATAGAGCTTTTGTCTTTTATGCTTGTTCAACATACAGCAACAAGACCTTCCATCTTGCCTTTCTCAACTGCACTGACAACTTCAGAGTTTATCCATACTGAACTCCCACCACTCTTTTGAGTGGTATTCAACGTGAAATGATAGCAAGTATGCTTGTAAATCAAAAGGTGTTTCTTGCAACTGAAGATATATCACAATAAAAGATATGTCTCTCTTGAACACAGACTACTTCAAATTAAATTGTGATACCCAGTTTGCTTTAAGACTTGTTGAATTATTTATTAATGATGTGTCCAACAAATGCAGATATTTCTTATTTGCAAGACTGACACAATCTGTTTTGCATCTAGAGTATAAGAAAACAAATTAAGATTTAGGACTATTCATGAACTTGTTTCTTGCAATGTATTATTCATGTCACGTCATCGATAACTTCTTTCATACTGTGTTCCCTAGAACAAAATACTGAATAGAGGCCATTAATAAACCCATTTAAATCTCAACTTTGATCTCTTATGGCATAACAGAGTGTACAAAATTTCTCATTTTGTTCTTCAGACTTACAGGATAGACAGATAAAAAAATAAAGATGAGAACATGAATTAATAGATAGGTTACAACATTAACTAAACAGTGGAAAGGAATAGAGTTCTTTCTAATGAAAACCTTGTAAGTCACCTGGTACTGGAGGCTACTTCCCTTTCAATGAGTGAAGGTCTTTTCAACTTCATTCTAGAGGTTATTCATTATAAGAAATGGCCTTTTGCCTCCATCAAGTCTGGACATAAATTGTTATATAGTCTGCTGCCTCCTCTGTCCATTCAGCAATTTGCTGCCCTCAGGTGTCTCAACATTTTCTGACTCAGACACTGTAGCTTCTCCAGCATCCTGTCCTTCGTCTCTTGTCCTGCTCTGGGATATAAACCCTATTGTGTTTCTGTGGAAGTCCTCAAAATCTGTGTTATCTCATGTTTTTATATCCATACACCTGCTTCCAGTGCTAAGTTTGCTAAACACCTTTTCCACAGTACTAATCTATTCCCTTTTTTGCCCCCCTCTCTCCCCCCCAAATGTTGGTTTAAGAATACAATAAACAGGTTTGGATTAAATGCCCAATATGAAACATCTGTGCAAGAAATATTCAGTGGTAGTCAAAACAGCTGACTTCCCACATTTTCTTCTCCTGGAAATAGCTTCTTTCTTGCTTTCTCAGTGCATCTCCCCCTTCCTGCAGCCACCTTGATTAGATCAAAAGTTAAAGTCCTCTTTGGCATAAAAATCCAGTGCTTCTTTGACAATTTGATCTATATAAATAAATAAATAAACTGTGCACTTTTTTTCCCTGATCTGATATGAGTCATTAGGCAAATAAACACTGTGTTGTGCTACAAGCACAGCTTGTAGCAGGGGAAGGAAGAATAGTTCAAAAATATTCCTCAGCTGGCAATGAAGAAATCAAAGTGAAGAAATGGCTGATGGTATCACACCCTAGGCCAATGAGAACCAAAGT
Source organism: Tringa tobata (assembly GCA_033628505.1). Lineage (NCBI taxonomy): Eukaryota > Metazoa > Chordata > Aves > Charadriiformes > Scolopacidae > Tringa > Tringa tobata. The sequence continues at coordinate 16,885,520 of JAHREE010000480.1, forward strand.
GGATTTTAATCGCTCCTGAGGCATATTTTCATGGACTGTTGAGGTTCAATAACAGATACAGTTCTCAAAGATATCTTTTATTATCTGTTCCCGTTACAAGAGCTGTCTTGACTGGTGTGGCCAAGGGAAAAGGAGTATGTTGAACATGAACTATAATACAGAAAATAAATGTTCAACAAAATATGTGGTCTGGTTGCTGTTGTTATAAACACATATTTTCAGCAAACTGTGACTCTCCTGGAATTATGAACCAGAACCCCAGCCAGCTACATTATAGCAGGTACATTAACTTCACTGGGTCTAAACTGACTTTTACCAGTAACAATTTGTTTCTAAGTGGGCAAAAAATTGCTAACTACTATACTGAAAGCAAGCTGTTGAAAATGTGAAACCCACAAGATAAATACAAAGACAGCACAACCTAAAGAAACTTTGAATAGTAAAAATAATGTCAACCGAAGAAAACAGACAACTGAGGCAACTTCGATAAAGATCTGCCTGATTATGATTTAAGAATAAGTGAAAGCACGTCTTTCAATAGTTTCTTATAAAAAAGTAGAAAATCACTTCTCGTTTTATTTGTCATCAGATTTTTCTGAGAGGTAAATTTAAACAGGCTCACAAATTATTTTAAGTAAGAGACTGAATACATTTATTCTCTAAAGGCTCCTTATATAATAAATATTTCTTATGACTGGGGAAAACAGTTGCCTTTAGTGACGACATATAATTATTTCCTGCTTGAGTAACCGATTGACATAAACCTTCCTTCAAACAGCTAGAAATTAGGCTATAAAGCAATTAGTAATCAGATCTATTATAACATTGTTGTCCCACTCAGTGAAAATATAGTAATGGTTATTCCATTTCTTACAATCATTTTGAAGATGTGCCTTTTTGCAGAAAGATAAATGTTTTGATGAGCAACAAGAAAAGAACCGTTCTGGCATCCAGCAGAATTGTGTACATGTGACTGAGATATTCTCAATGGAAAGATTGAAAGTGGAAAACTTCATGTGCTTCTGCAGTTCACACTGGATTCTGTTGAAGCTCTGTGACTGAAGATGAAAACTACAGTACACTTGTCCCCTGAGAGACCAAAAAAAAAGTTTTAACAGTGAAAAGTTCAACATTAAGCGCATCAGTTTCTAACAATATTGGAAGAAACATTAAAAAAAATAATTTATATTCGTAATTAATACCAAATGAATTAAGTAAATAACTACTTAACTGTTAGAGAAATGCCCAGTTACACAAATACATGCAGAAGACTAATTATTAAATTTTGTCCAAACATTAACGATTAGGAAGGATCAATGAAGTGGATGTTAAAATAATTCTGGTTTCAATAGCACAAGTATAGATGCTATTAAAATTTTAAAATGATTGCTTCTTCTATTACTACCTTTTTAAAAAACCCTTTTTAATATTAACTGGATGAATTTTGAATCTTGAAAAATTACACAAATGCCAATATTTTGATATGTACGGATATCGTGCATCTCTGTTTCTTGGACCTGCATAGATCTCTAAACATAAAAGAGCTGACACCTGCACTTCCCACATTTGATTGCTTGTGTTCTGAAATCAGACAATACTTCTTGAAATGTCATAAAACAGTGTTGATTTAGTGAGGAGACTTTATTGAGCTAAGATCAGAAGGAGGTTGTTACATCTTTAAACCATACAGCTAAAACAGGATTAGTACTTCATAGTAGTTATTACTTCACTTCTTGGCATCAATAAAGTTTGAAATACTCATTAGGAGCTGTTCATTGAGTCAGGTTTGTCTTTTATTTATGAAGTGTTTGCAAACCAATAGCTTTGTAACAAATGAGGTTTATCCTCATCAATCTTCCATTAATGGCAATTGTAGACATACTGTATATTATCCTGTAGACTGTTAACAATCTCAGGAAAGTGAATGCTTCTTTTGCTAGTCAATACATGAAATCTGCTAATGGAACTCTGTGACAGATAACTCACCACAGGCACAGTTTCTGCACCCCGATTAGGTAGAAAATTAGGATCAGTGCCTGATGGTCAATATTTCCAGAACACAATGCAGGAAATGTTACTATTTAAGACCTACAGAGAAAACTAAGCTTTGCGAACTGCATCATTCAGAGTATTTTTGGCCTTCATTTGCACAAGTAATATTATAGCTACTTACATGAGATGTGATGTGGTCAAAAGGCTTTTTTCAAACCTATGGAAAAGCAACCATTTGCACCGTTGTGACAAAATGACTTGTTTTTTTTCTGAGCAGTAGAGACTTTGTAAACAGAAGACAAGGACATCTTCAAAAACCTGAGTAGCTCTAGACTCTTTTATGCTTTTATGCATCAATCTGAGAGCAGACAATGAGCTTTAAAACATATTGGTGGTAAGCCCATGTTCAATCTTCATTAACACTGGCTAAATTCAAATGAGGGTACTGGAAGATATTCTGAGATGAACTTGTCTCAACTTTAAAAAACACTAGTTCCTTTCACTCTTCTCCACGTTTTGATTTGTACAGAAATGGACATGGTTAATAGAAAAAAACAATCCATCCTATTAAGGTATTCAATCTTTTACCAAATTCTTTGGTTAAAGACCCAGAAGATTAAAAAAAAAAGGGACCAAAAAACCCCGTAGCTTGAAATCAAAACTGTATGAACTATACATCTTGTAAAAATTATCTTTGTCGGAAAAATAAACATGTTTTCTCAAGTTAACAAATCTATTTTCTGTTCTCTTAGCTGTTTTTATAAACATTTTATTTAAAAAAAAAAAAAAAAGGAAGATTTGTAAAGCTTTTTTAATAGCCCAAGAGAAGGAACAGACTTAGCTGAAATTATTAATTTTTTATAGTTTTATCAGTTGGTGAAGGTAATCTAGGTTGCTTTAAGATTTACAACAGACCTAAATTGCCTACTTCAATCTGCTGCTACTGTGTCTGGTTCCACAATTGCCTTGTAGCAGCAAATTCCAGAAGTTCACTACCTGATCTCTAAATAAATCCTTTTACCTACTTTAATAATAACAGGTTTTGCTGAGTGTCTGCTATCTCTAATTTAGTGCAAAATTTTTCTGTTTTCATCTTTCATCTTAATCACCATTTTCTTGATTTTTATAAACCTCAATCATATTAATTCCAATAAGTTGGAGATATCTATGCAATACAACTTCTTCACTCCCTTAATGATCTTCACGTCTCTCCTCTGTAACTTTTCTGCTACATCCTTCTTTACATTCTGACGAGAACTGCACATAGAATTTATGACACAAGTGCACAAAGCCTTCATAGTGCAAGGAAATCATCATCATAATCATCTTAATCTCAAATCTCAAATCTCATGTTAATCTCAAATCTTAATCTCAAATCATCTTAATCTCTCATTTTAATCTCATCTTAATCTCAAATCTTCCTGATGGGTCTTTCATCTATGTGTAAAATGTCCGTTGTTATTCCCAGAAGCTTCATATGGATAGTGTAAACATGCTGTATGACCTTCAAGAGAAAGTGATGTCATACAGCATAGAAAAAAATAATATTTGTCACTGGAAAACCATATAGGTATGTGGGCATGGAGTAAACACTTCCAGATGTGTCTATAAAAACAGCATAACAGGTTCATGGCTTAATGGACACACAGGAAGTTCAATTCCAAGATAACAAAAATAACAGTGACACTATCTCAAGGCAAGAATGAATTTATTAAAGTTTAAAAAATTTAAAGATTTATTCCTTAGAAAAATGAACCTGCCTAATTATTAAAAATATTAATCTTTCATGGCAAACTAATATGGCTAGACAGTTTAGAAAAACTGCTCCTTGCATAAATGGAAATTATACTTAGAATATCTTGCCAATTATTAGTGTATTTACACTATTTTGAGTAGTGTCATAGAAAAGAGCATGATTTCTGTCAAATAATTTCACCACAGTCATTATTTTACAGGAAATAGTTACAAAAAGTGCCACATTTTGAACCCAGATAGATAGTTTCTGCTCCTGTGGTTGGTTTGCAATCATGCTTTCAAAATCTGGAATAGAGGGACCAAGATGATGATACACAAGATGGTGAAGAACCTAATGCTAGTGTGGTACTACAGCTTGTATAGGTGGCAAGGGCAGCGTGGCATTGCTGATAGCCAAACAAAATATGAAGATATATAGATCCATTGCAGCTTTCTCTGAAGGCTGTGCAGAAATTCCCTTCACTTTCTAGGAGAAGTACAATTCTGTTAAATAAGTGGGATTTAATATTTCCCTTTCAAACTTGTGCTTCATCAATAATCTGTCATAGAAAGCAGTTAGGCTAAACATGGACTGGGTGGCACAGCAGAATATGAGATACAGATTTCCATGAATGCTAACTTAAGCAGTAGTTCACATCAAGAATATAGCTGCTCATGTCTTTAAATTACAAATACCCAGGACAGCAGTAGTTACCTTTTGTGTAGCATATTGGTAAAACTCAACATACTTCAGCTTTATTCTACCAAATACATTTCCCACTAGCTAGTTTTTCAACTGTATGTACTTCTTGTGACAAGAGCATGACCACTGTTCAATAATTTCAGTGTGTAGAGCTTACAAACAGAGGGTCCAGACTTACACCATGTTTAAGGAAGTGCATATAGAAAGGGGTTAGATAGTGGATTAGTAGTATTACTTTAAATTCTTAAATATCTTTTCCACAACTTTAGCATTCTTCAGCTCAGCACACACAGCATGTAAATGACAGCTATTAAATTTTTTGAAGGCTAGTTCAGAGCAGACTAATAATCGATGAAGTATACACTTTGAATGTGTTTTGAAAGAGTACAGTGGCTTGTGGCAAATATGCTTTACAGGATTTGTAGGAAATTTTATGAAAGCAGACCCCAGTAAATGTTTTATTGGAGAAGCTCATAAATTTCTCTGATTTCAGTTTAGAGTACCTAAAATGAAAATTTTATGGCAATGAAGGAAGATATTGTTCAAGTGTTTAAAATTTCTTCTCAATGACTAATCAAGCCTTATGACATTTTAAAAAGACAGATCTAACATACTGAATTACTGACTCTTCCTTCAGCTTTCATAAATTGAGCTCTGGGAGTCTAACCCAAATCTAGCAGGCATAAAATTGGGGATCAATGTTTATCCATTACAGAAAACAATAAAAATCTGACCACAAATAACTATTCAAGTTGGAATATAAGGACCTTACTGCTTTGCAGCTTTCAAGCAGTGTGACCTGCATGGGTGGATCTGCTCAGCAGCAGCAGAGTACTGCTGAGCAAGCATTCAAACTGAAAGTCTCTCACAAATTGCCTGCCTCTTCACTCAGGGTCATGCTCTATTAAAACTTTCATACTAAAACAAGCTTCCCAGAAGGTTCGCAGAACCTTGACAATGCTGCCTGTCTGCCCTCTGAGCTGTAACTGCACGTAGCCAGAATTTTGTATTACATAGTATGGTGTGGATCAATCAGCAGCACTGTTATTAAACCAGGACTTGTTAAGATTGCACAGTGGTCTCTTTGACATAATGCATTTTCAGAGAACTAGAATGTGATGTGGCCTCATATGGTCTCAGGATTCTGCTAATTTTATTCAGCAATAAGTGATTTATTTCCAACATGTATTTTGCGCTGTAACACGTCGGTATTGGACTGATTTACAATTGACCTGAAAAAAAAGTTTACAATAAATTAATAACCTTCTTCAAAACGTTCTTGATTTTGGCTAAAGTTATTTGTCTAATTTTTGCCTGATAATAAGAATATTTACAGCCATAACTGTCTGTTTACATTTTCAAATTTCTGACTTGGGTCAGACTTTACAGCATAAGGAATAAAAGATACTCAGTTCTCTCTTCTCGGTCATGTACAACTGCTTAGCATGTTCAGATAATGTTCTTATACAAACTTTGTATTACACAATTGCAGAATTTGAATTGTGCAATTCTTCTGAAATTCTCAACCTATTACTTGGTGAATATTTGTTACAAGAACAGAAGACAGTGGCTGAACTGTTATAAGTAACATCTTTTTGCTGTGTTATGAAGGTTGTCCACAAGGCACATTGTAGTTCATGTTGGAAAGATAGAATTGAAAGAGCTGCATAACTGCTTCCTTTTTACTGTTTTGTGGAAGTCCATGGAGATCTTTCCCTGAATTCATAACTGTCAGTTTCCACAAATTTTTCTTGATAAGTTCTAAAGAAATTTCTTCCTTTCAATGAGTGTTTGTACTGATGGTTATGTTATGTTAATTACTTAATTTCATTTGTTTTGTTTTGTTTTTATTATTTAAGCCTTGCCTTGCTCAGCTGAACTATTAAAAAAAAGTTTGAAAAGGATGCAGGAATGGGTAAGCTGGTCTCATAAATTCTGTGCTAGGAAATGATCTACTACACTGAGGTTTGAAATACTTCTGTTCTATATTATGTTCATATATAAAATGTTTGATTTTTTTTAAACAAGAATACCTTGCATTTTAAGAGTTGTTCATAGAACATGTGCATTATTATTGTCCTATCTGTCACATAACTAACAGGAGAAAGAACAATCTGTGTAAATGACAAATAAAGCCAGCAAATTCATTTTCTATAGATGAGTCTTATTAATAATTAATCTTGATGAATTCCTAACCTATTACAGTTTAAATAGAATATGGATTTTACTTTTAATTGAGAGGAGAGAATTGCTCAGGAAGAGGTAAACTGAAACCAAAAAAAAAAAAAGGAGGTAATGTCTAAAATTCAGCAGTGATTCTGTACTGGGAGGGATGGGTAGAGAAACATGCTATGCATCACAGAACGTGGCATTTTTAAAGAAGAGTCAGTCCAATAAAATTCTGCTTATTAAAACTGGCTCCCTGGCCCTCAAACCAAGAGCACGTTAGGTGCCATGTTATTACCTACTTTAAAGGTTCTATCTGTCAATAAAAGACATAGGATGTGTGTTGAAACACGAATGATTTTCTGAATATGTAGTTAGTGACCTACTTTGAAGATTTCTAGCAATCTCATAGCTGGAGACATGGCAGTAATGAGAAGGTCATCTCTCAGGCATGTAATTATTGTGGTCAGTAGATTGTTGCTCAAACCAAAAATATATTCTCACAAGTGAAATAACTCACAGGCTTAGTTCAGTTCCTTGTCAGCAAGATAATTCTTTTTGTCTGTTTAAGATGGGACAGTAAAATTTTTGCAGCACAAATGTAGGTTTGAATGAGACTGTAAAAGCATCCATTTCTGTGTTATACAAACCAGGTCATCGATTAACCAATCTCCATATTTTACCTAATGAAATAGAAAATGCTGCAATGTGGTCATAATTACCTAAAAATATTATTTTTTTAAGAATCATCCATTAGGTGTGGCAGTGGAGAAACATTACTGCTGCTTAATGGAGATTTAAATAACTAAGCACCATGCTTACTACTGCTGTTTAGCTCTTATGAAGCTATTATAATGAAAACAAAGAGAAGCATTTTCTCTACCTGTGATCTATTTTCAGTTACGGATCTACTAAAATTGTAGCATGCCTATAGAAATGATACTACCTTTCAAAGCTGAAGAGGGAAATTTAGGGGTTGCACCATTATGTACATAAAACACTCATAACAAATGCAACCTGAGGGTTATCTTAAGTGACTTGATGAATGTTAAGAAATTCCTATAGGAAACACAGGAAGACTGTGGATGGAGCTAAGCTGCACCAAGTATCAGTCTAATAGAGCTGAAAAAGATCAAGATCATGAAGTCTCCCCTAAAGATATCTGCAGACTATTCAGCTGCAAACCAGCTGTAGGCAATCTAAATCAGTTATATTTTCCAGCAATTTGACAGAAAATCCTCACACTCTAAATCTTCCATATTGTTGGAAAGAAATATCCCCACTGCTCTTGAAAGTTAAGCAGCTTCTGTTGGGTGAAGTGAGCTGGTCTGACATGAGAAATGTGTAGCACTCATACTGAAAAAAATTATGTAGTCTGCCCAAAGAGAGCTATTCACTACAAAATCTGCTCTTTGGGTGTTACAATAATACCCCCAATAAACCCTTAGTTATGCTTCTTCTCTGGGGTTTCTAAGTACTTCCCAGTTTGCATCACCTGGATACACATCCTGATCATATACAAGACCCCATGTCAAGATGAAGCCTTAGGTGGTCCCTCTCCCTTCTCATACCCTTGTTTCTGATATGTGAACCTTCTCCCAGAGCTTGGAAGAAAATGATGTGGCCCTGGGAGGAAGCCCTCCATCTGGTAGGTGGAGGAGCTGACCTGCCAGGATGTCCCGAGAGCTGTGAGCAGTACAACTATCGGGCAGCAAAACACCTTGGGACCCCAGATATGACCATGAAACAGTCATGCTGGGTTGTAAGTGCAACGAGAGAGCTGCTGGACTGAAAATTTCAGCTCAGTGTAATTTCTGTTCCATTGGCTGAATAATAATAGTGCATGGCTCACTGGGATTTTCCTTTTTGTTCTTGAACAATTTTTTGTTCTTTGAACAATTTCCTTGTTCAAAGTTGGTCATTCTAGCTTTAAATTCATCAGTTCTCCTAATTGCCCCAATTTTCCCTAAGAACTTATGTTCCAGAATTTCAACACCTATAAGGGATGGATACTTGTTTCAGTTTGGCAACTTTTCACTTTCCTACTGTTACAGATGGAAATATATTATTCAGGAATACTCCTCCTACGTGACTGTATTCCAGGTTGCAGTGAATCCTACTAAGCAATGGCTAACTATTAAATTATGAAGATCTTCTTTCATTGAATTGCCTCAAAGGGAAAAGGTTACTTACTACTCAAGTTGAGCAAACAAAGAAAACAAAAAATAAAGTATGCTGTACAAAAACTGCCAAAACTTCAATTATTTTTTTTCAACAATCAATTTTAAAAGGATTTAGCTGCAAGCTACTGCAAGCTGTGCGCTCGCTATTAAATCAAACTGGCTATATCTTGTCAATTTAAGATAATTTAAGAATAAACCTTCAGAAAGGCCTCTAAGACTTTGGTACTTATCATCCTGTGTACAAATATTGGTAGACCTTCAACACTGTATGTGTTGAGACTCGTTGAGATTGTCTGTGGTTGGTATCCAGTCATGCATGTACATATAAAGATGAAAGGGTGATCCCCATCTTAGTCTAAATCAATTATTATGAAAGGCAGCATATGTCCAGTGATAGGACTGTAGAGGGGGAGAATAAGGCAACCTATATGTTTGCTCATGGTTTCTGTCTGACTTTTTACTCTCTGCAGAAGTCCATAAGAAGTTCGTTGATCTTGCTAAATAGCTCATATAGCAATCACACACTGGACCTCAATTTCACTAGAACTTTGTATACATAGTGTCGCAGTTTTATTAATTGCACAGAACAGAGTATTTTTCTTTCACCGTTTCATTAGTTTGATTCTAGCTTTAAATTCATCAATTCTCCCCACTGCCTTGATTTTTCCTATTCATCACGTATAAGGTATGACTGCCTGTTTCAGCCATGTCACTCTAAAATAAGACCAAGAATTAACTAAGGTCCATTACATCTGTTTATATAGTTTCCTGACTCTTCTAGGAACAGTTCTTTTACCACAACATCAACTTAAGTGTCATACTCAAAATACAGAAGCAATGAAAATAGTTTTCAAAGTCTTTTCTACTTAGACACTGGCCGTATCTATAATATGAAAACTTTGGTGTTGTTAGTAGGACTTAAATTCAGTGTGTGTATCATCTTTTGTAAGAACATTCTAAACATATGTGTTCCAGCAGAGAATGAAGCAACTCAACGTTTTTTTTTTTAAGTTTGCATCTGTGTGTGTATATGAGTGAGGGAAGATAAAGGAACTAAGCTAAGGCCATACCAATAACAAAACATCTTATGCTTTGATCCAGAAAGGTTTCCTAACTATGCTTCAATCTTCAAACTAAATAATCCTACTTACTATTTATCCTGTCTACATACATCATTTTTCCCTTGGCTGAGACCTTCATTTCCTGATATTGAAACTATACCTACATATATGCATCTGATTGAAGAACTATAAAGATAATCTGAAATCTCACTTGCTCTTTACTGAACCTTAATTATACATTAAATAAGATCTCTTTCTCACTTTCTCTTCATTACAGTTTTAACACAAGCATTGCAGGGAACAATGACATTCAGCTGGCTCCTCTGTTGCTGGAGGGACTTAGCTATAATGGTGTGAAGAAAAATGAAGAACTTGGTATTGCAATTTTGCATTGTCAGTCTCTTGAGGTTTTTTTGCACCTCCTCCTCTGCCTTCCCCAGGTGTCTAAAACTATTTTGTTAAGATAAGTCTCTACCTTGAAAAACATCACATGGGTAGTGAAATGCAATGTGAAGTTTCCTCTGAGTATGAATCAATTTTTTACAATTAGTGGAGCTGATAAGTGCTAACCTACATGGTGAAGGGAAATAAAAGCATGTGAAAAATAAAAATGTATGTAATTGTTCTATTGGGATGGCAGGTTTTTCTTTAACAGATGATGAAAATGAAGTAGGAAAATTTAAATTTACCTTCTCATTTACATTTTACTATGCACCTTTTAACGCTTTATTAGCAAACAATATGAAGAAATAAGTGTCAACTATTAAGCTTGCATTATACAAGTCTCTTTATTTTTTATTCAAAACATATTGTCTTTATGAAGTAACCAGAATTTATTGCTTAGATATTCAGGGTCATAAAATAAGTCATGAATGCTTAGCATATTTTACATGTGAGATGGAGGTGGGGAGGTATTTTGGCTACCAGCTTTTGCTACGAATCAAGTAGACATGGATCCCACTAAAGTAAAAGCAAACAAAAACACCTGTGAAGAAGAAATGTTTACAAGTAGATAACCATATGCATTTGTTACTGTCCAATCTCCTCAGCAGGTCAACCATTAGTACTTCTATACCGTTTAAGATGTTTACATCACTTTATACCCTGTACTCTTCCAAAGTACACATATAGAGTGAAATTCCAAATACTTAAAAGCAGTGTATAACTACAATCGCTGTATGTGACTTCGCTATTTAAGTTTCCTGACACCATTGTTTGAATACTTTTGAGGCTCTGCTGGAGCATTGCCTCTATTATTATTGGGTGAAAATGATTCCACTTTCTCTGATTATACCACAAGTTATAGTGCTCTTGTTTTGTTATGCCTGTCTGAAGAAAAATAACAGAATCAGTTATAGCTGATTTCCTTTCTCCAGTATTCTGTTATTTTCTGTGGCAAATGACCTCAAATAACTGTAAGACTACTTCCTATAATAAATGGATGTAAATATGATTTTTTTCATCATAGATATACACCTTTTTCTTTGGAAGTGTCCATGACCACCAGATCCCTATTATTTTGTTACTGTTTTGTCTTATCTGCCTCTTCAATAGTTTTGCAGGTTTCCAGTATCTGGCATTAGATTTTTGCTATACAAAAATGAATTTGCAGATCTGTTTTGTTCATTTGTTTCTACTGAACAAAATGTCCACAAATAATAACTGCACCTAATCGGAACATTCTGCGTTTTCACAGAATATATTTCTGTGCACTTTACCCGTCGTACTTTATTTCTAACTGAAGTGTTGGATTGGGAAAGAGGATTATGTGTAAAATCCTTTATTTCCTTGGCAACTCTTTGAAGTCAGCCTGACTAAACTAAGTTCCAATTTACATGTTAATTATTATATTGAGCATATCATGGCTAGCATAACATATCCAATAACAATCACCCAGCAAGCTAGCAGACCTTTCACTTAGGTGGAGTGAAAATAAATATGAAGAACAAAGTCCCCTTTTCCAGATTGTCTTAAACACCTGTCTGGGAGTCTAAATTTTCTATGCCAGCAATACAGAATCATCTATTTGATTTGGCCTGTGCTTTTGATGTAAGCAACATATTTTAATAGCTTTCTCATGGTTTACTTACATTTGAAGCCAGAGTAAAGCATTTCCATTTCTCTTATTTTAAATGACCTTTATGTGTCCTTTTTATAAGTACAGTTGTCTGTAATAACTACAGAATTGTCATCCTTAAAGGAAATCTTACCTAATACTGAGCTCTCCCTTGAGTTCCTTGCAGAACTAGAAACACAACCATCATGTGCCTACAGACTTAATTACTTTTTTCAGGGCCTTTGATTAAAAACGTACCTCTGTTGCCCTTACATAGTGTGTACTACATTTCATTCTATCAAATACATTTTCAAATTCAATCTCTATCTGCACTGAGTGAAAAACATCCCGCATAAAGTGCTACAGAATCTGTATGTATTGTAGACTTGCCTTCTGATTAGTGTCCTCGTAATAATAAGCATTGCTCGCAGATATAGTTTAAAGAGTGTTCTGATTTCCCCCAGTTGTCCTCTGTATTTAGAAAAAAAAAAATTCAGATGCCATGAAGATTTGAATTTTCCAGTCTTTCACTTCAATATTTTCTTACCTTATTTTTATTATCTGTGATTTCCAGTGATGTTTCCATACTTACAACGGATCAATTTCTTTCCCTTCATGAATCTGATTAACTCCCAAAGGAGCATGAAATTCCATGCGCTGCTCAGACTCTAATGGAGAAACTCCTTCACAGCTGGAAACATCCACACTACCACACCCACACAGAACAGTGCAACCTTCTCTTTTATCCCCTTTCTCCTCACCATTCACTCCAAACATGGCAGACATGTATCAGTGGAAACCATGATTCTATATCAAATGATTTTGTACAGTTGTATTAATTCTTTCCTTAATGATCCATTCTCAGCTTCCAAATGGACTTAAACTCACCACGTAAAATAAATATGTAGTATGGATTTTGTTACCGTGCGTGTAGTGCTACTGAAGAATAGGATAAAGTCTCTTCATCATGTATCCATGTATGTATTAGATGTACACAGCCATCTAACCAATGTGGTCTCTAGCTTCAAAAGGAAGAGGAGAGAGAATAATGTGCAATCATTCCATTCTAGTTGGGAAGAGAGGATCCATGGACAGATTGAAAATTCACTATTGGGATCATATTGTGAAAATCAACTAGTATTAATGTATTGAAAGAATAATATTATATTAATTCCCAGAGCTCTTTGCCCAAATCATGAGCAAACTGCTGAAGCTCAGAATTCCTTGGTGAAGATCTTACAGTACTTTTTTTTTTTTTTTTTTTTTTTTTTTACAGGAAAAGAAGAGAAGGAAGTCAGAGTTTAATTACAGCATTTTTCAAATTCTATATGAACACTTTGCATTCAAACAACGAAACTCTATAAAATGGGTTATAGAAAACAACCCCTTTATGACACATGCTGGGTTTACTTCACTATGGTATAGCTGCTGATACATTTGCAACCATACCTTGCAACCTTTTACTACCAAAACCAGTGGAACATAATTATGACATACATCTCACAATTATTCTTTTTTTTTTTTTCAACTTCCTTTAGTTTCAGAACAAAATGCTCTTACTTGAAGGAATTAACTTTGATTTGACATGTTTGCATAACTGTATGATTTATTCTGTGTACTTTGGAAGCCAGAGAATCGTCTTGTTATCTCTTATACAAAAACGAGTTGAATAGTAGTGTACTGAAGACTAGGAAGTACATTTATTCAAATTAGTGTTTCAGAAAAGAACTTTTTTTATTCAGAACTGGATAGTTGCAATACATATAAATTTCAAATCTAAACCAGTGGTCAGGAAATTATTATTATTAATTCCCCTTTTACTTTAATTCATTAACTTGTTGAATGCAAACTATCAATGCAGTTCTATCTGTAACTAGGCATTCATGTACAGTGTGTGGTATGTTGTCTACCTCCCCAAGGTTTAATAACCTACAAGATGACTACGTTTTGATGACTTTTCTTCTTCCTCCTAGATAGCTAAAAATACCTCTTCATTAAACATCAAACCTACTGTGTCGACATTTATGAAGAGAAAGAAAGAAAGAAGGAGATCCCTCAGGAAAAGTTGCTTACAGATAAATTTCCAAAGTTTGTTCAGATTTTTACAACAAAGTAGAACAGAAAACTGAAATGAAACCACTTCTATGGATAGCATTTAAGTATAAAATCATAATTACTGTATGAGAGTATTTTTTAATTACTGCTTTCTTTTTTTCTCCTCCTTTTGCTTCATCTTATAAAACTATCAAATTATATTTGTGAAATATCAGTTAAAATCAGTTGTCAAAAAAAAGGATTCTACAATGTGATTTGATGAAATAACAGGGGAAATAAGAGAAATTCATTGAAGAAGAGAAAAAAAATTCTTAAACACATTACAAAAGAAATTGTCGTTATAGAAGTACGTTGCCCAAAATGAGACTGATATGTTTAGGGTTGGAACTTCATAAAGTTCTGGAGTCAAATTTCAAAGTTTTCAAAACTTGTCCTTCCTCACGCTTATAAAGACAATGGTGAACAAAAACAACACACATATATAATTCATGTGTCTCAACAATTCGAAAAGCAGAACTGCTCTTGTTTCTTAAACTATAATAAATTTTAATATGTTATTCCCCTGTAATCCAAAAAAAAGAACAGGCTGTAGACAATCTTAAAGTAAATCTTTCTGTAGGGTCATCTCCACATCTAGCATGGTTGGGATAATTAATGATTGGGCTGAAGTTCTTTGGAAGTTGGAAGTAAATCTTTAGTATTATTATTATCCTAGATAAGGTAAAGAAGAATGAGCACACAGTATTTGCACTCTCTGAAATACAACATTAGTTCTTTTCCAGTGTTTTGCTTTGTGAGTACTACAGAGTGCTACACTTTGCTGTCCTGAGACCATACAAAATGTATGTACAATGCCACAAACTCTCATCAAAAATTTCAAAATAACCCTAGTATCATGGTGTCTGACTGCATCATAATTCAACATCTGTTTATTCCCACAGAAGCCATCTGAAAAAGAAACTGTTATTCCTGGCAGTGAGAAGAAGAAAATGGACAGAGTAAGTCTAACAACTTAAGTAACAACAACTCTCCAAAAATAATGACAGATATTACGGATTTATGAAGAAATACAGAGTTCAACTTAATAACATATTTATTTTCTATCTGCATGTCGACATACAAGCAGCTTTAAAACACAAGACAGAAATTAATCAAACTGGTTCTTTACAGCCTGTGTATGATCTAGGAATATTATTGGCAATAGAAACTAACTTTTTGTCCATGCATAAATGTCAAATCATAAAACTTTCCTAGAGAAAAAACAGCTGTAGAAAAATAAACTGTCTTAGTAAGTCTGAGGGCTGTAGGGACCTAGTTTTATGCATTCTCTTGGAGATCATTTAAAAAGGAGGGATTCTAAAATGTCACAAGAAACATTAAGCTCAAGAACAAAATTCAGGGATTCTTAACACTTCTGTTTTTAATACCCATCCACAGCAATACCAATCATTTTTGACAAATAATGTTTTTTTAATTTTCATGTCTACATGTATTTTGGGTGGGTTTTTTTGTATGATAGGGATTTTTAGCCTAATTTATTCCTTTTGCTTTGTTTGTCTTTTTTTTTTTTTTTCCCAAACTTTAATGTTAAATACGAAACATAGCAGAATTTATTTGATGTTTGTGGTGGTGTGGAGCTGCTGCTACTATGAATTTGTGAGACAATTGAAGAATGTTGTACTGTATGCTTGGTGTAAAAGATAAAAGTAATTCTCATTCAAAGAAAAACAACTGAATCGCAATACTTCTTATGAGTTAAAAGGAGGACACAGTTACCATAAGTGGAGGAAAAAGTACAACAGCCCAACATGCATAGAAGATCTAAATTATTTGATTCACCTGAAAACATGAACTGTTCTCTTTGAGAAAAAATATGTTAGTCTGATCCTCTGAACCAAAAAATAGTAGATGCTTTCCATTTCTATGTATTTACCTACCACTGTAGCTGGAAAAATAATGGAGCTGTTGTGAGAAAGAAAATGCAAAATTAATAGTGTATCTGCAGATTGCTGTCTCGCCTCATTTGCCTGTAGAAACAGTAAACACCAGATAATTATTTTCTTTTGTGCTGTCACCGTACTTCCACCTCACTGGCATTTCCTTTCAGTGGGAGATTTTCAGCCTGTCTCTCAACTGCCCAACAGCCTTCCCTGTTCTCCCAACTGTTGACAGTTGATGGAGGAGTAGCAGCTCTCCTCTTCCTTGTCTTCACCTTCTCCACCTTCTCCTCTGGGAGGTAGCAGGAGGAGCTGGGCCATGCATCGCATTGGCAGCTGCAGCCCAAAGAAAGAATGTCTGTGTCAGCATCTCCCGCAGGAGCACCGGCCTGATGAGGCAGCAACAAAGAAGATGGGGAAAAGCTGGTATCCCATATCAGCAACTTTTCTGCATCAGTCTCACCTGTTGTAAAGGTGCTGGCAACCTTCATCTGTCCGCTGAGTTTATGTCTTCACTGTCTCTGTGATACTGATGATTAGACTGGTGCATTACGCTGGTAGTCCGAGATCCACTCATTTTGAATTGCAGTCTCACACCTTCATATTTCTGCACTGAGATACAGGATCCTGAGTGCTTTTATGAAATCTTAATCCTATTGCTGCTTAGCAGTTGACTGCTTAGAGGTCACACACAATCCCCCATCTAAGCCCAACTGTCATAAATGTTAAAAGAAGTCTGTGTTCCGATCGTGGGGCCTGTAAATGACCATAGCTCTACTCTTATCTTTCTTCTTTGATCTTTTTCTCATAAGGCAAGATTCATTAGATGGATTGTCCTAAATACCGCAGCCATCACATGCCTCAGTACAGTGAAACCTGGTTTACATTGTAAAGCATTTTGCCTAGCCTTGTTAACTCAGTCCAAAACTGTATCTTATTGTAATAAGATTTCCCTTATTCTGTTTATTTTGCCACTGATTAACAGCAAAGATTCTTTGTCATGTATTTTGTTGAAGCATATATTCAAATGCTTCACACTACAGGAAGTGTGTTTTAGTAGAAATTATTATGACGATATACATATGATGGTATACATATGATGGCAAAGCTGTAAGGACTTGCAATTTTTC
>JAHREE010000480.1:16912229-17034690 GCA_033628505.1 Tringa tobata
TAATGGTTTCTTAAAAGACAAATCCTTGATCTCATGAGTGAGACAATTAAAATAAAAGATTCATTCACAAATATGCCCTCTACCTCTTACTGCCCATGTCTATCGATCTGACCCAGTCCTAAGTTCAATACTATGACTTTTCACTTAAGAAAAAACTCAAAATGTTTCCTGTGAATTCAAGATCTCTATTCTTTCCATAATGCTGAGGTTTGGCTGGGATTTTTTTTACACATGATTCTGAGCGCTCCTAGATGTACTTGCTCAACTGCTGTAAATTAACATCTTCTGAAACCAGAATGCAGCAGATAAGATTGGGACAAGCAGCTTCTCTCTCTGTGGTTTGATGACATCCTTTCCACAAAACTAACATACAATGCATATAAAGACTCTCTAAACAAAGCAATTAGGTATAACATTCACCGCACTGAATTTCAGCTCCCTTCCCTTTCCTGAAAGCTCCCCAGGCTTGCTCTCTACCAAGCAAAGACGGAAGAGATCAGATAGCTGTTTCTGGATAGTTTGAGTAGCAGAAGTCACAGATATTTGTCTAAGAATGTGCCATTTGTCATTAGTAGGTAGCCTCTAGGCCAACTTATGTAAGAACTATGTGGTTCCTTGTATCCCTTGCCTCTAAAGGTTCAGATCAAAGGCCCATTTAGTCCAGTGGCCAGCAATGAATGCCTGGGAAGAATATTAGACCGCAGAATCTATCTATTGACATTTCTCTAGGACGCATTCCTACTCAGGTAAATTGTCTCAGAGTTTAGGGGCTACAAATCTATGCTGTTTTAGGCGAGAGTGTCGATCAACCAATGTAGGAGCCATGGTATTAGAGTAAAAACTAAATTGTGAGGTTTTTTCTGCTTTTGCCTATTTCTATGAAAACAATGCTGATAGGTGGACACTTGGTGCAATCTTCTTGTAGTCTCTACATAGGCTGTCACATCCAGGGAGCTAAGCCTTGGACTCCTAGCCGTTTTATAGATAAATGGGTAAGGTTACTACCTCAGTACTGTGTTTGGTAATAAATACTTGCCTACCCGAAAGAATCCTTTTAGGAATTGCCCTCTCTCCTTTGATGAGGTGCCAAGAACACCCTCTTGAACACTTTTTACACCCTGTGTAAGTATTTTTTGTTTGTTTGTTTCTCCTACCACTCTTCTAAGTACATGTCCCTTCCCATAAGAAAGGTGGATTACTCTGATCCTTCCTGCTTACATATTTACTTTTGATTGTCTCAATCCAATGAAAATTACTAAGCTAAAGTAAGTCAAGGGATATAAAGGGGCAAGTAAACAGTTCATTTTATGAAGGAACAAGAGGATAATAACTGAAATACTCTGTTGGAACCATTTCACCTGATCAGTCCAAATTCTAACAAATTAGCAGATGGCAAGAGCATTCTAAATGAGTGCAAATCTGTCCTTTGTGCTTTTATGATCCCAGGAATAAAAAATTGTTTCTGATGGTAAGTATCTTGAAAAATTACTGGGAAAAGATAATGCAGTATAATTGCCACAAAACAAAACTTAGGGCACAGAAGAAGAATACGAATTTTAGAATCCCTAGCTTTAGAATGAAGTCTGATGTGATGATAAACCTGCATCCCTTGTCCTTTAGTTTTTACAAAATCAGAGGATGAGAAGAAAGTAATTCCAAGACATAAAAGGGAAGTAATGTTGAATTCATAAATTGGATATATGAACAGTATTTTCTATAACATTAGAATAACTTAGTTCTTTAAATTTATACTTATTTATTATAATTATTATTTATACTTATTTATACTTTATAAATTAATATAAATTTATATGTTATAGATTTAAATTCCTTAGAATATGACATGACACTCAAATCTGATGGAAAATGCTGTCACTGAGCTTTTTCTGTTTCTATCTTTTCTTCAGGTTAGTATTAAGAATAAGAATTTATTACATTAATCCCATCTTCTTTATTATTTGCTTTATCATCTGCATTACCACAGTACAGAGCTCAGGTAACCCAATGGAAACCACTGAAGTTACATGAATGTTACACTTGCATTGATAAGAAGAAAAGAGATATTCTTTCTAAATAAAGGAAACTGGGTTAAACTGAAGTGGAGATTCTGAATATACATCAAAGAATGATTGGGAAAAACACTTAATGCTGTAAATTTCTAAAGTAAGAAATCAGGTGCCTGGAAACTCAAAAGTAAGGTGACACTTAAAAGATTGCCAAATATTTTAAAGATGTGAAGTGCATAGCCTATACTGCTAATTTTATTAATGTATTAATTCAACCAAATAATTGAGTAATGCCTTCTTAGATGAGATTACTTATAATGCACTTCCTCAGTTTTGGGTTGGTTTGGGGTTTTTTTGTGCATATGTATTTGTTTTGGTTTGGTTTCTTGCTGTAATAATGTTTGATATTAAGTCTGAAAGACCTGCATAGACTCATTGTAGCAATTTTAAAACAATTTTATTCAGCATACTCTTTTGAGATGTTCATGTTAGTGAAGGAATTATTACGGCCAGTTTAATCAATTCTTCATAAGAACAGCTAAGGTGAAGAATGTGAGATCTAATAAAGGAATTAGATGACTACTATTATCCAGATCAGGTGCTGTCTCCAAATTCTGTTCTTTGAAAGGTCTAGCATCCTACTGCTGCTAGAAAATTAAACAGCTGAAGAAAACTTAAAATTGCTTCTTCCCAAGCCTACCAGAAGAATAGCTTTATGGATTTTATCACTGAAATGCACAGTAATGTAGGGTGAAAACACAGGAGAGACTTTTTTATAACTACCTTAAGCTGTTAGTATATGCAAAGGAATTAGGAGAAAAATCTTGTATGCACAGAAGCTGACCTACTTACATTTAGTGGTCTATGTTAAATATAAAAAAGCACACTCTGCTGAAGGTATTATATTCCTTGAGAAGTAATAGCACCTCTTCTAAACTATTTTTCATTTACTGGTGCTGAGATTGTTCTCTTCCAACATGTTGATGTTTGATACTGCAATTTTTGTAACACAGATGGCTCCTAAGCATTGCAATAAGTTATATGAAAAACAGAGAGCGGCAGAGGAAAAACAGAAACAGAACATAACATTGGAGAAAAGGTCAAATTTTTAAAATTGGAACAAGAGTTGGAAATACTCATTTATGGATGCTATTTGGGAGTTAAAAATAATTTCAGAATGAAAGTTTGTGTTGCAGAGTTGTCATCATGACAGGTTGTCATGATGACTAAAGATAAACTGGTGGACCATGCAATCAAAGGAGCTAACACTGACATGATGTCATCATTGTTGCAGACTCCTGTAACTACAGATATCTATATTGCTATCCTACTGAATTTAGCAGTGGTTCACAGATACTAGCAGTACCTCAAGGAAATAAAAGTATGAGCATGGACAATGAAGGTTAAGAAGGAAGACCAGGTTATAAAAAATGCAAATATAATGTCAAAGGATTAAGAAAACGCAGTAGTTAAATATTTTCACAGAATCTTAAACAACACGCACTACATTGTGATTTGATTGTGAAAGATAAATTGTAAGAATATGTTAGTTTTGAATGACCGATAATATAAAAAGCATTCAAAATAGAAGAACTATATAAAGTTATTTAACTTATTTTTACTTATATATATATATTTACTTATATATTTTACTTACATACAATTATTTTATTTTAGTCTGTCAAATTTTTTGTCTTACACTTATCTCTGCTGCATGTAGGGGTGCAGCTAATTCCAATGGACTTCAAGATACAGGGGAGTGGTCCTTCCCAGTTTGCCCAGAGCTAACTCAAGTACACTCTGAGTTCCTTGCTCCTTCTTCCTTGGTCAGATGGGTGCAGCTGCAGCAGTTCCTTTCTGCAAGTCCAGCCAGCAACAAGGCTGAGTACTTACTATAGAGAAGCACGGTTTGATCCCTCAGCTCTGGTTGATTATGGTTGAGGTTCACTGGTGAAGAATGCATGCACCTTCGCTCTCCAGAGCAAACCACATTTATGTATCATCACATGAATAATCACACTGCTTTAAGTCCATAGAACACCAAGTCCCTTACCCAGTCATCATGTCAGACCTTGGATATTCCCAGGTGCTGATGTCTTCCTGCTCATCAGCTAGTCCACGCTTGAAGTTTGCTAGGAATTAAGAAAATCACACTCTGATTTTGGGTTGGATTCACCTCTCAAATCAGACATATAAAGCTGTTTGAACATAAACTTCTAGTGCCATTATACCATTGCTTACTATGCTGTGACTGACAACTATTTATCTAGAAGAATGTGATCAAGATATCACTGTGTTTAGGAATCTGTGTTTGGGCAACTGAGTCATTCTGCTAAATTTAGGTAACTACAACAAAAGTGATTACACGTAGCCTAGGTATCTAAGCTCCTACTACAGTCACTAGCCATCTAGTCAATACAGTCAATGGAGACAGAGAGCTATTCAGCTCTTTCAAAGCAGGTATCTACTTTAGGAAGAGATAAATAGATCCCTAGACTCCACTGACTGTACTGGCTACATCTTCATCGACTATGATGGGAGCTTATACATGTTGTAAGCTATGTTGTTATCACAAGAGTTCTGAATCTAAAGCTAAATTCTATGTTCAAAGACACTCGCAAATTTACTTTTTTTTTTAAAAAAACCCACTCCTGATCTGTGGGGAGTTTTAAGCAAATGCTTGGCCTGAATGAGATGTATTTGCATATTTTGGATAAATATTTCTATAACACATACTGAACAAGTCATGACTCCAAAAGATATTTCAATGAGTTTTATCCCAAGTATTAATATCTAATTCTATACGTTTTAGAAAATTTTATGCTAGTCAAAAATTGTGTATGCATGTCTTTTCTGAATTGTATGCTTATGGATCTAAAGCATTTTGGGTCTGAATTATGAATTAAACTCCAATAGTAGACATCAGTTAAATATAGTTAACCTTTCTAAATGTGTATTTTCTAGAATACAAAGTGCCAAGAAAACTTGTTTTCCCAAAACTTTCCTTTTGCTCCTCTCATAAACAAGTTGTTTTGCATTTTAATATTTTTCATATTTGTGAGTTAGATATAATTAATAATAAATACATCTAATATTCTAAAACTACTGTTTTTAACATAGATTAATATTAGATAATTGTGTGGAATACTAGCTATAAAAAAGTGCAGTATGAATACAGACTATGAAATAACATGCTGTTATTTCTGCATTTCAAGTATCACTATGCTGCTTTAGAGAGGAGGTCTCTTTTACAGGACAGATGGGGAGGGACTCTTTGTCAGGGAGTGTAGCAACAGAACAAGGGGTAATGGTTTTAAACTGAAAAAGGGCAGATTTAGATTAGATATTAGGAAGAAATTCTTTACTGGCGAGACACTGGAACAGGTTATTCAGAGAAGTTGTGGATGCCCCATCCCTGGAAGTGTTCAAGACCAGGTTGGATGGGGCTTTGAGCAAACTGGTTCAGTGGGAGGTGTCCCTGGCAGGGGGGTTGGAACTTGATGATCTTCAAGGTCCCTTCCAGCTCTAAGCATTTAGTGATTCTGTGATTCTATGAATAATGCCTCTGTAATCAGGGGCATATTTCATGCCGCTACTTGATCATGCTCTTTAGTCTCAGTCAATATAGCTGTGCTGAACTAGAATATCCTTTTTTTATTTATACTTTAATTCTAAAACTAAAATACTTGTGTTGGTTTCATTTTGAACTTTCAAGGAAGCTTCAAGTAGCTTAGATGACTGATCAACAGCACGGAAATAATTCAAACCATGCTTAAACCAACTAGATAAAAAATGGTGGGACTAGATGGGATGCATGGGTTCTGAAGGGTTCTGAATGGGTTCAGAAGGTTCTCATATGGGTTCTGAAGGACCTGGCCAACTTCACAATAAGTCTACTGTCTGCCATCTTTGAAAGGTCATGGGAGCTGTGCACATTCTAAGTGACTGGTAAAAGACAAATATCACACCCGCCCTCAAGAAGAGGAAGAATAATCTAGACAGCCTGGTCAAGCTCCCTTTAGTCTCTGGAAAGGTTATGGCGCAAATCTTCCCTGACACCTTTTCCAAACACATAAAGCAGATGATTGCTACAGAGCAAGTCAACTACACACTGGACTGTATTAGAAGGGCTATGGCCACCATGCTGAAGAGATTCTTCCTCTCCATTTGAGTTGTCATATACCTCTTTCCCTTTACATGTGAAACCACAACTGGATAGTATTGGGCCCCTTGGAAAAAGAAAATCATTGATACACTGGAGAAAGTCAAGCTGGTCAAGTATTAGATTTGTTCAGCCTGGAGAAAGAAGGTTAAGGGAGATTTCATTTCTTTCTACAGCTACCTAAAAGGAGGATGTAGAAGAGATTAGTGGTTTGAAATATGCAGTGGAAGATTGAGAGGCAATAGACACAACTAAGAATTTTGTAATGAAAAAGATCACAGAATCACAGAATCTTCTAGGTTGGAAGGCACCTTAAAGATCTTGCCCAACCATCAACCTAACTTTGATGAAAAATAAACACCCACAACAAATAAAAAGCAACACCATCACTAAACCATATCTCCTAGCACCACATCAACCCATCTTCTGAACACCTCCAGGGATGGTTCCTCAACCACCTCCCTGGGCAGCCCATTCCAATGCCTGATAACCCTTTCGGTGAAAAAATTTTTCCTAATATCCAGCCTGAACCTCCCCTGGTGCAATTTGAGGCCATTTCCTCTAATCCTGTTGCCTGTGACTTGGTGATAAGATACTGAACTTCTACTTCTCCCTTTTTTTTTTTTTTCTTTTTTTTCCCCCTAGAGGAGAAAAGAATGTCTTTATTAGACCAACTGGTATCACCTGGGAGAAAACCAATCTTTACACAGATAAATCTTTCTTTATATTATAAACTACATCAGGCTGTGCTCCAGGGCTTTGACTTTCCAGTCTTCTAGAATGGACATCTACTGAAGAATAATACAACTTCAACAAGGCAATGTAAGAGAAGATAATTGTTCCTCTCTACGGAAGCAAGAATTTGGAAAGTATGTAGGTCTCACTGTTGCAGAGTTGAGATGTGGGCAAAGTGCACATTTTAGAATTCAATATTTTTTGCAGCTTCTCTAGACTAAAAATAACCTTAGTTGGTCTAGTAAAAGGTACCACTTTTCCCTCATATCCTTGTATTATATCTAACTTTAACCCATCAAAGTTACTGCAATACTGTCATTGCTCCTGTTGGATCTGGTAAAGGCAACAGACAATGCAGCTGACTGCAACTCAAGATGAAATTTCACTGGTTTGAAAGCAACTGCATCTCTTATCACCGACTGAATGAGGAGTTAGGACTTCAGAAATTTTGGGTTTAGTGTCATGAAGTACAATCACAAGAGACTTAATGATGAGAATCTCTGCTGTTATTAGATCATTATTAGATTTAATTAATAATCCAGATGTTAAATCAGTTTTCATCTTTATTTATAAATCCTAATGTTACTTGGCATGTAGTTGCTTCCACAGCATCTGGGAAACATTATTAAATTTAAAATAGGAGAAGACCTATATTTATGTTTTTGGGGTTTTTTTAGAAGCAAGGTACAGCGTCTGTCCTTTTTACTGGAAACAGTGTATTTTCCATCAACTTTTAAAAAATGTTAAAACCATACTTTGAGGGACTTAATCTAATGAAGTATTATACAAATTTCATTTAGAGGAAATAATTCCTTTGTACAAATAAATGTCTCTATATTTGGTCACTTTTATGAAAGATCACTTAGTCAAAGTGGACTACAAGAACGAAGAAAGGGAAAGAAAGACATGTTAATCAAAGTAGTCTGATAATATAGGATATATATATAAAAAGGAAGCAGGAAGTCAATACTTCTGGCAATTTTGTTTTATTCATCTTCTGACAAATAAGAAACTGTCTATTTTATGGAGTCCATATATTCAATTAATCTTTTCATTGACATTAAAATCCACAGCAGGTCTACCGTGTGAGGTGTACACCAGAGATGTGAAGCTGTATAATTAAGTATGAGCAGTCCTTGATCAGAAGTTTAGTGAGTTCAGGCAAAAAGACTGAGCATCAAATGGAATGGAAAATTCTAGCATTATGTATTGGGTTTTGAGTAAAGAGCTTCTACGTATAGCTAAGTTTAGAAGCTAGGTGTCATCTTTATACCACTCATCTCATTAATTCCTTTTTCAGAGAGATCTTTTCTTTTCTGTTACTTTACTCCCTGGATGCAACCACACTGCAGGAGGTTGCTGTTAGTGATGTGGAACATGTAGTTTTGTTAGACAATTTCTTTTAAAAATTCTGATGTAGTAGGAACACAGAGATAAGCTTTATAAGTAAGTGATCCAAGTACCAGCTTCATGTTTTAACCCTTAACAGGCCTCCATTCACATTTAAACACCTCATTCAATTCAAACACCTCAGCAGGCTAAGGAAGAGGAAAGAATGGCTAAAGGTTGTAAAAGCATAATAAATCAAGCTGCAGTTTCAAAATTAATTACTAGACATAAAGGAATTGTTCTCTAAACCTAGGCGTGCTCCTGATGAGGTATGGAGGAAAAGGCAGAGGTAGAGCAAAGACTTTGCTTTCTGCTTTATTGTGTAAAAATGTAGGTATATAATTTGTTTTGACTTCAGAGAAAATATATTAATATTTGCAGAGAGTATGAAACAATAATTCTTAGATATGAGCTATTCTGTTTACTTCAAGATTTGCCAGCATTCCAACTTGCCAATATTCTCAATCCAAAAGTGATAGTCTGACAATGCTACCCTAAATCTACTGTTCTTAGGACGTTAATTTTCTCTGCATACACAGAGTCCCCACAATCTGAACAGAACAGAAGAGAACAGAAGCTATGATCAGGATTACTGTATGGTTTCTCCCTACTGAAGACGATATCCAAACTTCTACAACAACTTCTTTGGAGACTGTTTCCCATGTCTTGATGGATGTTTTCATCCACATCTTACCTTTCTCTCCCATTCTAATCCCCTACAATTTTATATGCATTATTTCATTTTAGCATTATGGCATTCTTTGGAAGCTGGGTGCTGAATTTCGTAGGATGTATTTCCAGAGTGAAAGACTCTTGAACAGTATCCTATGCTGGATATTATCTTTTCATGCAATTCATCAGAAATGAAGGAAATATTTCTAGTAAATATTTGTTAGGACATTTTATGTTTGAATAAGATAAAGATTGTAGCATGTAATTTCAAACATGAAATGGCTTAAGAATAGAAGAATTACGTTTTCAGCATTTTCAATATTATACTTTCTACAATATTTTCCAAGTAAAACTTTAATTTTCCCTAGCATGTAGATAATAACAGATTTCTGCGGTTTTGTTTGAAACATAGAATATGTACAGTTTAGAATCAGTTCAAATTCTAAACATTTATGAATGTATAGATGGAGAATACTGAATTTTGGTCAGGTGAGTACAGTTTTTTTACTGGGTGAATTCTTCAGAACCACGAAAACCAAAAGCCTAACCACTTACATAATACTATGCACACAAGATCCTTCTCTGTCTTGAGGTGAAGAACACCCGCAAATTTGTGTCATGTTGGGGTTGTTTTGTTGTTTTGTTTTTCTTTTTTTTTTAATGTATTTGGATTTTAAAAATTACATTCTAATGCATGTTGACAGAGAGGTAAAATTTTCATCAGGATTTTGTTTTGATGATGACTAAGAGCGAGGTAGTCAGGCTGGTAAAATGGCTGTTCCCTAACTCATGTCAGTCTCAGCAACATCTGTGATTAGCTTGACCTGGACAATGATAGCATTATTTTCTGTGTTTCCAGTGATGAAAATAATTCCTGTAGTAATAATACAAGAATGTCTTCCATAGAAATGACATATTGTTTGTAATATTAAAGAACAATTAAAAACAAAAAGAAAAAACCCATATCTCTTGCTAAATAACTGCAAGGAGTCTCTTTTTTCTTGCATTACATGTTTCTTAAATTCATGAACTCCCAGTGTACAAGATCTGGAATAGAAAAGATAACTTGAACAGTTTATTTTTGTTTCGAAGACAACTGGTATTTGCCTAAGAGTATAATCAGTAAGTAATTCAACTGGATTTATTTAAGTATGAAAGAATTAGGTATAAAAACAGAATTCAGTTCCCTTAGAAGATCAAAAGAGAGCTTTATTAAAGGAGCTTTATTAAAGGAAGATGTTACTATGCAGTAATTATGGAAACGCAGTTTTGCTGTCTTGAAAAGGGAATAAGTTTCTCACAATTAAAAAAGTAAATGTGGGACCTTCACAACTTAAACAGTTCAATTCCAGTGTTTGAGACACAGTTAAAAAAAAAAAAATCTGTCTAGGAAGCAAACATTCCTTGTTTTGCAGCTTCACTGTATGCTATTTTTGAACTGTCTGCAATACATTAAATATCAAATGTATTCATAGCAACACTAAAATAAAACAAGAAGAATTGCCTTACTTGGAAAACCTCCAGATCTTCTAATACAAAATCGTTAGATATAAAAGGTTATGTTTCAAGCCAGACATACATTGACAAGGTTTACACACCAATTTCCAAATGCAAAAGCACAATGAAAGAAATGCTGGCTAGCTAGTTCTGTAGAATTTGCTTTTTAGATATCAGAAAAAATAAAAAAATAACCAACTTTGGAAACCATAGCTTTTGGACTATAGCCCTTTACAAATTTATTAGTCATTTTGATCTTTCAGGTCAGCAAGTATTTTCAAAACAGGGTATGATTTTCGATAGATAATTAGAATGTTGTTATTACATCTCTCAAAATGAGTTAATATCTTCAAAGATAACATCTAAATTTTGAAATTTTAAACTAAATATAGAAACTGACATATAGAGATGTAGTTCTCAGAGTGCTGAATATCCAAAATTTACTAGTTTAATGGAACACTTGCATAAGAAGGAAGTGTTCTACAGAACTAAAATGTAATTTATTTTTAATAGTACTCTTCATGCACCATGGCACAAAATGCTTTTCAAGAAAGGCAAACTTTTTCCCTTAGTCATAATCTAGCATAATTTTGGTTTTAAAGAAAGCAAACAGAATAAACGTCATCCAAAATGTTTAAGAACTGTAATAATGCTTCTCATACATGTAAGGACTCAGAAATATGATAGAAGAATGAGGAGAATGAGGAAATCGTCTTGAATGCGATGGGAACTCCACAGTAGTTTATGATAATTTTTCTGATTTTTTTTTGCTTTATTACTTGGTGGCTGAGATAAACTGTCATTCCCTTGTGAAGTCTGACTGCTGTTGGCTAGTCACCTTGGTATGGTTTTATATGCTAGTGTCAAGGTTCTCAGACATTCAGTTTGTGTCAGAGCCCTGACAGCACCCCCAGCCCTGCCTGTCCCTGACCAGCCCCCCAGTGTTCCCCCCACCTGCCCATGGCCCAGGGCCCCACATCAGTCCCCCAGGGCCATCAGCCCCTGACACAGTGAGGCCACAGCGAGGTCACAGCAGGGCTCATCTCCAGCTCCCCACAGCCCTGCCTAGCCCTGGGCTCTGCTGAGCCCAGCTAACCCACAGGCCAATGTGCCAGCACAGCCTTAGCTCATCCTCGATGCCCGGGGCTGGGGCAGCCCTGGTGCCCCTGGCTGCCCTGCTCCTGTCTGGGGGATGAGAATGGCCCTGGCTGCCAGGTCCTGCCCCGTGGGGACCCCCCAAGGGGAGTCCCAGTGGTCCCAGATCCCAGGATGTGCCCTGACAGTTTGCTGCTCTGCTTTAGTGACAAATCCCAGTAAATAAGTGTGTAAAGAAAAATGATCATAGCTGGCATGCAGTATGCAAAGTACATATGGTAGCAGATTTATACCTAAGTCTTATACACAAAGAAAATAAAATAAAATTTTTCTTTAGAAAAATCCATAAGGCTTCATTCAGTAGCTCTTCTAACCAGGAGATTGTATTTGATCAAGATGTACGTTCTTGAATCACATCCAGCTATGTTTTAAACAGATAGAGGTGCTACAGCCTCAGTAAAACACTACTTCTTTTTACTTCATTGCAACTTAAATTGTTGCACATTAATACATCTTTAATGTTTTAAAGATATGTTTCATTTCATTTCATTCAAGAATTAAATGATTTTCATAGAATGGCTCCTGTGCAGCTGCACACACATTTACTTCCAAATGCTTAGTGTCAGATAAAAATCTGAAGTGATCAAATTCTTTAGAGAAGAACAACTTTCTTCCCAATTTTAACCAAAGTGTGGAATCCTTCAGGTTTTATTATGACCTGTTTTCTCTACCATTTTCTTAGCAAGTGAGTACATTTTTAAAATTTAATCCTATAAAACTGAAGGAAAGATTTTAGAGATCAAGCTGTGATTGTTTAGTCTAGAGAAAAGGAGGCTGAGGGGAGTCCTTTTCGCTCTCTACAACTACCTGAAAGGAGATTGTAGAGAAGTGGGGATTGGCCTCTTCCCCCAAGTCACAGGTGAAAGGACAAGAGGAAATGGTCTCAAGTTGAGCCAGGGGAGGTTCAGGTTGGATAGTAGGAATAATTTTTAAACTGAAAGGGTTATTTAGCACTGGAATGGGCTGCCCAGGGAAGTAGTTGAGGCACCATCCCTAGAGGTTTTCAAAAGATGGGTTGACATAGTGCTGAGAGACATAGTTTAGTAATGTGGGGGGTTTTTTTGTATGGTTTTCTTTTGTTTTTTTTATCAGAGTTGGGTTGATGGTTGGACTAGATGATATTAAACGTCCATTCCAACCTAGATGACTCTATGATTCTACTATTCTAAGGTCTAGGAAATAAATTATAAGACCCCAGTTCTGTACATCCCAGTGCCAGCATTATGCCTACATGAATTTGAGTCCAGGTAGAAATTCTGTTCCTTCAAAATTTCAAATTTAACTAGTGCACAGCAAGGCTAGAAATTGTGTTTAGCTGTAATGACTCTAATTCTATGTATTGGTTCATAACACTTTGCCCGTTGACATCACACATATTGCTATAGTCAAGCTCATGATAGAGCATATTCAAGTGATAGTTTTGGTTATGACACATTTGTCTGAGGATAATGTGTTTTCCCTTAGAATGCTAGAGTAATAAGGAAATAGTCAACATTTCAGAAACACAAGATGTTCCAGCCTGAAATAATCTCAGAATGGAGAAGTTTCTATAGGTCAGCCACAACAAATATGCAGTCACACATGGCCGTGACAATGACACACATCCTTACAGTTGCCTAGAGTCCCATAGGAATTAACTTTCTCTCAGTTTATATCAGAATAAGTGAATGACAAGTTTTGAAACTGTCCACTGTAGGCTTAAGAGAAAATGGCAGAAAGCTTTTGAAACACACCATGGGCATAACTATTCTCCTCCCTAAAACTCCAACCAAAAGCTGTTATCTTTTATGTCTCCTACTGCCAGATCAGCACTTTCTCTCTTTCATGGTGTTTCCTCTGGGAAGATGGCAGCTAACAATCAAAGACAGGGGAATAAAAGATTTTTCCCATGTGCAGCATTTTCAGATTTCCGGCCTCTTTTTTTCTAATCAGTTCTTCAGTGAGACAGACAAAAATGTCCAAAATGTTGAGTATTTCATTACCCGCTCTTTTCAGTAACACTGTTTTGCATGTAAACAATGCCTAAATCCTTTCACACACATACGTGTGCAAGTACAGTAAGATCAAATGGATTTTCAGCAAGATGGCTGACCTGCAACTTCCGGGGACATTTCTACCACTTTTAATGGACTAATAGAAAAAGCAGAAAAGAAAGGAAATTATCTGATATTGAGTAACAGCTTTTCTTTGTGATACCCAAGGGCTATTGAACTGGAAATGTATAGATGCAGCAAGAGAACGCTAGTAGTTAAAAGGATAACTTTCCTTCAGGTTATAGAGATCTGAAGGAGGAAACCAGTTTGCATATTGTGACAACAGAAATTTAGAGAAATAATTTGTCCACTGGGTGGTAGCTTAGAAATATCACATTGCAAGGCAGAGATGGCAGAGCTTGATGAAGAGCCACAGAAGACCTGACGCAGGAATGTCCCTCCAGACATTCATAGTGCTGGCACTTTGTGTCAAGGGAGTTGTCCAGAGCCAAACTACAAGCTTGTATGCTGACTATAGGTGTGGCAAAAGGCTTTGCAAATCTCACAGAAAGGGTTTGGATCTGGTTTGGGCTTGGGAGATTTTTTGGTTTTATTTTCCCCTTGGAGCACATCTACTTCTAATTATTTTTGGTTCTGCCAGCAGGGGGCACGAGGAGGCAAATTTAGATTGCTGCACAGTATTACCATTCTCACTTTCCAACAGAAGGGTGAGTGACTAAACTGCACTTTGTGATCTCTAGAGTCTCTACTCAGGCTGCTGATTGGGAAGGAAGAAGTGGAGGTGCCCTTCCAAATTAAAAAAATTCAAGAACATACCCTTGGGTGTATCTTTGTTGCAGGGTCTTTCTGCTTTCTGCTTTCGCAGCTCCGCCCCAGAAGATGAGGAGTACAGGGAACAGACATGGCTTTGTCCCCAAGTTGTGGGAACATATATGCCTAGAAGGGAAAGGTTACATTGTGCAACTGTCAATGCTCTTGTGCTCCTGTGTCCACTGCCTTGTAGAAGTATGCCAAAGGTAATGTTGCACTAGAGTGCAATATTAGCTTTCTCTTCCATGTGCTGCATGACATTGCCTTTACCATGACACAGATGCTGTGATCTACAGAAATTCTCCAGGAAACTGGGTTCCATTAGCTTGGTGACTACTTAGCTGAAAGGATAAACAAGTTTCCATTTGATGAACACATCACCAGATTAATTTTGTCATAATCCAAAACCAATAGCTACTCACAGTCAGGGGAACCTCTGCCTTAAATTTAAGGGTATCAGTCTAAAGGCATCTAAAGGAGAAAAGTCAATTTTGAGGTGTGGAGGAACTTCATTTTGGTCTCTATTGTAAATCCATATGGTGCCACCCTTAGAAATGTTCTGATAGAGCAGCATTCCATCATTGGAAACAAGAAGAGGAGGACAACAGGAACCATGCCCCTTATGAAGATTCAGAGGGTGATCTATAGGAATTCCTTACTGAAAAATTTATCTGCAGCCTCTACATTTTTTTAATCACCAAGAGTTGCTAGAAGTACCCTTTTACCACTCTTGCAGGATTGTCTAGCAACTGTGGGGAGAGTATTTTTTAAAATGTCCCCTGGACAATGCTGACCAGTTACTCTCTTTTACACCTGAAAATATTGTTACAGTTTTTCACAATTAATATATTAGAAAGTTTTCTGCAAATATCTTTTTTTTTGTCAAATTTGTGGGGAATTTAACTGAAGTCCTAACAGTAAATACTTTGTTTTCCCCAAATAAAATAAAAGTGATTGTAATAAATGATTTGATTAATTCTGCTTGTGAATGGGCAAAGCTGAGAAAGTTTTTTCTAATTATGTGTATCACAGGGGTCTTAGTATCCTTTTTAGAGTCATAAAAGGTTTTGTCAGGGTAGAGAGTCGCAAGATCAATCTCAACAAAAAATGTGTAGTGCCTTTTATACCCAGTGAGAAATGTTCCAAACCTTACCTCTAGATAGATTTGTCATGGCAAGACACATTCTTCCTAGAAGTGTCTGAAGATGTTAC
Source organism: Tringa tobata (assembly GCA_033628505.1). Classification (NCBI taxonomy): domain Eukaryota; kingdom Metazoa; phylum Chordata; class Aves; order Charadriiformes; family Scolopacidae; genus Tringa; species Tringa tobata. The sequence goes on from JAHREE010000480.1 coordinate 16,927,862, forward strand.
TATGCCACCATATGGGTACCTGTTTGTTGATTTAACATTTATCACCAGAGGCTGTTAGGCTAAGAACAGGAATTTTTTCCTGCAAAAACAGCTTTCCATTTACATCTTTAGAAAACCAGTGCTCAGCAAAAGAAACAGATTAATTCATCCAACATCCTTGCATTGCTATTGAGGCAGGAACAGGAGTATGATGCTGCAGTGTCTGAACAGCTCCAGTCCCTCCTGGAGCTGTTGATCTCTTCCTCCCCAGACTGAGGAAAGCTATGCTTTGAACTGTTTTTGATGACCTGATAAAAGACATTTTTGAATTGCCCTGAATATCTTGAAAGAGAACATCCTCTTAATGTCTCGCCAGATACATGTGCTGAAAAGCTGTCACAAATTCACTAAAAACCTGGACAGTAAGAGGTTGTCTTTCAGAATGAAGACTGAGGTCTGGTGCTCCAAGGGAAAAATAAAACCAAAAAATCCCCCAAACCCAAACCATTTCCTGTGCAATTTGCAAAGCCTAATGGGAGCAGATTGAGTACAATATCCATATTTTCATTGTTTAGTAAAACAAATTACTGAGATTCATTTTGTGTTGTACCACATGGTTTTAATTTGTGCTTTTATTCTGATTATTCATCATTCTATTAATGGATTTGCATCACTAGGAAATTATTTTGGAAGGAGGCTGTGCATTTGCCACTCCTAGGGGATTCTAGGCAACAACTAGGATGCATGCCTCTGTCTTTGCCTCTGCTATAACATGTGAGTCCCATGTTCATAGTGATTGACATAGAGAAATGTCTCCATATTCAGAATAAGATGCTGAGTACGGCAGTGACATTATTCTTATTAACCTGCATATTTGCAATAGAGATATACTAGGGAGAATGTAGGTGCATTGAGAAGTAATTTATGGAGACTTCATACAGATGGTATGAGCTTCAGACTCAGCCTTTTGCTCTTCTTCATTTTTATGTCAGTGATGCTAAAAAGAATGCTATACAGTTGATGGTATAATATAAATATAGCTTTTAATTAACACAAGTCTGATAATTAATAAATTGCAATTTCGGCCCTGGAGCCTTTTGCTATTAATCATGATTTGTTTGGGAATATAAGCAAAACACAGTTAATGATTCTAAGAAGACTGTGATTATGGAATTAAATGCAAATTTTTTTTCCCCTTTCTCCTACTAACATAGTGTCCCATTCAGAAACCCATAGTTATTATCTTCTGATGCCCTGAACCTACTGTTTGGGTTGGGTATGAATTAGCAGGTTTCTGCATCATTCCAGGAAATAGGACTGATGGACAGGCAGTGCCATAATAATCTCATCCTCTTATTGCAAAGATTCATCTTGCTTTTCTTTGGGAAAGGGATCTGTTCCCGGACCTTGTTCAGAGTCATGACAAAAAGATACATCCCTGCTCGGAATACAATTTGGAAGACCAATGGTAGAGCAAAAGACACAGGATTTAAGTCCTTTATGCAATTACCGCCCTTTTCATGTTGTGATATTTTGTACAGAAGATAGCCTAAAATGTGTTATTGACAAAAAAAAAAAAAAAAAAAAAAAAAAGAAAAGCAGCCCAGGCAACTCCAAATAAATTTCAATGTGTTTGTGTCTACAAAAACAGCCATGAATTATGCAGCTGAGCTTCCTGTATTTAGGGAAACTGCAGGGGCCAGCACAGAAAGAGCCTCACCTGGACAAAGCCATCTTCCCCATCACGTTATCTCTCCTCTTGTATCAGGCAGAAAGGTTAGTCCCACATTTAATAGTCACAGGATGTGAATTTAGAAGCCTCCATGCTTCCATAAATGGAGATTTTAACTTGAAGTAAAAAGCTGTGACAAATTCATTGAGCTTAGTTTGTGGTGGAGGGCTACAATAGGAATGATAATTTCTCAAATGCTGTTGTCCGGAAGGCTTTAAATTCAGTTGTCAGAACTTTAACTTGAATTTATTATCTTACTGGGCAAACAGTGCTAGGCCTGAACTGAGAATGCACTATCTATAAAGAGTAAATGTAGCTACATACAGGAGAAAACATAATCTTGACTGTGTACAGAACACGCCTACTTACAAGGGCAACATGTATTTCTAATGTTGAAATAAAACAAATCATTAAGCAATAGCTGGTTGTAAAGCTGGACTTTTCCGGGAAAAATAGTCTCTCCATAAACTTTATCAATGGAGATACATTACAGTGCTGAAGCATTAATAAAAAAAGGCAAACGGGATTTTTAAGGCAGTCTTATATAGTAAGTAAATTAAGGAACGTATCTGAAGGACAGTATAAGATGCTTCACTCCTTCCAAGAGCGTGCTACAACTGCCAGTCACAGACTACCTCATTATAACATCTAAGCAGCAATATCTTACAATCAGTCAAACTACAGGGAAGTAACCTATGATGAATAGATACTGTGGAGAAGAAGATTCCTTCTTTACTTGTGGTCTCTGAATTGATGTATCCAGATATTTTTCCTCAGTGCTTCTAGGAAGGTAAAGTGTTGATGAGGTGGGTGCTGTAACCATCTTTTGACTCCTCTCTTCCTTGAACAGACTGACACACAAACCAGCAGAAGCTTGAGAAGTGCACGCACGTTATTTTAAATTGGAAAAAATGTAATACCAAGAGAAAAAAAAAAAAGCACCTTAAATTCTTGAACTATGATAGCTATGTTATCTTCTTTAACCAGCAAATGATATTAAAATATTTAATTAAAGAAAGAAAATCTGCACAAATTTTAAATGAATATTATTAGAACAGTTTGGACCTCAAAAATAAATTCTAAGCTTCATACCTTTTTTTCTACAATTGTCCTGTAATTATATAAACACGCATATTTTCCCCCATACCGATGGGGAATAAAAAAATACACTATTATGATTTACTGTCTAATGAACAAAAATTTCATAACTAGAATTGTCTACCTGTAATTTAACAGCTTACTACCTAATAGGTTCCAATGCCTGGATAACTTAATTTAAAAAAAAGTCTATTTAACTGTTACATTACTGCTACTGTATATAAAAAGCAAAAGCCTAGAGTAAACTTTTCTATTAAAAATTTGTTGCATAGCCACTCCTGGACAGTGTGTTTCTTAAAAAAAGAGAAAAACATAATGTTTTGGCGTCTTTGCAAACAGTGATGCTGGCATGGGAAATCAAATTTCTCACACAGGATGACAGTCTCTGTCCAGGAGGTGACAGGAATCTCCAATGCAAGGATCTTTGCAGCAGCACCTTCTACTGGATCAGGTGATACTCCCAAATTATTGTTTTACTGGAATCATATCCAGCTGGGCTGTTGTACTGTGTAAGGGCTCATCAGTTGCATGATCCACTGTTATTGTTTATCTTAAATGACATACAAAACATCTTTGAATTATCTTAACTACGTATGAAATAATTGTCAGGACCCCAGGTACACCAACAGACTTTAATTGCCTTGACTGGTGTTACCTGAGACCCACACACCCCCATACCATCTGCTTCCAGACCCCTAGGGCCCCACTATTTTTTTGAAGGAAGCCGTTACATACCTGTGCTTGTTCTGCTTCATCTCCAGCCCTGTTCCCTGAACAGACCTTGGACCCATGCTTAGCCTTGTTCCCAGACCAATCTCTGGTCCCACCTCCTGCTTCTCCTGAAAGGACTCCTTGGATGTACTCTAGACGTGATGGATAACTGATTGGCTGAACTGTTGGTGGGTCCTGTTACCAGCCCCTGTTCCTGCCAATGCTGCTGCACCCTGGCCAGTGAGGTTGTGCCCTTACATCACTTCCCATCCTAGAGCAGCCCTGCTCCTCCTAATCCCTGTCAGGAATTTCCTGCATCTGTAGGAACAGTTTCTAGAGAAGTTTATATCTTATCTTACCTGGTCACAGCTTGGCCAGCTCTGCCATGGAAAGCACCCCCTTCCAGCATGGCAACTCGAAAAATGCAAAAGAGACTGGATCCAGCAGGAACTGTCTGGGGGAATTTCTAAAACTAGCTGAAATTCCGACTTGGGAGCTCCTGTAAGAATTAGTCCAATAATTTGTGGTGGAGGCAGACAACAGGTCAGTCAGCCACCCTGGCTAAAGTCAGTCTTTTCTTAGCTCACTGCCTTTAAGCAGAGAATAGCTGGGCAGTTGCTGATCTACCCAGGGGATTAATGAGCGGAATGCATAGAGTGTGTACATAGACCCATCATACTCATCTGCACCACAATTGTAACTATAGAACAAACATGGATTTTGTGCTTATATCTCACTAATTCCATAGTTCTTGCCACATATATTAAGACTACCCTTATTCAAGGTAGGAAATATGTAAACGGTGTATTTTAAAGGTCCTGCATGATCAGCAGTCCTCATAAATGACAGGACATTTAATTCACATGGAAAAAGTAATTTACACAAGATTTTCAGAGTTTTTCAGATAGTAATAAAGTAAAATATGTAGTTTAAGTAAGATATCTACAATTCATTAAACCTTTTTCTGATTCTTTCTTAGCCATATTATTCTTTTTCGTATTTCTGACAAAGTATAAAACTAGGAAATGCTTACTTCTGATAAAATGAAGCAGTTCAAGTCAAGTAAATAAGGACTGACTTTATTGTCTTTTACAAATTGCTTACAAAAAAGATGGAAGGTTTTTAAGAGCAGAATGAAAAGCAAGATTTTTAAAAAAGATACCTATTTTTAGTGTCTTATAAATGACTGGGTGTTTTACGCAAGTATGCCAACAGTACGGGAAACCACCTACTGTGGCTGACTACATCCATTTCTTCCTATGTAATTTCCAGAAGCACTTTACCTAACCCAGAGTACAAAACCATGTTCAACTTACCTGGTAACAATAGACTAGGTCCATGGATCTCAGTATAGTATCTGGATGGTTACTGATAGCTATGAGGCATTGAAGAAATTCTTGGTAGCCTGTTTGAATTATGAATTTTACATGCTGGAGTCTGAATGATACCCGGGACACAGGTCAGCTGTAAAAGCAGGGTCTCCTTTCTGAGGATTATTATTTTAGATGGATTCTGTGGTGTTTTTAAGTTAGCTTCCTCCCTTTCTCCAAGTTTGCAGTTAGTGAATGAATTATGGTTATCTGAAATGGAGAAAAGAGAAAACATCTATGTAAAATTAATCTCTGGTGTCTGTTTTTGCTTTTTGAAACAGTTGAGATGACATTGTGAGGAGTATCAATGCTTTTTATATGAAGATATACAGAGGGGCAGATTCACAACATGTGGTTTCAGACATATATGTATGAACAGGTCATTTTATGGTCCCTTTAATGTCAGCAAGGGGAAACAAAATGCACCATACATATTCCTATCTAGCTAGCTAATTTTAAATATTTACTTTAAAACTGTTAATCATGCTATGAATGTTAAGGTTCAAAGGTTCACACTTTGGAATAGTTTATTATTCGTCATTGAGTACTAACGAAACTAGAAAGACTATCTTAAGTGTAGACATATATGTCATAGACAGCTGTGTATGATTGCACATCACATATCACTGCCACAGGAGGAGTGTGAAGATGAGCACTGCACACAACTTTGTATACATCTTCCACAGTTTTCTAGCAGAAATGTAACGGATCTTTTTTTTTTTTTTTTTTTTTGGCAAGGATGATCTTGGAAATCTGTCAGATCCTTCACAAAAACAGCTTGGATTTTGTGAAAATGAAACATGTGGGGTTGAATGTGTCCAAAAAATGAGGCTGGAACGTTATGAAGCTGTGTCTGTAACTGTTGGTGAGATTGTGATAATTTCTAAGTACAACCCAAATGTCTTTGGCATGATAATAGGACCTTCCTTAAACAACCGTGCAAATTTTCAGATGTGGACAAGTACAATATAATTCAAAATCTACAAGCCTGTGGTGTTATCTCCGTAATCTGACTGACAAAAATATGACTCGAGTACTAGGGAAATCTTTGCTTCCCACGCTTTGCCCTTGTTGTATGCATGTTTGTCAGTGTGTGTATATTTGTGCGCATAAATTGAAAATTTTGTTCCTATGCAAATTGGTGATGATTTTGGTACTGACTTGTCATCCACTAAATGTGAAAATTATTTCATCCTTTGCAAAATAGATGTCCAGGATAATTTTCCATCAATTTTCCTTCTCCCCTCTTCTTCCTGCCTTCTAATCTAATCTAATCTAATCTAATCTAATCTAATCTAATGTAACGTAACCTAGTCTAATCTAATCTTTCTGCTACTCATAGGAATGTAGATAACAAGTCAGAAGATGGAAGAAAGAGGTTTTCTTCCATGGCCTTATTTTGATCAATTAATATATGAACTATTGTATAAAGTTTATTTCTGTTAACAAGTTAAAATGGGAACAAAATTACGGATATACCTAATTTAATTTCCCATCTTATTTATTTAATCAGATTGGGGTGTTTCTAATTTACTCTGCTGAAATGGGATAGGAGACAAATTTAAATTTTGTTAATAAGTGAGAAAATCCTATCTGCAGCAATGCCTTCGGGCAAAAGTGTTTCTTAGAAGAAATGGGTATCTAATTGCGAAAAATGTTTGTAAATAAATGGAATTACATTGTCTTAAAATCACAGATAACCTGTTTCTAAAAAAACTTGCTGTGATAGTTCATCATGTTACACTTACAGATAAATAAATAGCTAGAAAGGCTAACAAATAATTACCAATTTAGACATTGTTTAAAATTGTATGTTACTTATGCTTTTAAAACTGTGTTGACAGGGCTGAAGCAACGGTGAGAGAGAGAGTTCACTAGAGGCATCTCTCTAAGGAGATGTCAAGTGAAGACAAGTACACTACAGCTTTGCTGGCTGTCACTTTATTCCTGCCAACAAGAATGACTTTTTAAGTGAGGAGAAGCTGGTGACAGATGAATAAGCCTAATGGGTGAGAAGGTGAAAGAGACACGTGCGTCTTTTTTGTCTCTGCCTATTGAAAATACCAATTCTAAAATTACAAGCAGGATGACATAGCTTCAGAATATTATACTATCTTATCTTAAATGAACCTTCTCCAAGTGTACATCTGCAACTATTAATTATGTGTGTTTTTGCCTTATGGGAATGTGAGTAAATAGATAATGTCTGATATGGCAATCCAAAATGTATCTCCTTTGTTTGAATCTTTTGGATAGCCCAAATAAAATTTAGCAGATTTTCCTTACCACCAAAATCAATAAGTAGTTGAGTTAATGTTTGTATGCAATATGCAATAGCTGTGTAATACTCAATCTCATTTTCAAAAGGGAAAGGAACTACAGAGGACTTTATGCCTCATTTACTTTCTCTTTGGTGGAAATCTCCAGTGGAATGAAAAAAAATATCCAGAAAAATTGTATATCCTTCTCATTTTTTATTTTAAATTAAGGAATTGCTGTGTATTTATATTCACAGTAATAGTTTTCAAGACATAGTAATTCAATAATGTTAATTTTCTGTGAGTACATTTAAGGTAAAAAGAAAAATCATGTTCAGGAACAAGTTTAATGACTTAATATCTAAAATAGGTGTCAGTTCAATGGACCTAATAGAATAGCCTCAAAATGCACTCCAGTAGTATTAGAATAGAATTGATCTGTAAGAGGCCATTTTTCACCAAGTCAGAAAACTTCATGCTTCAATAAAATTTCAGTGCTTCATTTTGTTGTCTTTTACACTTATCCAATCTCTTTAGCATGCAAAGGCTATCATGTCAGACATGCATACAGAAGGTTACTTAAGATATCTTTTTTCTTTCAATAGAGGCAACTAATTTACTACTTATCATTTCTGAACTTTAACCATGAGTCCTAGAGTCCTCATAAAATCCTGTCATTGCATGCTCTGCTGGAGAGATAATGTTAACCTAGATCCTTCCTTCTCATGTCAAAAATACTGGAAGGGAAATGTAGAACAGTGAAAATACATCACCTATAAGGAGGAGAGCAGGGCACCATTATTAATTCCTTTTGGCTTTATCCCAAATTATTGGCTACCACCCCTTACAAAGATGAGCATAAATCTAGCTTATAAAAGAAGGCCTTGCAAAGTACAGCCAGAGAAACAAATTCTCCTTTCACATCAAGAGGAATACTATCTAATGGGTGTGCAGGTAATATTAGTTCTCCGGGCTTGTTGTTTCCATTCCTCTCCCCAGTTTAATGATTTCTGCACATGGATTATACAGATTTGTCTCACAGTATCCTCCTATTTTCTATTTCCTATTGCCCCCCCTGAATTTGGGGGCAATGTTTCAGTATTTATTCTACTTCTATTATATGTTTATCTTCTTTTTTGTGGAAGGCATACTCTAGATTTGGTAAAACAGGTCATAATATTTTAAGTAAAGTATGTCCATGTAAATTAGTGAGAAACTGAGTCCACACCCAGAATTTGTAATCAGAGCGCTAATTATGTAGAAGATAAAGGATATGAGGGAACGCAGGAATAAAGGCCAGAATTTTCAGTGATTTTGTATACATCAGCAATTTGCAATCCTATTTTTAAGTTAGGCAACTGAAACCTCAAAATCATTTTGGCTATTATGACCGGAGTCTTCAAACATGCAAATAGACCATATTGTTTATATTCCTTGCCTTTATATTTCAAACATCTGGTCTTTCTGTATTTTATATTTGAATTTTATTTTTCAGTGAGATTTGCATGAAATTCTTTTGGTATGGGAACTGTAAATTTATGTTAAAAAGACATGATATCCCTTTGGCCAGTTTAGGTCAGCTGTCCTGGCTATGTTCCCTCCCAAGATCTTGCCCACTCCCAACCTACTTGTGTGGGGGAAAATGTTGGAAAGACAGCCTTGATGCTGTGTTAACACTGCTCAGCAGTAACCAGAACACTGGTGGGTTATCAACACCTTTCTAGATACCAGTAGAAAGCACAGTACCGTGAGGGTTACTATGGGGAAAATTAACTTGCATAATCTTCCTCTCCTATCTTTATGCATGAGCTTTTCACTGTTTTCTCGTCCTTGTTTATGGAAGGAAAATGATAGAACAGCTTGGTGAGCATCCTGTGGCCAGCCAAGTTCACTCCACCACAAGTAGTTAGATATCCCAAAGAAAGGTTTTCTATAAAGTGAAGAACTGGAGTATATCTTTATAATTAGATAGTATTGAATTTTATTAAAATATCCAAAACTAAGGCTCCATTTGAGGAGCACTATTTTAAGCAGGTATGGTCAACTTTGTTGTTACATACGTCTAGTTAGATATCATGGAGAATATGCAACTGTATTCAGATCTTACTAGCTTTTTTTATGATGAGTGAAATTGTCAAAAGCCACTAAGTAATCTCCTCAGGGTTACAATGCTATTTTCATTACCATTTCTTGAGTCCATCCCTTAAAATATTAGAACATATACCCTATATATTCTGGGATGAACACTGGCAGTTGTTGAATTCCTAGTCTGAACTAAAAAGCACAAATTACACTGTTTGTCCTGAAGTTTGATCAGGTTTAAGTTCTGCAGTTTTCCCCTGTGTCTAGAGGAGTCACTGGGAGACCGTATACAGGAGTCTGTGGCTAGCTGTATACAAAGACAACAGGTCCTCATTTAAATGGGTATACATAAAGCACCAGCCAAAACCAATTAAGTGCATCTATCTTACTCAAAGTATCGTCAAACTTGTTTCATAAGAAGGCTAGCTTCTTGAGGGACCATGGGTGGAGTTTTGTGCTCACCACAAGCAGCTAATTCTGTTACATTTTCAAGCTTGCTTGTATTTTCTGTACGTCAGCAGGTTTCAGCCCTTAAAACACATATCAATCCACAGTCCTTATAGCCCAGTTTTATTGACATTTTAGTGTCACATATTGAAACTTATTGCCTCCATCCTCGTTGGGGACTGAGGCTGATACCCAGAAGACAATTCAGAAAGAAGATTCTCTCTTCCTTGATGGATACAGAAATTATTTCAATAACCAAGATGACAACATGCATATCAAATACCACGGGGCAGTTTATGTTGTAGCACAAATTTATATGTCTATAAGAAAGAGAGCATATTGATCCTGACCAGGACACCACTGTAGGCTGAAGAATTAGTGATCCACATAAAAGTTCACATGAATATGCCCAAGCCCGTGTTGTTCTTGCACCTTACTGTACTGTGCTACAAATACATTTATTTATAAGAACATCCTATAATAGCTCAATTGACTGAAATGAGGGAACGTCTTCTGTGAATGGGGTCTGCCCAGCATGTTGCCTGTGGATTGGAGGCCTATGAGATGCAAAACCACATGGAGTTCCCATGATCTAAAGGGATGTTGTGTTTTCTGTATTATTCACTTTTTGCGGTACTAGCTCTAACAAATTCTATTTTAAATGATACCTTACGGAGTCTGAGTTTCTTACTGGGATCATAATCGACCAGCACCTCCAGATGCAAAAGAGAGAGTTAAATTTGGGATTAGTCTCTCTAGTCAGAATGCATCTTAGAATGTTCAGTGGAAGGTTGTTCAAAAGGTAATGTTGGTAGACCCTCCTTGATAATTCATGGTTTAGGGGATCAGCAGCTGGTAAATACAGTTCTCAGGACACAGAAATGTTTTTTCTTGCATGCCTATATTTGTACCTTTCATTTGACATGCAATCCACACAGATCTTGATTGAGTTTTTACTTTTTCATGATTTTTGTGCACCAGGAGACCATTTGGCCCTAAGAAAATACGGCAGCCAAGTTGCAGCTGCTTGAAGCATTTTCCCATTAAATATAATGGCACTGAAGTGGAAATGCCAAGGGCTATTATGTGCCGACAGTACAGTCAAGAAAAGTACCCATCTGCAGAAACCAGGCAGCAAGGTAGAAACAGAGCAATGAAATAACCATGAAAGCAGTGGGAGCCTCAGGACAAGAAAAACAAGTGATCTGCTGCAATGTTTAACAACAAAAGGAGAGATATGAACAGAGTTATTTGGGATTTCATGGTTACAAATGTAGTAAGGAGTGAGCAATATTGCCATTGGCACAGGTCCCTCTCAGCATTGTAATGTTCGCTTCCTCTCTAGAAAGTCAGTTACCCACATGTGCAATCGTAGCCTCATCAGAGAAATAGGAACTGAACCACAAATGGCTGCTTCTGTATGAATCCTCCATGCTGTAGCTCTTAGTGTAATAACAGAACTCCTTAAAAGGAGTTTAATTAGAAAGAAAAAAAAAAAGAAAAGGGAAAGCACATTTGCAAAGCCAGACTGCCAACAGTTTTAACGTTAGAGCAATGCTGAATAGAAACAGTCTTTAAAAGCAGAGGCCTGATTAAAGAAATGTTCTAGCTCCTGTTTTGCATGATGTATCGGTAGCACATCTGTGCAGGCCTGGACTTCAGTAGCTAAACCTGAAATGTTATTGTTCACTAGCACATCATTTAGACAAAGAAGCATACCTTGCTTTTGGTTGTGTTTTTCCTAGTGTATTCAACCTCTATCTGTCATTCTATTGTTGATTTGTGATACAAAATTGTCATACATGGTCAAGCACAGGGCTGCAGAAGGGAGAAAATAAATAGAGAATAAATAGTTTAGAGAATAGCTGAAGAGGAAAAAAAGGTCATTTTGTCTTTGTAAGTCTGAGAGTGAAAATGCTGGTATCATAAAGTAACGGAAGCCACATGAATAAGTATTTACTGAAATAGAGACTAAATCATGCTCAGTCCTGCATAGAGCAATAACTTGAGGCTTTTTTTGTGTTAGCTTCAGCATAGTGAATTCATAGAATTTAATTCACCAATCATAATCTCCTTCCAGTTTGAATTTCCTAAAAAGTTTATTAGCAGGATTTGAGTGACACAGTAAGCTTCTCTAGCATCAGTGAGTGTCACCTTTGATTGGTCCTCAGACCTCCTACTATGTGCACAAATGGTGAAGTTAATTACCACACAGTGGTTCAACTCAAAAAATTGCACACATCCTTCTTATCTCTCTCTTCAGCTTTTCTTCAATAATATTTTAAAATGTGGACCTTGAATTCATCCAATGCTCAACAAGTGGATTAAAAGGTTCTTCCAATGTTCCTGATTAGCTGAAGAATTGCTTTGAACAGTGATTGGAACCTCAATGGCTCATCATTAGTCCTTCTCATTGTTGTCAAATAAGAGTAGCTTTTGCTAGCATGCCTCCTTCCACTTTTCCTACTCAATCTAAGTGTTGTCTCTGCTTTTAAATTCCACTCTTTCTATGTGGTCTGCATCCTGCCATGCTCCTCTTTGTGATTCTTTTTCCAAGTTTCACCTCAGTCATCTACACCTATGCAACAAGCCTCAATGTTGTCTGGTGTCTAGTCAGATCAATATTATTCCGTCACCTTCTTATTTAATTCTCTCCTGCTCTCATGTTTCATGCATCATGCTTCTTCCTATTGTTCTTCTTTTATTCTTTCAGAAAAGGGGAAAAAAAAAAAGGAAGTTGGAAGTGTACCAACAAGAAATACAACCCCCAAATATCTAAAAGATATGCAAATGAAAGACTACTCATTAACTGAAACTCAGAAGTCTGCCCATACAAATGAATTGTAGGGACAGAAAAATAAAACTCTTTCAGAAATACATGGTTTTAGCAATGCATTACTGCAACACCAATGGACCAAAAAGGAATTTGGCAGTAAGTAGCAAGCGCTGGTGCAAAATATTTCAATGGTTACAGTTCAAGTATACAAAATATCATAAACAAAAAGCATGCATTAGCTATGATTTTGCTGTGTTTTCGGAATATTATTGTGTGTTTTGCTTCAATGATCAATGAGAGTTGTTGATTAGTTGAATATAAAGTAAGGAATTGAAATACAAAGTAATGTATTAAAAAATATTAATCCCTATGAGGGTTCTCAGGAAAAGAACTTTGAAAAGCAGTTGAAACTTGTGATTTCTTTCTGGAGAAATGGACCTTACAATCCAGTGAATGAGGCCAGTAATGCAACTTTACAGCCCATTGTACTCTGTGTGTGTGCTCCTGTGATCTGAACACAGTGGGCATGACTCAGAAAGCCTTCATCTTCAACTGGTGAGGCTCCTGAACAAGTGATTTGCAGTTTCTGGAGTTCAGGTACTGACGATGATGATGTCTCTTTCTGATCTCTACCTTAAATCTGAGCTGCCCTCAGGAAGAGTTCCACCAGAGGAAATCCTGTGTTAGAACTAGCTTTTTGGTTTGCCTTTTTCAGTTCACTCAAGCAGGGACAGTACTCTTGTGAACCAGAGTAGCCCAGTAGTGTTCACTCCTGTGTGATGAGAAATTATGCCTACAGATCCTGCCTACCGATTCTTCATTTCAGTATAATATTTTTAAACTTAAGTTTCTGAAATTGATTCTAAATGATTGCACAATTAATAATTGTACTGTTCAGCAGTACAAAAAGATAAACTGCAAAGCAAGGAGTGTGAACTAATCTCACACAGAACAATATAAGCATGACTAGAACTAGGCAGCACTTTTCCATTTTCAAGAATGTCTAGTTGCCTGTAACTTTTGTAACTTTTTGTTAATCAGCACAGTGAAAATTTTTTATATACTCAAACCATAAATTAGCATTATATTCAAGCATATGACTAATTTAAAATCTCATTAATGGATTATGTGTGTGCTTAAAGTTAAGTATCTGATTAAGTAGTTTGCCAGATCCAGCAAAGGAGCAAAACCTTAAACTGAATGTAAACAAAAAAGCCAATGTTTTTTAACAAAATATCTAATTAATCTAATTCTGCCACAGGGTGTTATACTTCAGATTATTCTTTTAATATCATTTCAGAGACACTAGCCAAGCAATGTGAGAAGAATCCATGTAAGTTTTTAAAAATATTTTAATCAAAATAGTTAAAAATAACAAAAAAACCCTATTGAACCTGAATTTTCTGGAGTCAAAGAATATATACATTTAGGAAATTCCACTCCATATTTACTTCACAAAGCATCTCTCAGTCACAGCTAAAAGCTGTGGAGCTAGAAGCATCGTTGTATTACTGAACTATTTCACCTTCAGATGGACACAATACTACCCTTGATTTGGTGTATTGGTGCTTTGATTACAGTTACCTGCACAGAGATCTGCAGAGATAAAAAACCTCAGTCATTGCCTGCAGGAGAGATTTAATTTACTCTCTTCTTTTAGTCACTGCTTTTATTCTTGGGTTTTTAGAAAATAACAGAACATGTCACCTTACTTTAGAAATTATTGCATTTAACTGATCTTGATAGTAATTTTCTTTTATTGATAAATTTTTCTTTATGTAGATTATTTGGATATTTACTGTGTTCAGGCAATTATGATGCAATCTTCCTGGGCAGGATTTTTTCTCTCTTAAATGCATGACAGCATAGTGCTATGGATAATAAAGTATTCTTTGTCGCGACGGAGGGAAGACAGGTGCACTCGATATGAGTGATCAGCAAGCTTCGTTTATTGAATAACACAGCCGTCTTTTAAACTCTACCATAATTAGTTAATACATATTCCAAAATACAGCATTCTGATTGGTTCGTTAAGTCAGCCCTTAGTTTCTTATCTATAGTTAGCTACTTCCTCTTTTCCTATGCCTTACTTCTTCTTTTCCCCAGACCTGAGAGACTACAGGCATCCTGTCACTGTGTAACGGTTTCCTCCTGTCCGTACCATTTTAGCAATCACAAAAGCTGAGTCCGATGTTTCTCCAGCTCTTGCTCAGCTAGCTGAATTATGTCTACGTGACCCTTCTCAGCTAGCCAGTCCTCCACAATTCTTAAATTTTAAAATAGTTTTGTCTAAGGTTTATTGTCTGTTATACTTTTCCTTAAGTTCCTTTCTCACCTTTCTGAACTGTGTAAACAGAATCACAGACAGGTTGAGGTTAGAAGGGACCTCTGAATGTCATCTGGTCTGATCTCCCTGCTCAAGCAGGGCCACCTAAAGCCAGTTTCCCGGGACTGTGTTCTAGGCGTTTTTTTTAATATTTCCAATGAGGGAGACCCCACGACATCTCTGGGCAACTTGTGCCAGGGCTTGGTCACCCTCACAGAAAAAAGTAATTTCTGATGTTGGGAGGGGCTCTCCTGTGTTTCAGTTTGTGCCCATTGCTTCTGGTCCTGTCACTGGGCACCACTGAAAAGAGTCTGGCTCTGTCCTCTGTACACTCGCCTTCCAGGTATTTAAATACACTAAGATTTGTGGCAACAAGGGCATGGACTCCTCCAAGTTGTGTGACAAGGACAAAGACTTTTATTGTTTTTCTTTTACAACATATATAGTTTCTGTCTTTTTATCACGCGCCGTGCACAGATAGGTTGTGGGCGAACGTCCATATCATTGGAGCAATACAATTGGCTACATTTAAATGTTTATCCCACCTAGGCTAATTAGTCATTGTTATTTGTTTTGGTATATTGTTATCTATTTGTTAGCTTGCTATCTTTTTCATATTACCATACAAGGACATAGTTTACTGTTCTCAAGGCTTCCTTCCCATCACTGCAAGAACACCTGCCGAGCTCTCGCTTGGCAGCGCGTCTCCACAATTCCTCACTCCCCATGAAGACTGGCTTGAACCTTCACTTCTCCAGGCTAAGCAGTCTTAGCTCTCTCAGTTTTTCCTCATATGTGAAGTGCTCCAGTCTCTTAATCGTCTTAGAGGCCTTTTGCTGGACTCCCTCCACCAAATGAGCATTTCCAAAGACATTCAGAAGCCCAAAGGTAGAAGTTAGGAATTTAACTTCCTTAAGCTCTCTTGAAAACCCTATAGACACCTATTTTTAGACACCTAAATGCCTTTGAGAATCTGACTGTAGTTTTCTTAGAATTTGTTTAATTAAAACTATACTGAGATAAGTTCAAAAGGTTTTATTCATATGTTCTTTCTACATTGATAAGTAAACTTTCTCCTTTCTTCCTTTTCTGTAAAGTATGTAATGTGTAATATTAAAGATATACAGTATTTAAGATGCCAGCTTTCTTAACATGAGAATACAACTGGATATGTTTCTGTAAGGGAAAGAATCTTTATGACTCAGACATAATGTCTATAACAATTTTACATAATTCTGCCCATGTATTTTCATGTAATATTAATAGCAATAAATCAATTTGCATTCCAAATTGCTAAGGAAAATTGGTATAATTCTTTGCTGAAAAACAAAACAAAGTAAATCAAGTCTTTAAGTGTCTAGCTGTGAGTGTAACCACTGTAACTTCATAATGTTTTGATTAAATTCATTCTTCCTCTCTTTGTTTTCACAGAAGTCACGGGTAATGTTTTCTTTCGAATAAGATGATGACTACATCATTTATATATTTTTGTAGTTTTGGCATAGTGTGGTCTTTGATTTATTTATTCGTTTTTATTAGGGAAGTTAGTGAAAAGCCTCCATACATCTCAAGCAATGGCTAGCTATCTGAAGATCTGAAAAATGTTTTAGTCTAAATTTAAAAAGTATTCAATTTTTCAGTCTATAAACAAAGAAGAAGGAAAAAAACCAAGCAAAGGAAGTTTTTAACATAAAAGGTACCTATGATAATATTTTTTCTTACAAATTCTTTCTTTGACTTGAAATATTTATGCATTTTTCTAGACATTTATATCTTTGGTTGGTGGGTGCTTTTTTGTGCACGGTTTTTGTTTGTTTGTTTGTTTGTTTTTTGTTTTGGTTTTTGTTTTTGTTTTTGGTGGTTGGACTTGATGATCTCAGAGGTCCCTTCCAACCATGGAGATTCTGTGATTCTGTGATCTTGTTTTGAAAGATACACTCTGCTTCAGAGTTCCTACATAACCAGTACTTAAATAGTATAATAATTCTTTTTCTTCCCATTTCTTTGACTGAATACCCAAGACTGACTACCTGTCATATATTTGTATATTATCCTTAATATTCATTGGCATTCAGATTATTGACAGAATCAGAGAGGACTTAAACCACCTGTCATAGTCTGCTTAGTCAAGTATGCTTTCTGTTATCCAATTTTTCTTGAAATGCTACCAGTTTTCCAGATTTTTATTTTTTTTTAATCACAACACATGCACCAACCCAATGGAATGCTACCTGTACATAGCAGCACTGTCAAGAGCTATATTTCTTGAACCCTAACATGATAATGTTCCAGTTTCTAGTCTTTCCATGCCCACAAACCTAAACAGTTGTTTTTTGCCTTGTTTCTCATGTTAGTATGATTATTTAGGCTCTGTAAATTTTCCAATATATTTTAAGAATTATTTCTTCAGCTGTACTAAAGCACAAGTCACTTATTGAAAAAGATGTTTCTGGATTTCCAAATCGATGCATTGATTTTTCAAGGTAATTTGCTGTTCTTACCTCTCTAAAATCCACCTCCTATGTCTTTAAACACTGCATACTATTTAATTGTGAAAGGACATACAAGTGGTTTGTTTAAACAGAAATAAAAATTCATATGTCTGTTCAGCATACAGCAAAGTAGAAAAATGTTTTCATTTCAGTGTTTACAGTATCTCTTGTAGATTCAATTGTACATGTGGATGAATGAGAATGGCTGAAGTTGTGTCTCCTTTCCATATGCACCATATCAACGTTCTTCATCTGAAAGGTAGAACTTTGCCTGTTAGTACAAGAACATCTTTCACAATTTAGGGCTCTAAATAGCGCATTATTTATGGCATACGCTACCTGTCATATTTTACAGAATTTAGATTAGGAAGGTAAAATAATTTTCTCAATTTAAATAATCAGATGAGAATGAGAAGTATCTGGAACATGGGCATTTTTTTTCTGTGTGTGCCTATTTTATTTTTAATTTATTTCAGTTGTGCAGAATTTGCCATTCTTTTGTTTTAAACTTTTTACCTAACTAAATGATTTCTGAAGATCTCCTAAATTTTTTTTGTCCAGTGGACTGTGGCTCTGTCACTGTGTAGTAGAGAATATAAGCAGCAGCGACCCACTACTGGAATTTTTTAGGAGAGTACTTACTACAACTTAGTATCCGACAGTTACTAATTTCGTGACTTCTTGACTCTTCAAGACAGAATTGTGATTTTTTTAACTTGGTTTCAAATGTTTTACGTTCTTTTTTCTGAGCTACTTTAGGGCTTTTGAGATAGTTGTTTTAAAGGTTGACTGCATGTTTAACAATTTGTTCTTTGACTGTAAAAAGATGCAATGCCTTTTTAAAATGTTTTCCTAATAGTATTTGAAAGGAAATGTTTGTCAAGTGATTTGCCTTTAAATGTTCCAAGTAGATGGATAAGCTCGAGAAATCTATTGGAAACTATCCCCAGAGTGCATTTACTATTTGTACATCAAATGGAAAGGTCTGCTTTTAAAACAGCCCTTGTAAATCATGAGATACAAAGAAAGTATTGGTTTTCTGTTTAGTTTCATGGCTTCAGCAAGTTCCTGTGAACATCTAACAAAGCAGTGATGGTAAATTATATAACTGTATTTATGGTTAATTCATATTGAGGAAACTTTACACTTCAAGCTGACTCATGTAATTTGGAAATCAGCACAGCTATGTTGTCACACTGTAAGTTTTTACCTATAGTTTTCATTGAGGACAATTTAAAAATGTTCAAGAGACTCTGTGTTTGACAGATAAGCTTTCCTCCAAAATATTTCTGTAGCCTCTCTTCTGGTTCATAGCTGGTGTCCTTTTCAAATGAGGCTGGTGTCTCAGTCTCATACTCTTCCAGAGTTCTCAGAGTAATAAAGTCCTGAGCAGTTATTAAGACTGAAAATGAGTATATTTTCTTGGGCTGGAAACCAATACTCTGAAACCATACTGCTTATCTGGACAGTGACATTCAAAGATGATGAAACATAAAGCACAGTAAATATTTAAAAGAAACAGATTCCACTTCCGGCCTCCATATCCTCTTTCTCCTTTCCTGTGCTGGAAGGACCATTAGGATGCTTAAGAGAGCAAAAAAAGTGTGTGTGTGTGGGGGGTGGTTTGTTTGTTTGTTTTGTTGTGTCATCCCCAATTCAGACTCAGTAAAATAAGCTTTTCTGTGGAATCATAGAGAGCATTTGGGTAGGACAGTCAGCACAGGGATTAGCCACCAGTGAGGACCACGTGCAGCTGGTGTGCACTTTCCTGTAGGCTGCCTTTATATGAAGGAGTGCAACTGGAGCCACAGAAAATTGTCTGTGCACCTTCAATGATTTTTACGTAAAACCACAGGATGGCAGCCATGAGGAAGATATCACAATATAGTTTTCCTTTTTACCCCATGGGATGATTTAGGAAAGAGAGAATAGATCTTACTCTCAGTACCTGCGCATTTATAGACACATAGGCAGATTAGTATCATTTGTTTAGGGAACTCAAATGGGGTACATCCTTTGGAAAACTTTTTCTGTGTAAATAGCAAGGGTAACAACTTTGGGGATATTCTTCAGGCCTTTGCAACCATGTAAGCCAGACAAGGCATTGTCAAAATATTGCATGGGAATGGTCACGATCCCCATGGCAGCAGATCCGTGGCTCTCAGATTTTGCCTATTAAGAACAGGGCAGTCAGTTGTTTCAGGTTAGGATTCCTGAATTTTGTAATTAATTCTGCTAAATAAGGATTGCTTTTCTGGCTCATCTTCCTCTGGAAGGCTCCCTCAGTGCTGAAAAACGGAGTGATGGAGTAGATAGTACTGAGCAGAATGTGACTGTTGACAAGATATATTTCTTTCTTTTTTAAAATTCACTTTTACTTGCCAAAAAAATCAACAATGTATTTATGTTATACATTATCCAAAACAGTCTTTGCCTTGGAAATCTGGCAATTTAGGGCTACAGATTACCTATCTACTTCAAATATACCTAAGTTTAGATTTATTTTTATTTCCAATGATGCCAGCAAGTCTAAGCACAGGTTAAGGTTACTAATGAGCTTGAATATATCAGGAGTCAAAGCCTACAGTAATACTGGGAGAAACAGCTGTCCGTTGAAAGCAGAGAAAACAGATTTCCTAAGAACGGTATGCTAAAGAAAACTTCAAGCCAATGACAGTTTCTCTGGGTATTCTGAATGCTGACTGCGTCCCCCAAGTTTGAAATGTTTGCTTTTTCTATTTAAATAATTCATTGTACAATAAGCTTGGAGGTGAGCTCCCCAGATCTATGTTCATGGTTATGGCAGCATTCTAGAAAGCTTTGGTCAGTCTTTATGTAAAAGCATAAGTATTTTATTAGAGACCAAGTTGTGAACCAACTGCTCATGCTAAGGACTGCAGAATGGTAAGTGGTTCTTACAGGAACATCTGAACAATGTGCTACAGAGCAGCATGTGCACAATACAGAACTTTTATTTTATTATATGGTATTTCGAGTTCCTGGTACAATAATTTTCTTCTTACATCAGACATAAGCTGCATTATAAAATAACTTGGGGAATGTATTCACTGCAATAAAGCAAAATCATGTAGGTTCTACTTTATTGTTGTTGTTATAATATAATCTTACCAGAGGGAAGGAGACCTTTTTTTCCTCCAATGTCATTCTAAGCATACCTATACTGTGCTTTCATCAGCTTGATTCAGAGTAATTTGACAGTCCTGTTTGATCAGCAGGAACAATTCAATAATCACTGTGGATAATACATCAACACTTCATTTCCTGTAAAGAATGGAGTGAAAAGAAAACGAGTATTTACAGAGCTCAACGCTTTCTGTGGAGAGACTGCTCCACAGACTGCTGTTTAGATACTTGGACTGAGGCAAAACATGCGTCTCAAACACCAACATCAGACCAGGCTCCGTTGACAGACAAGACCTGGAAAATCTGCGTGCAATAGGTTAAGATGTGACAAAACTAGTTGTCTGCCTCCCGAACCTTTCCTAGTTCAGCCATTGCTGTAGCCATCTGAGGGGGTAGCTTCCCTACAGAGCCCTGGTCGGCAAAATGCAGTCACTGTGGTTCAGGCAGGTGTTTACTCCTGACAAATTGAATTGAGGCAGCGGGGCTTTGCACAGAAAGGCAGAACAGCAAGGATTTAAGCCAAGCAAATGTTTGCCTCAGTGGATGAGAACCAGCATCTTCGTATTCCATTTCAAGAGAACAGGTCACCTAAAATAGACGTAAGAAACAACTTTCATCCGAATTTTATCTTTTCACAATATTCGGGGGGACGGGGGGACGGGGAGGAGAGGGGGTGGCATGGGGACAGACCCAATAACACAGAGTTTGAAAAGTAATGTAGAAATACAGAAAACAAACAAAACAAAAATCAAATGGATAGAAGATAAGTGCTATGCTATTATATGCCAGCCACCCAGATATTTAGAAAAGGCATATCAATTTTTGAAAAAATACTATTATCACATTAAATGGAATAAATATTTAAATTCTTGTATTAAAAACAACATAAGAAAATATCTCTGTTTATTGAAAATATATTGTTCTACAATCTTAAAAAATGTCGGGTGTTGTTTTATTTAGTATGTGTATATGTTAAAAATTTACTGGGGAAAAGGAAATAAAAAGAAATACAGAAACGATGCTTGCTACGATAAAGGTACTACAGTACAGGATTATCTGGATACTGATCTGTTTTTTTGTAGATGTTAAACAAGATAGGGTAGAAGCCTGCATCTGTGGATTTAACATCCGTGGAAACAAACTTCCAACAACAATCAAATTTTTGGTCTGCAGGAAAATATTTGCCAACCTTTTTGGGACATTTCTAAATTTAGACAGGCAGCTGTGAGCACTGGAGTTAAAGCTTTATGATAAATTGTAAAAAAAAAACCCAACCCACCCCAAAAGTCCACACATTTTCATTTAGTACCTAAATTTATTTACTAACTGAGGCCTCTAAAGTAGGAACCTGCTCATAACAGAACCCCATATATTCATTACCCACAGGCAATGTATTTCAGCTGAATCAGTCACGGCAATGCCTCTCACCAGTGACCGCAAGCAAAGGTAAGGCTGTCCCAGTGAGGAAAGTAATGGTGGGTTAAATAAATGAAAGACCTGGGACTCCACGGAGGTATATAAGAGCAAATAAAATAATACATAAAAATAAATAATAAAATATCTTTCTATGATGTAGCAAGTAATCAGTTTGCAGTTTATTTCCCAAATAGTGAAAAGACAGCTTGTCATCATCAAAATCCTTTCCCAATACCAGTGAAATACCACCACATTCTGCAGAAGAGTGCAAAAACTAATTTTGACTGTTTGACATGTAATATATTTTAATGTTTACCATACATTTAATGTTTTAGAAATTGTCAAAACATTATAACAGATTTTTCCATTATATTTTTATGTCTCATGTCTTAAGCATTTTTAGATTTTTACTTTTTAATTTCACTTTCACAGAACCTTTCAAAATATTAAAATTACTGAAAGCAGAAAAATGACCAGCACTATTATCTTTTACTATAGTCTTCCAGGCAGCAGCATTTACAAGTCACAGCTAATAATGTTGAGTACAGCTGCTAATTGTGTGAAATGTTCCATTTCTTGGAATAAGGACATTACATTTATTGTCATCTCCTTTATTGGATCTTGAAGTGAGACTATTTTTTTTTAAAGGAACTGTATCTGTATAATTTATTTCACCATAAATAAGAGTACTCTAGATTTATAAATTGATTTGCACTCCTAAAATGCTTTAGGCAGGAATTTTTACTGCTTGTATGATAAAAGAGAAAATTTTGCTGTTTCATAGAAGTAACTAATTTCAATAGAATTTAGTATGAGTTGACTTCTTTATTTGTAATACAGGATTCAGCATTTCAAGATCAACACAAGATAAATTGTTTCTTATGTAAAATCATAAAGAATTGTTTTTATTGGATTAGAGCATTTTTAAAATGGTTGGAAGATGGAAAAACAAAGAATAGCTTTGTGTGTTTTTTTTTCTTTTGGTTTTGTTTTTTTTCCCCTGAGATAATAAAATAAATGAAATGGTAGAATTAGAATTGCCTGGAGGAAAATACAGTTTAACACTTAAATTTTAAACACAATAGTTCACATTGTGAAATTGAATCATAATTTAGTCTATTAAATATTTTCTAATTATATCTCAACTCAAACTTATGGGTGTTAGGGAAGAGACAGACACTTTTTTTTTTTTGTACACTTCTTCTAAAGAATATTTTTCATAGGCTAAAAAGGAATTGTTTCAAATGTTCATGATTTCTGACAATTAAGCTTTAATTACAAAAAACAGCTTGAATTAGATACCCCATCAATAGATCATAAATCCAAGCTGCATAGTCTATTTTATAACCTGATTTGGCAGACTCTCCCAAGCATGGTGTTTTCCACTATGATTCAATGGGACTACTAATGGGAGGTTGTAAATACTTATTTGCTGGTCCTATCACTACTTGCTTAAAACCCAGAGTTTTTGTAGTTGCAGCAGCCAATTGGCTCTGGAATATATCTTCTTCCTATAGTTTCATTAAAATATGCTTAACTTAAATATGGCATCCAGCCTGCTGGCATCTAATTCCTGGGGTCTTCTGTCAGACATGCTTGAAGTAGCAGGAGTGTAAAGACTGCTTCTGATGAAATAGTCTGCAAGTTGCAGAAAAACACTGCTGTCTGGAGAAATACAATTGCTTGCTGTCATAATATGCAAAGAGGAATTGGCTGGGAATGAGTCACTTCAGAGTGGCTGATTGCTACAAAGTCTGGTACTAACCAAGTATTACTAATAATCTGCATAGAATTAACTTGTCTGCAAGTTTATATTAAGTATGTCTTTAAGGTACAGGTTGATACATACTGTGAGGTTCAGAATTTCTCAATGAAGAAAATCAAGTGTTTTACTTAAAAAGGAAAACCTAACAAGAATTGCAAGGGGGAACTCTCATTATAGCACAGCAAAACCTGTGGAAGTGACACCCTCTTATTCCCATTAAGAAAAGAATATGATGGTTCTAGAGTGAAAGCAGTCGGATAAGACCCTTGGCAGGTGCTGATGGGAACACTGACAATATGAGAAAATAGATTTTTGGAGAAGGAGGAGGAATCCTCAATCCTTGACTACGACCTCTTCACAAAGGAAACTAGTAAGAGAGGTGAAAGAAGCTGTTCTCATGTAACTTCAGTCTACAGTCACCAGGGTTATCTAAGCACAGTTTTCTCATCCATGAGTTTTATAAAAATTTGCAGCTAGATTGACTGTTCTGGATATTATAAATGAAGGCTTGCATTTTATGCTCACTCATGTGAAGTATGATTTTAAAACAAGTAGCTAACAGGAATCTGTTAAATGTATGAACTAAAGACTCATAATTGTTTACTGACTCATCTAAACAAAAATCCATTGTGTTCTAAAAGGTAGCAGACTGAGTACCTGCTCTCTGATCCAGGAATGAAGAATTGTCTTTCACTGGCTGGTGACACTGAAGGATTTCTGGTGTTTAATAAAATATATTTTTGAATCTTCATGATCACTAAAAAAAGTGTAGAAACCCAATATATTCTTTGTATTCATCATCACAATGACAATCACTAGGATGATAAGAATACTTAAATAATTATTTGCATTGCTGTCATAGCATGGTGCTGTCAGATTTAATTCTCTGTTTATACAGATAGTATGAAAGCTGATATAGCAGTCCTTTTATTAGAACAAGTCTGGGCCAAACAGTGTTTAGAAGGCAGGGCTCAACTGGGCTATAAGGTTAGAAATGTGCCAGGGGTATGCTGGGAGACCACACCAATGAATTGCATAGTACCTCATCTGGGATCAGTTGTGTCTTATATGAAAAAGTAGGTTTTAAAAATCTGAATGGCTTATATTGCTAGAAAACAAGTGGGAAATTAGAATGCAAATACTTATGTTTTCTATTTAAAATGTGTTTTAAATCTTGCTGGTTTTCCTATTGAGAACCCCCCCCTTTACTTGATGATAAAATAGCCCATTAGGACATTCCCATCTTGATTATAAATTCCTTTCATCTGCTTACAGATGCAGTCAGTGAGACAAAGAAAAAGGTGTGGCCTGAGAATCCTCCTCCCCTCTCCAGATAGCAGAATAGAACTGAATTTGGAAAAATCTGTCTGAGAAGCACATTATCCTTTGAACAGGAGAAGGGAAACTTCAAATAAACGACTTCCAGAAATACAAATGCTTAAAATTTATATCTTGGCAAGGCTGTAGAGAGATTACTCTTATGCCATAAAGTCAATATTTCTATTATCAGGTGAATAGTATTCAGAATGAACACCCAGAATGACTTACATGCCTGAGTTCATGAATACAAGTGGATTAACTTGTATTCAATTAATACAATTAACGCCTCACCTTTGATTTCCTAGGACAGCAAAAGCACAAGTCATATTGCCAGACAGAAAACAGTATATTAAAAATAGTATTTCCCCTATGTCTTAACTATTGTAATGACAAAAAAAGCAAGAAGAAAATGCTAACACCACTGTTGGTATGCTATAACTGTGGGACAGTAACCATGACAACTCGTACCACTTTTCTTTTAATTTATAAAGGAAATATAAGCATTTATAGAAATATTCATAAAATGTGCTTATACAATGTTGATAAAATTCATGGTTTTTAAAATAAACCTTTGTCAGTGTCCCATATTTCCTCATATTTTATGCATTCACATTCTTCACAGTTTTCAGGACTTTTTAAATTTTATCCTTATCATTTTGATATTTTGCCAGAATTAAGCTGAGTTGCTTTGATTTTCTTTCAGGATTTTTTATTGCATTGCTTTGTTTGTCTAATTTTTTTCCACTGCACTTTTTTAATTCCTCATGCCCCTATATTTTTCTGAAATGTTAATAGTTTTCATTTAAAACCAGCTCTAAGAGTTTATTGATTTATTGTATTTGGTTGTGCGAGTTGTCCTGCCAGCTCCATGCAGCATTTCAGAACAGAAGCTTTCTCACGAGTTGAGATCCAAAATAATTTCACCTGAAACTATTGGCAGCATATCTGTTTCTTCACAACAGTGCTGTACAATATAGGGTTAGAAAGTTAACATTTCTAATAGGTAGAATTTTTGGTATCTTGCCAATCTGAAAAAAAAATACATAGAAAAATGTGATTCCACAAATTCTGCATTGTCTTTGTATTAACTGGGCTTTTTTATCACAGTGCCATGTTAAAGACCAAATTCTGTTCAATTTATAAATATAATCACTCTCAACATGCATTTACTTGTGGGAATGAAGCAAGCATCCTTTGAATATGGAGCTTGAATTTTCTGAAACTGATGCTGAACTACCTGGTCACCAACCCTTTGCATTAATACAGTCATTCGAGAGAAACTGACTTATTATGTTTCTAACAAGAAAAACTTCCTTCCTCTGTTCTCAGTTACTCTGAGATAACTGAATATAAGAAGTTCCATCTAAACATGAGGAGGAAATTCTTTACTTTGAGAGTGGAAGAGAACTAGAACAAGCTGCCCAGAGAGGTAGTAGAGTCTCCATCTCCAGAGACATTTAAAACCTGCCTGGATGCCATCCTGTGCAACCTGTTGTAGGTGGACCTGCTTTGGCAGGGCGGTTGGACTAGATGACCTTCAGAGGTCTCTTCCAACCCCATATCATTCTGATTCTGTGATTATGTCTACATCTCAGATTAATAATTTTGATCAATAAAAACTACACAAGAATCAATTGCTTTAACTGATGTGAAATATATCTGAAAGATAGTCTATCACAATGTGTTTGAAACTTCGTAACTCGGTTGATATTTTTACAGTGGATATTTATTTGAAAATCATCAGAAAGATAAGAACTACTCTCTGTTTTGGGATATTGGTGGAATGAAGCATAAATTTTGAGAAGAAAGTAGGCTACAAACAGAATTAATTTCTCTCTATATGTGACCAGGGGTGAATATGTTAAAATGCATCATTCCACCATACATTCAATTTACAAATCTATGCAGAATTCAATTGACATTACCACCTAACTCAATTTTCAATCATTTAAACAAGCCATGATATTTGCTTCGTTTAAAGAAAAATCACAAGTTACCTGCCAGAGATAGTAAAACCATAGCAGTAATATGTCTTTATTAACTATTCACATGATTCGTCTGATGGTAAGTTTGAGATTAATACCCCTCTTCAGGTTCTCTCTTGTAAATGGAAAAAGAGCTTCACTGCAGCCTGTTGTAAGATGTTTTTAATGGAGGCAGTAACAACAGAAATATAGGGGTATCTGTCTTTCTCCACTGATCATTTGAGGTGAGGTGGAAGAATAAACAATTAGCTGAGACAAGGTATGTAATTTTAAGAGGGCTAGAGGAGAGATAATTGTAAGTATCTCAGTCTCACTTTCCTTTCTGTCTCATATTCTGCCTCCTGTAAATCTGTTTAACAATACACTTGCAATGGTGTGATATGAATCAGCAGAACACTCTCAACATTTTCAAACATATCCTACCAGCATCATCACTGGATAAGAGAGGTTTTTTTCTGAGTGAACGTTGTACACCCATTTTAATTTTTATGGAAATCTTCATTGTGGTAGGATGGTACACAAACCACTTGAAGATGATGTACTGAGAGTTGCTATTTAATGTAGGCAGTAGGAAATAATTTATTTTGACTATAGGAGACAAAACGCAGCTATTCATGTTTTACATAGTGTTTCTATAGACTCTTTGGTTACAAAGCAGACAGAAGTAGTTAATCATTAAGATTTCTCAGAAGCTCTTAGATATAAGCTTGTGGAGAGTGAAAGCTATCGTTTCTACTTGATTTACACAGCACAGAAAAAAAAAAAAAGAGCCAAACCTTAATGTATTTTACTCAGCTACTTGACTACAAGTGAGGTTATATGACAAATACAATTTTTAATCGTAGTCCTTACAGCTTTATATCACCCTAGATAACAGTAACATAATTCTTTTTTTTTTTCCTATCACTAGTGTGTATTACTTCTTTTAATCTTGTACATAAGTGTCATTGAAATCTATTTACTCAAATGATCTTTACTTTGAGCCTCTGTTGACTCTTCTGGGCTACTATCCTGTTATTTAAAAGTTATTTGAAAAATAAAAATGACAACAATTTCAACCAATGGAAAGGATTTTGTTTTGGATAGTCAACCTGAAACAGCTAAGTTTTTTCTTCTACACAGTTTCTCATAGCATAAGCATGGAAAGGAATAAAGGTATTGATTGCTAAAATATCTCAAAAACAAAGAAATACATTGCTATACTTACCTTTCAACTCCTGAGTCTACTTTACCAGTGAAAAATTAAGAGGAAAAAGAATAATTTTTTTTTCAGGAGAGATTTAAAAATTAATTGGAAGGTCACTCAGGTGGAGATTGACTAAAAGGTTGCTGTAGGAAGAATAGCTGACAGAAGAAAAGCTGTGTTTATACACAGTTGTTTTTAGCTGTGTTGTAGTATAAATGTAAATCTTAAATTAGTCACCTAAAAGTAGCCTAGGCTAATTTGTCTAGATTCCTTCTACAGCCACTGTATAGAAAGAAGTGCTCCGGAGAGTAATTTGTTCCATTTTGGTTTTGACACATCAGCAGGTAAGATAAATGGAAAGGGACAAATTCCTTTTGAAAGTGCCTGTTTTTCTCTGTGGCTGACAGAAGGAGCCTAGAGAACTATGATAAGGTAAAACAGGTCTTACTAGGATTTGAGATATATTCAGGAGATTTTAAATTTAACATTTTAAATTGAATACCAAAACACATGAGAATTCTTTTTTATAGCATTCTTTGAAGGTGTGAGAATGTTAACATTCTTTATTCAATAAACGTGTTCCCATTGATTCCAATATAAAGTTGGAAATAGCAAATGTAAGCCAATTGACTGAGACAGAAAGGAGACAGGACTCTGTTTAGAAGTTGCTGTTGTTATTACAGTTTACAAGATTTAAAGCTGTTCTTGATCTATGTTGTCTAACAGAATGAATATAAAAAGTATTGTTCTTTTCTGGTTTATGACTCTGAAGTCTGGAATCTGATCCTACGTCTACTGAAGTCACTGGAAAAAACATCCGTTCTTCAAAGAATGAGCCTTATGCATCACTGCATGTTCTGCAGTGATAAAAACCATTAAGTACTAATATTAATTTGTCTTTGTAAGTGAACTAGTATTATCCTCTCTTTTGGAAGAACAACAGTGAAACTGCCTACTGACCTCCACGCATAAGTGCTTTTTACATAAGCGGAAATTAAATGTGGCTTTTTCAGAACTGAAAATATTTCCTCTACATCATGAACAACTGGGGAAGTTTACAGTGTAATTTTAGAAATAAATTTTATCAATATATTAAGAAATGGGGTATGTGAGTGACTGAGATGGTGAGTTCAACCATTTTCTTGAATGTTTTCTTGAATTTCTATACATATTCAAAAGCATTTATGTACTTGTCACCGTTATGGGGTTTTTGTGGTTTGTTTTTTTTTCCCCTTAAAATATTCATTTCATCAAAAAATCTAGACTTAATTCAGCTTTAAGCCTGCCATTGCTTAAGTAACATGATGGTAGTATTAAGTGTGTGTAGGTAGGGTTAACAATCACTTCTGCAGCTCACAAGAAAGATTCAAGTGGAACAAAAGTTTCTGTATAACCTGACGGAAATACAAGAGATTAAAACATCTTTCTAGGCATAAAAAGACCATCAAGCTGCATAAGATGTTATCTGAATCCTGCAGCAATGTCAACTGTCAAGAAACTGTTGGCCTTTAGAATGAATTGTTTCATGTCACTTCTTAATGTCAACTTATGACACAACATCAGGAACAAAATACTCAGAAAAAGGACTGTATGGAAAAGGCAATAAGGCATCAGTGAAAATACAATTAACTATTTCAATACATAAAGAAGGCAAAAGATGAACACATATTACAGCATTTATAACCAAAGATCTAACTGTGAAGTACTTATGTAACTATATATTTGTAGCAACAGAAGCAGAAAAGCACTAAATGTGGACGTAGCTGAGCACAGTGTGGATTGACCCATTAAATTACGGGACAGTGAAAATAAAGATATTAACAGTGATATACAGGATCCAGTAAGAAGGAGCATTGAGAAGTCCTAGGAATAAACAGTACAATATTTATTATGGCAGTTTCTACACAACATTATTTGCACAATTTTTAAATTCATTTTTCAGAGGATCAAAAGAGGTCATTAAAAATGGTTCTTAACATTTTTAAAATGTTGGGTTTGTTTTTTTTCAGCCTTCTCCATCAATACTAAAGATACATAGGCTATCTTCTGCTATTCATTGTCAAAATAATTAGTTTCAGTTCCATCCCTGTGGGATGTTTTCAGTCATTGTTTCAGTATTATTGCTGAGCTATTGTTATACCTAATCTCACAATCAAGATTCTGAATACATACAGGCTTTTAGTTGAAACTCCCTACATTAGTAATTTCAATTTAAAAAGACTAAACACTACAGGGAGATGATTTGGTTCCTTTTTTTTTTCCACTGGAATTCCTCAAATTATCACTCAAATTTGCTGCTTTTCCTTAGTTATTGATTCTGATGGATGAGTTGTCTTGCCAATTATTGATAGAATTGTTCACTGATTTTTTTACTGTTCATCAAAATGAGGGCAAACTGTGTTTCCGTGCAATTCAATAGAAGAAATAAAGCAAGCAGAATGGATCTCTTTGACATCAACAGAAAGCAAAATCTGCAAAATACTTTGAACTAGGTAATGATCATTAAACTCTGAGATCGCAGTGCCACAGACATGTTCTATCTGAAGTAAATTGAAGTCAGACTGAGCTTGAACCAAATTTTAAAAGAGCGCAAGAATGAACAGAGATGAAATCAAGTTGCTGTCCAACTACATAATCTGCTTTAATTACTACTAAATAAATAGACTATAAAAATATCTAAAATATTAAAGGATATCTCTAAACAACTCCCTTCATTTTGAACAGAAGTCAAACCATTTTTGAGTTTTGTTTTGTTGTTTGGGGTGGGGAGGAAACCAACATATTTATAAAAGAAAATGTGGTAATTTAATTCAGTTGCCACACTACAAGTACCATTGCAATACAGTAGTCACCCGCACAGGCATGAAAGCAGCCAGGGGAGGCTTTCATTCTCCAGTGCCATGAACATCTGAACTCTTTGCTGCAGAGTTAACACAGTGTGTCCTGGGAACCCTTATTTCTCTGTTTTTTTTTTACAGTATCCACTTGTGAAAGCTAGAAAAAAACAAAAAAAAAGAATATGGGAAAGTAGCCACCTGAACCTGGTGGCTGTTCAGATCCCTGAACAGATCGCACAACTTCTTGGGCACTGGGATGATTACTTCAAGTGCAGAGACTTACTCAATGAACTTCGGCATTCAACATCTTTCCCTCTACCCTGTCAGTGACAGAATAATGTCATCTAGGAGGAAAAAGCACACTTTCAGTGAGACACTTAGTATTTTGTGTCATCTTAACCAGATCTTAAGAAATTCGTTAATGTTTTCTTACCTAAGACAGAAGGTCACAGACTAAAGGACTTTTACTTTACATTCCAAGTATTAAAATATTATATTAAAGTTTAACTTTTCATTTTTAGCATTTTGACAGAAAAATAACAATACATTACTTTTAAAGGAAATTGGCAATGACAGTATGTCAAAAAATATTTGTGGACAAACTTCCTGTTCTGCAGCACTGGAGGTCACTGGGTTTTACAGGACTGCTAATAATCCTAATGGGATAAATTCAGCACACCAAAATAATATCAAAGAAATATAAAAAACCCCAGCATTATTGTGCTTAAAGCGCATCTGTGAATTTCTTTATCTCTTTATTCTATGACTATTTGTCTGCCTATCTATATGTTTACGAATCAATCAATTAATCAGAATTTAGAATGTATACAAAGGAATAAAGGAATTCAGATGAGGCTACCTAAGGATCATAAAAGATTGTTTTGATCTTTGTCTGACACCTATGGTGATTAAAACTCTTTTTAAAGCATGAAGCCTCTAATTTTTATTCATCTATTGTTTATACCTTTCACTTTTTAAATACATTTTTACTTTATAAATTAAAAAAATGTAAACATGTATGTTTATATTATGCTTATATTAAAATAAAGTGTGATTTGCTGAAGCACATCTACATATGTAACATACTTCCTGTTTCTGCAGGGAAGGTGTATGTGTGCGTATATTTACATTAAAAATACTAGCCTGTTTCATTTGTCAGTAGTCAGGAGTATCAGCACATCTTATATTATTTATCCTATCACTACTAACCAAGTTCCACAACAGATGGAGAGGCGATTCTACAAAAATGGCATTTTTACTGGGCAGAGCTAGCAGGCATTTCAGTAGATTGATGCACTAGGTGTATTGAAAGAGACATTTTAAAAAGTCACTGAACATATCCTTTTCTCTGCAAGTCTTATGCATAGAATAAATTAATGTCCTATCCCAAAGAAATAAGAAGACATACTATACATAAAGGAATCTCTTGAGAAAAAAGAGTTTGCAGACAACGGTAAAAGATGTTCTTCTTAAGTATAATATTAGTAGTCCTCTATAGCTCTCAAGATAAGATTTTGATGTGAATAGGGATCTCTCAGATCCTATTAGGAAAAAAATTACTCGCCAGAACACTGTCTTTGTCCAGAGATTTAAGTTCCTGGTTATGGGAAATTATTCTTCTAGTAATATTAGGGCTTTTCGGTTTTTTGTGGTAGGCTTTTTTTTTTTTTTTTTTCAAATATCTCATTAAGAGAAAGCAAACTAGAGCAGATCATGAATTAATTCAGTGTCTGTTAAATGTAAGGGTAATTTTATTTTATAAATAAATGCTTTAGTATTAAGAGACAAGCTGAAAAACTAAAGGAACCAAATGAAAAAATTGTCTAAAACGCTTGAAAAATTCACTGGATCTTTTCAGCTCAGAGCAAGTGCCCAAAGCTGTTTTCTAGTTTTGTGTGATGATAACATGTAAAGCCTTAATGAACGAGTCACAACATTTATATTTCTTTCTTATGGTATATAGCTGTACAATTTCACAGTGAGCTCCAGGAAAGATTCTATGACATGGCTGGAGCTTAATGAAACATAGATGATTTTATTTTATGGTAAATGTCAATTACTGAGGGTTTTGCCACCTCTTGCAGTGGTTTCACTGGAGTAACCATTATGGTCAAGCACCTGAGACATCCTTATTTGAGGCTCATTTGGCCAAGGTCAGAAAAAAATGCTCCAGTAAGTCCAACTTCATATTTATATCCAGATGAAACATAACACATTTAAACATTTCTTACATGTTTGCTTTTATTCATCACAAAGTTAAAAATCCATGTGGGCTTGAACTTCTAAAATACAAAAACTGAACTCCACATGAAGTAATTTGTATGCTCACATCTTAGTATACGTGACCAATTAACGTCTGCCTTTGATATATGGAATCCTCTATCTGTCTTAAAGAGCTTTTCCTCATGTAATATTTCCCTTTTAAAAATTATTCTATGAAAATACAGCTGAAAGCTTCAGAAATAGTGAGGAATATTTAATAAGGGACATTGTACTTTTCTGTTCATGTATCCTTCACAATTCCTGGCAAAGATAAGACTGATGTACTGCATGCAGTACAGACACTGTTGTTTTTTTAGCTTGGTACTGAACAATTCATAAGCAGTCTTCCTTTCTTCCTTCCACCTGTTTCCTCCACACTTATGGACACTACCTTGGTAAGCAGCATGCAAGCCATGAAGGGCATGGCAGC
The DNA here is from genome assembly GCA_033628505.1 of Tringa tobata. Lineage (NCBI taxonomy): Eukaryota > Metazoa > Chordata > Aves > Charadriiformes > Scolopacidae > Tringa > Tringa tobata. Next base: position 16,961,478 of record JAHREE010000480.1, read on the forward strand.
TAGCATAAATTGCAGGACCTGTGAACATTTTCCTCATCCTCATTATCGGTATGTGCCTTGCCTGCATTTTAACTTGATGTCGTGGACCTACGAGCATACATACACTCATCCTCCAGAGCCATCTCCCTCCCTGTGGGCTGGAGAACACAGGCTGAAAGGGCCCCTTGTCTGGAAAATCAAGAGACTGAGTGAGATACTGGAGGAGTAACAAAGCTCCATGAGCACAGAGTTTAAATACAGTGTAGTGACACTATGTCACAACACTGAGGATATGGTAGTCAACTGTGCCTTCAAATACATTTGATGTCCTTACTTTTTCAGTTGTGCTATCAAGGCCAACATTTTGAAACTTTCAGGCAAATAACTCCTAAAAATGCCTAGAAGCACTACAGATAGTCAGGTACCCATATCTATACTTGTCAACTAAGATTTCCAAAGCCTAAGCTATCATGGTGTTTGAAACCTAATGTGCCTGGGGACGTTTCAAAATATTACCATGTGAATCATAGGGATTTCCCCATCCAGATATTTTTGAAAATCCATATTTAAATCAATTCCAAGGAACCGTCTGAAAATTCGTAATATGACATTGACTTGAGCTTGGAAAGATGCAACCACTGATCTTCAGAACATTTTCCATTACTGTTCAGCAGGTGGATGCCAGGGCTATGAATTACACAGAATTGTGACAGAAGCACAGATCAGTGTCATTCCAGGATATTATGCAAAAGATTTTTGAAGACAGAACCAAGGCCCTGTGACAATCAAAGGGAAAAAATAAATACATATTTCAGAGTAAGGAAAAAACCTCAGAGGACAAATCTAGAACAAGAACAGCCATCAGTGTTTCCTTCTGTGACACTATGAGACAGTGAATGTAAGATAAAACAAGATAATATTTTTCACTATCTATCCAATTCTGATTTAACATGTGTTTATTTCAAAAGGTATTTTTCACGCCAAAACAACTACTTTCGCTTTTCAGATCACATATATAGGGATATGGAATGTGCAGCTGAAGAAAACCACTGGCAATAAGGTCTTTAGCAAACATGAGCTGCCCAGAAATCCTGTAAATGGTATGCAGAGCAGTAGACCTGGATAGCCAGCTGGCATGACCACTGCACCTTTTATACAGAATTGCATTTCCCACAAAAATATTGGAAATTGGAAATATTGGTGATTTATGCATTCTCCTTTTAAATGCACTAAATGGTTTGGGAAATGAACCATGTGACTAGCAGGAATAGAAATCCCTTTTAAATACTTGAAAACACAAACCAGAAGGCCCAGAAGGTGAAGAAGAAGGCAGCTTTCTATGCTTCATTCACACCTGGCTATGAGAGGAATCAAACAGATGAGCAGTTACTAAAAAAAAAAAAACCAAAAAAAAAACAGTTGGGACTTCCAAAGTCTGTAGTGATTAGGGACAAATAACAAAAGGACCAATTCCCTAGAAGTATAAAATTTAAAATACTTAATTTTCTCCAAGCTTTTTCTGTTTCTCTCTAACCATGCCGCTCTTTTTGGACACCGTAAATTAATGCATTGAGACTTTATGTGTACCTTGTATTTTAAAAAAATATTTTAAATTATTTTAAAAAATAAAGATAATGTCTAAGCTATTTGTCTGCTTTGTCTGCTTTACTTAGTGATCTTTTTACTTCAATACTGCACTAGATTTTTGTTCTTTAAGGGTACTTTGGCAATGTGCCATGATTATGAGCAATAGCCACTAACTTGTAAACTTAATATTAAGTTTTCTATTTTTGCTTGCTTTTCTCTCCATTCATATTGTATCAGATTAATTCACCCTCTCATCTAACTTTTTTGCTCACCTTTTATGTTGTTTTCTTTCTATTAACCTCTGCTGGTCCACATTTTTTCCATTCACCCCCATTCCTCCTCTCCTTTCTTTCCATTCAACATATTTCCTATGTTTTTATTAGAACTCAGTCATAGTTTCTTTTTTTTTTTTTTTGTAGTCAAGAGAAAATTCTCCCCAAATAATCTAATATTTAAACAATTCCTGAAGGCAGTTCAGTTTTGGTAAACAACTGCACATAGAAAGAAAGATAGAAAGGCATTGTGCTCAGTTGAAATGCATTATACCAGTTTCCTAAATGTAAGTTTTTTATTTTGCTCCAAAGTTGTTCCAACTAAAACTTAAAGGATTGCAAGTATAAATGAAAGTGACACTTCAGTCAGGGTGTGGAAAGTGTTACGTCTTCTAAGTAATAGTAATAATAATAAACTTTTTTTTATTAATAATATTATGTCCATAGATATAATTTTAATTGTTATACAGTTAATAAAGACTTAAAGGCATATTCAAATAGAAAATATTACAAGGATTCAATGTAACAGCTTCACAGTTAATATTTCTCTTCTAAAATATTAGCATTTTGCTTTTGCCAAGAAACATCTTTTGCTTTCAGTTCAGTAAATAATATGTTCTGAAATATGTATTTTCTGTTTTCCAGTCTTAAAAATACCCCTGGTAGTGCTAACTCTGGTTGCATGATTGAATCTCAAAGGAGATGAGGTTTGTTTAGTTAATACATGACACCTCAATAATGACTGATTTTAATTGGAAATTAAACCTTCAGACAACACGAAGGCACACTGTCTTCCTCTGTATTTTCCCTCTCTTGTGGGTAAAAGTTCAAGAAGAAAAATAAAAGGAAAGTATTAGCAGATATATACTATGGTAGGTCAAAAGGAAATAAAAATAAAACAACTGTCCCTGAAATATACTTTGCTACTTGTCTGAGCTTGCAAACAGTAGTACAAACATTGTAGCCATTTAACTAGTGAACCTGGGATGAAGAAGTACCTAAGGAATGAGAAGCCACGTAAACAGGCTCTGAAAGAATATAATCACAATCAATAGCACCTAAACCCCAATGATCTTAGAGAAGAGAATGTCTATGCATTTACTCCACTGGTATATTTGAAGAGATTCTTTGTTAAATGAGGTTCATACTGTGATGGCAGATGCTCCATTATTCTCCATAGTAGATTGGGAAAGGTGTAATGAGGATTGCCTGGAAGAAAGTAGTGTTACTGAACAGCTGTGAAAGAGGAGTGCTCACCCCAAACACCCTTGGACCCCTCAACTTGGTGTCTACTACAAGAGCTCCAAAGCTCTACTTTTTAATAAGGAGCTTTTGAAGTTGGAAGTAGACTTTAAGGCAATTGCTTATGGAACTCCGTTTCTCATTGCCTGTACAATTTTTGGGCAAAACCATCAAAGGTTTCATTGCCAGGGAATGACATCTTGAAACAAAAAACCCTTAGAACAATATGCAACGACGTATTGCAGTGTAGACCCAAGGACAACTGCAAAGGTGACACAAATGCTGGTGCAATTTAGAATTATTATTTAGGAATTATTTGTATTCTAAGATAAAAACTGAAATGTTAAACTAAGCATTGTTTATTTTTCTGTAAGGGATACAGAATCAGATTAATATGTTGCCTGCAAAAAAGTTCATTTGAGAAAATTATACAAACAGTAAGTTCTCCCATGGCATATAAGTATTCGAGCATTCCTCATAGCAGAAAAATGATTTTCACTGCTGCCACAGGCCTTCCTCTAGGCATTCAGTTCCTCCACAGGGATACGGATATTTCTCTCCTTTGTAAAGAATTTCAATATATTTGATTTAAGTTTATAAATGGAATTTTGCTTATTTCCTTAGCTCTTCTTTTGTATTCAAACCTATTTTTACTCCAAACACGTCTACTAAAATTTTGTCATTGTACTGGTACAGATTAGTTCAGTAGTTCTTCTACTTTTATGAACCCGAGATAAGGGGCACAAAAGAGCTAATGATAACCAAAGGACACCAGGGTGGGCACAGCCAGCATGCTCTATAAGGGTGTAGCCCTTAGCAAATGGATGCAAGCCAAAAGAGGAGATCTGGCTTCAGGGGCAGGACTGCTCCCTGACCTTCCTTCTTTTAACAGTACAGACAAAACGATATGTAGATCTAACTGTTATGCTAGATTTGTACCCACATACTGAGGCATACTCAGTATTAATCACTATAATCATCACTGCTTTGGGGATTTTTTAATTACTTGTTGTACCGAAAAAAGAAAGCTTTTGGATAATCTGAAAAAAAAATGTCTGGTGCTTTTTTACTCTCTTATTTATCTTGTTTGAAAAATGGAAAAGTTACAGAAAGATACTAGGTAAAAAATATATAATTAATTGGACTAAAATCTGTTCTTTGGTCTATTTCACTTGGTGATTTATGAAATCCTAAAAAAATCATGAAAAGGATTAAAGACAAATCAGAAGCTCTTTTAAACACGTGCAAAAAGTGGAGCTAAGGCCCTCAACCCATTTTGATCAAAGTTTTGGAAATGAAAGTGTCCTTTAACTACAATAAATTCTATTGTGTTATGGCTGCTCGATTTCTGTTAAAACATTTTTGAGTGAGACTATTCAACCTCTGATTTCACAAGTTCATCACCAGTCTATCCTCCTCTCCAATTTTCTCTAATAAACTATTCCCTGAAAAAAAGTTACTCAGCTGTTATTGCAGTACTTAGCAGCAATCAAACCAAGTTACACATTGGCAAATCAGTGTAAGTAGAATCATTTGTATGTTGAGAGGATGAAACAAAGCAATTTCTCTCCTGTATGTGCAATTCACATCATCTCCTTCAATGCTTTAAAATAAATACCATGTTGCAAAAACTCTCTATGAGCCCAATTCCAACTAAATATCTGTCAATGGAAATTAGGGAACATTTCTATGGCTTTTGCTTTCCAAACTTTTCCCCAGTTTAAACAAGTGATCATCTGGAAACTAGATATGTTTACTTTGCTGAAAATATGGAAATATAGTCCAAGACTTTGGCCCAATGTTTTAGTTCCTCAGGAATATATATTTCATATTTAAAAGGCTGTATCTCACTTAACTCTCTCCATCTAAATATCAGAAATAAACTTTAATTGAGATACCCGTGTTCTCTCTAGAGTCAGGGGAACCAGGCAGTAGTTGTGTCCAGCAGATAATGGCACACATACTGAAGGTGAACCCTAACCTTCATGGCCACCTGGCACCTGTTGCATACCGTGAACAAGATTATGGCAGCAACCAAAGGTACAAGTAGTATCTAGATTCCAGTAGACACCAGAATCAAACCAAAGTTCGGTTAGAGATGTAACAGCATGCATGTTCAGACACCTCTCCCTCTAGGAATTCTAGAAATATTTCAGGAGATTGTGTCAGGTAATATGTGTGTTTAAGGTGATTTAAGTGCTATGGAATAAGCTTCACCTCAAATAATAACAATTTAGTAAGAACATAAATGGTTTCACATATTGTGCCAGTATTACTATGGGATCTGGGAAAAAAAAAAAAAAAAAAAAAAGAAGAGGGTGGAATATTCTATTGGCAATGGCTTGGTAGACAAATTAAATTTAAAAATTTCTTGCATTTAATTCTAGAAATATAATGTAAAGGGCATAGGTTAGAATCAAAATACAATTTCCTGTCACTGAGGATGGAACATCTGTGAAATATCAATACAAGTGTAATACATATTATTGCAGTGTAGAACTCTATTCACTTCAGTGCTTTTGCTATTGAATAATTGTCATATTCAAAATGTCACCTTACCCTTATTGTTATTGGTCTCTGTACTTTGCCTATACTGAGGTTCAGTGCAAGAGAGCAAAGAATATCACATGCTTCTTCTGTAAATATTGTATAAAACTTATTTCTCTTCTCTGGAGACTTTGCCTCTGTTAAAAAGTCAACTGAGCTGCACTGCTTGGTCTGTGATTTCTGCACAGCTATTTCATTAAAATACACATTCCTTTATACAACAGGGGTCTTATATCTTAAATTATCATTTGAGCCTAAGAATTCAGGAAATTTATCAGTAGACTATTGTCTTTACCCATAAACTGAGAGCAAAACCCGAGAAACTCTATGAATATTGGAACTTTATTGTTCATTTTTTAGGTAGAGAGGGTTAGATGTGATTCACAGTTTCCACTAAAAGAATTTAATGATCCATTCAGAGTCCTTTCATTTTTTGACAGTATAAAAATATAATTTCAATGAAAACAATTCTTTCATATTGTCTACTGCAGCCCTTCCATTTTATACATATGTCCATTTTGTTTTGTAATTCTCAGCATGAGATTTATGGGCTTTACTTTACTTGAATTTATAACTACTGTACAACATTACACATATCCATTTTTTCCACACTTCTTGTATTGGCAGGATGATTAAAATTTTATTACATAAAACAGTAAAATATGATTTACTTTCTGTTGTTTTCCTGGCTGTGTAAAACTAAGCTGCTGATTGGTAAGAGAATCAGACTAGACAAAAAATTAAGCAGTCTATTAACTTTGATTTATGAATAAGTGTTCATTGAAGATACTTTTCTGTATTCAGAATTGGAAGAGTGAGTTCCATAAGATTAAAAGGCTTTTAAGGGGAAGAATTAAATAGGAAGAGGAATCATTTGGACAGATCCACTTGATTTTATAGATTTTTAAGATAATACCATTTTATTTTATTTTTTATAATGGGAGCCTTTGATTATTTAAAAAGAGATTTTGTAATTTTGATGTGCTGTTCCTGATGGACTCCTGTATTTGATTTTCCTGTAGAACACAATGCGACACATACATATTTAAGTCAGCCTTATTTTACATTCTTCTGACTGCTTTGTACCTCTGGGCTCAGGGGGAGGTTTGCTGTGGGTAGTCTGTAGTAACATGCATGAGAAGTCTTATGCTATATAATTTAAGTTGCCATCTGTTTAAAGAAAAACTTTTATGCACATGTTTTCTTTTTCATTTTTTTAGGAAAAAGATTCTGCATGATGCACTGAATTTAAGAGAAGAAATGCAGTCAGACAATACCACAATTACCAATATGCTGACATTAATCTATTTAATTATTCTAGCAAGTTTGGAAATTCTTATATTTATGTTTTTTCATGGTATGGTATGGTATATTTATGTTTTTTCAAGGTATGATCCTTAATCATAGAATCACAGAAACACAGAATTATTTGAGTTGGAAGGCATCTTTAAAGACCATCTAGTTTAACTCCCCTGCCATGGGCAGGGACATCTTTCACTAGATCAGGGTGCTCAAAGCCCTGTCCAACTGGACCTTAAAGAAGGTAGATTTAGACTAGATATAAGGAAGAAATTTTATAGAATGAGGCTGGTGAAACACTGACACAGGCTTCCCAGAGAGGTGATAGATACCCCATCCCTGGAAACATTCAAGGTCAAGTTGGACAGGGCCCTGAGCAACCTGATCTACTTGAAGATGTCCCTGCTCATTGCAGGGGGATTTGACTAGATGACCTTTAAAGGTCCCTTCCAACCCAAAGTATTCTATGAATCTGTGGGGCATCCACAGCTTCCCTGGACAACCTGTTCCAGTGTCTCACCACCCTCATCATAAAAAAATTCTTCCTTATGTCCAATCTAAAATGCACCCTCTCTCAGCTTAAAACTCTTGTGTCTTACCCTGCCTGTTACTACAGGCCCTGGTAAAAAGTCTTTCTCCATCTTGCTATAAAGCCCCCTTTATATATTGAAAGGCCTCAGTAAGGTGTCTCTGGAGTCTTCTCAATAAAAATAATTTAAAAGTTTTATTTTTCTTATCTGAATGTGTTTTTCACTATTTGACTAGGAAAACTGACAGTGAAGGACAGACAGTCCTTCTGAGGACTGAGATTTTCCTGAATAGTTCTGGACAGTCATAAAGGAGACAGAATCTGGTCTTCAATAAAGTGAAACCCCTGTGGTGGGCTGACAATGGCTGGCTGCCATGTGCCCACCAAGTTGGTCTTTCACTCCCCCTCCATCAACAGGAACATTCATCAGATAAGGACAATAAGTACAGAAAGAAAAGAGAGACCACTTACCAATCACTCTTAGGACTGTTTAGGGCTTCAGGTTGTTTTTAATCTAAATATGGTTTGGCTGGCACATTTTCACTTCAGTAAAGAGAAGAGAAAAATAAGAGAAAGATTTTTGACTTTCAGTGAATATAAGCTTTCTATTAGATGTTTAAAAATACTAAGCTTGTTTTTTAATTTGTATTATTTAATAATATATTAAAACCTGAGAATTCTAAAGAAAACATGCTGGAAAAAAAGCAGCATCAAAATCAATTTACAGCTGTGGCATAGGATAGGGATGTCTACTCTTCTTGGGTGTGCAGTTAAGTTTTTAGCAAAAGGAGGATCAAATAAGAGGACAAATGCTCTGAACCATGACTCTCATTTAGAATTTGAATTTCCAGTGGGGCTTAAATACTATTATTTTGGAAAAACACCCAATAAATTCATTGGTTATGGTCACCCCCTCCAAAAAACTGTTTGATCTTTGTTCAAGTGCAGAAGACTTTAGACTTTTAGACTCTTGTCTTCACAGTTACTTAGGAATCTATCCTTTATTTCAAGTGTTACTCTTTCATGCAGTAGTTCTGAACTGTATAGGTTGTGACAGCAGCAGGCACAGAGATAAGTGATACTCTTCCTGTAGCAAGTGATAACTTTTGCACCCACTATTTTTGATTTGCATCTGCTATAGCTCTAATCTAATCCCTCTTATGAGTATATATATCAATGATCCATAGGCATTTTCCTCCTGAGTCATTTTCCTTAAATGTCTGTACTGGCGGTACCACAGGCCATTTCCATGGAAACAATTATGATACTACAGTGAGTTGTGACATCACTGTGTGAATCAACCAGGAGGAGGAATGTTTGTAAATAGAAAACAAACTACTATAAAACAATTTAGTAAATTATAGTGAGAAATGCATAATATTGTCTATGAAGTAGATCTATGGAGTAGTGTTCAAAGGCTTTTTTTCTGTCAAGAAAGTTAATTTTTTTTAAGTTTGCTGGAATATGATGGCAGCTCTTTAAATTAAATCATTGTCAATCTCTTTCAGCTGACAGTGTGAGCATATTTAAATAGCTTTATAGCTACAGTACCATATGTTGCAGTTAGTATGAAAATGCAAATTTCTCAATAGACAAAATTTTCTGTCTTAGGGTGAACAGAAATAATGACTTCATTCCTGATATTGTTGTCTTTATTGATGTAACTTCTGACATAATTAGGTTATATGAACCCTATAAATACATTCCCTTCTCAAGATGCAGTTTCTGATAGAAATTTGCTGTAAGGAATAAATATTTCAGTTCCTTTCATTTGTGCCTTTGCCATATAGCTTTCATTTTTTGTTGTTGTTCACTGATGTCCCGGTTTCAGGTGAGATAGGGTTAATTTTCTTTCCAGTATCTGCTGTGTTTTGGATTTGGTATGAGAAGAATGTCAATAACACATATTGTTTTAGTTGTTGCTAAGTAATGTTTACATTAGTCAAGGACTTTTTCACCTTCCCATAGAAGCTGAGAGGGAGCACCCACAGAACAAGTTGGCCAAAGGAATGTTCCATATTATAGATGTCATGCTCAGTATATGAATGGGGGTTGGCCAGTGGCAAGAATTTACAGTTACTGCTTGGGATGGGCTCGGCAATTGATCATCAGATGGTGAGAGTGACTGGTGTAGTATGACTTCATTTTATACATTCTTTTACCATTATTGTTGTTATTATTATTATTATTGTCATTTTCCTCTTCTGTTACTGTCCTATTACACTGTCTTTATCTCAGCCCTTGAGGTTTTTTCCCTTTCCCCTCCTTTTATCTCTTTAATCACTTTTCTTTCTTTTCTCTTTTCTCTTCTCCCTACCCTACTGGGGACTGGGGGGAGTGAGCACATATCTGTGTGGTCCTAGTTGCTGGCTGTGTTTAAACCACAACTGGATTCTTCATTCCCCAACTTAGAAAAACAATAACATCACTACAAATAATTTTTTTTCTTATATCATTCTGAATATCAGCAGACTTTTCTAAGGGCATTGAATGCATACTCTCACTCTTCACCTAATTAACTAGAGATTTCTTTAGAAATGATCATTTTAGCCTGTGGGCTTTTTAGACTTGGATATGTAACAAAAATGCTCAGCACCTCAAGAGTCGTGTCAGACATTTATTACTGTCTTGCACACAGTAAGCCTCTTATCTATGTGTACTTGATATATGTAATGCCTATCAGTTCTATTTGAAAGAGTAGCTTCTACTTTCAGTACCAAAGACTGTAAAAATTTTTAGTATTTAATTATTTACCCAAAGCATAGTCTAATCAAGGTTTGGCAATAGAACTGATTAAACCTATTTGAAATTCTAGTCCAAAATTGTTCATCTGGATGTCCAGAGTTATTCATGCATGCTTTTTAATCAGTATCAATTGCCAGAGCACCCAAAACAGCACAGAAGAGAATTATTGGATTGCCATTTGATCATGGCTGCATGCTCTAGCCTGTTCCAGGAAGCTGGCAAAAGATGTTTCACTGTATAACTGATGGAAATACTCAAAAGTTCCTTAACGCCTTATATTTGTCATTTATAGCTCTAGAAAGGGTATTTAGAACTGCTACAGGAATAAGCAAAGACTTTCATTTTGACAATTGTTTTGCAGATGTTCATTGTGGCATTGTCTTTTCTGCACCTGACAAATGGTAGAGAAGAATTCTGAAGAACTGTGAAGTCTATATAAGTTGCACCAGAGTGTCAGTAAGTATACCTACAAAGTGTGTGACAGCAGTAAAACATATCCTGAAAAAGAGTAAGTTCTGAAAACCATCTGTCGCAGATGAAAATATTTGACACAGTTATGATTTAGCAAGTATTCAAAATTTATTAATGATGTAAGGTAGATTGAGAGGTTGAATTTTAGCAGCACTTAATCATTAACTGGTTTAGGGGTTTACAAAATGAGTAAAAAAAATGATTGAGCAGTGACTTAGTTACAGATTCGAAGATGGCAAGATTGACACTAATACACTAGACAGTACCCTGAATCAATACATATATGTGTATGTAAAGGTAAAAATCACAAATTAACACATATACATGTATACATCTAAGCAAACCATATAAATGCAAGCCCCAACACACACAGAGGTCTCTGATCAGGAGTTTCTTAATGGCAGGCAATGTTAGTGAGCCAAAAGGTGCCACTTTTAGATCCCACAAGTGCACAGATGGACACAAAATCATCCACATCCATAAAGCTAATGTGTATCTCACAACATACAGGTGGAAAGGTGCATGAGACGGAGAGACTAGCCTATATTTAAAATTTCTCTTTCTTAGATTTAGGGTAAATGCTCATGACGCATCAGTGTTCCTCACTGGGAGGTGGTTGAGGCTTGAAAAGGCCTGGTATCTCCCCCTCTGTGGTCATGATCTGCACGGTGTCGGGAGTGATCAATTACAGTGATTACCTTCAAGCACTAAGAGCCATGGCGACTAGGCACGTTAATGTATTTTTGATCTGTTGCTCCCTACCTTTTCTTTCATGTTAGACCATTATGTTACATTCTGGTCCACTGTGCTATTCTGTGGCCCAAGTGGGGAGGGAGATCATGCCAAGTACCAAGTGGCCTGAGGCAGGGGGGAATGCGACACCATGCCATCTCAAGTGAAATATTCTTGTAGATATAATCCATGAATATTAATTTAAGCTGCACAGAAGGTATTTTCCAGCATGTGGGCAATGCCCTTTAGGGATTACTGGAATACTGGGAATATTGCTGTGGGATATCATTATAGGAGACCACATCCAAAGAAGAGCAGCGAAGCTGGTGAAGGGTGTCTAGAGCAAAGTTCTTATGAGGAACAGATGAGGGAACTAGACTTGTTGAGTAATACAACCTATAATTTATAAGATCTTTGGGAAAGGTTAACTGTATGTGGATCAAAGGTGGGATGCTATGACCACTGCATACCAAAGAGTCAGTGATCCACATAACAATCCAGGCCTGTGCTGTGCTGTACATCCAGCCTGACTTTCAGGCTGCAATGTGTAGTACAACCCCCTGGCAGCAAGACAAGCTCAACCAGCTGTGGCAGAAGCACACACCCCACCCCCACAGGTCTAACAGCATGGTACAGGGGCATGGTGGCTCATTTGGCAGAAAGCACTTGAACTGCTGGTTTCCTACACAAACAACCCCCAAGAACATACCCTATATACCTGAGCCCTAGAGACCATCTCAGCCAATGAGTCCACCTTGGAGAAACCTTGACAAATGAAAGCTACGTGACCATGATCAATAGATGACAACAGCTCAGATCCTACTAGGCTATAAAATTCAGTCCCCACTGGACACCCTCTTTTAAGTGGTTCTCCTCAGAGCAGCGGGTCTATCATTGGAAGTCCTTCCTGTAGGTTGAGACATTGGCTCACAGTAACTTTCCCAGGGACTGGGTGTACTTACTTTTCAGGTGAGTGTTTTGTGCATTTTGTAGCATCATTCTAAGCTTAGAGTCAATACACACAGTGTAATAATAGCTCCCAACTGACATCCTGAACCTGTAAAAGTTATGTCTGCCTAAGTGTTTGTAATATAAATTCCTTGTTTATTTTTACCATTTTACTCTTTTATTGTGTTACCACTAAAACCCGAATTTTTTTAACATCTTTTGTTGGTCTTATACTTTTGAGACACCAGTTCACTTTAACAGGGGACCCTGCAGGCAGCGCTACTTGATACCAGAGATTATACCTCCTGCATGGCCTTGCCTTTATCTAAAAGTGCGTGAGAAACTTCTCATAAGATCATTCATTATTAAAAGAGTTGTTTTCTTGTAAGAAAATTATACAATAGCTGAAATGAACAAAAAGGTGGTGATCCTTGAATATTGACCAGCTTTCTTGGGCCCCTCTTCCCTCCAGGGCTTTTTCCCACATATCACACAAACAGGTGATACGGATAAAATATGCATATGGACAAATGAGACCAATAAATAAGACACTGCTAATGTATTAAGCTCTGCAGCCTAGATAATTTCATCAACCATTTTTTTCTATGTTCTGTTGCTGAAGCTGACCTCAAGGTTCATACCTTTCTGGGAGTTTATCCAGAGGATAAAAACATATTTGGAATGCTACTAATGATGCTGAAATAAAGTACTATTAACTCACATGGATTTTTGGTGACTAAAACGTACAAGATTTGAAGAATAAATAAAATAAATCTTGAGGTTACTGGAAACAACCTGTGATTTTCCAAGAGCAAAATGGCAGCATCAGTTGTAGAAAAGAAAACAAATATATCAAAGGATCGTTTAGAGCCTTTTTTTAGAACAGCAACTTGGGCAACGACAGATATTTGGTGAACTTCCCAAAAACCTCTAAACCTAGACATTCTCTAAGTTTTCTTTCCCATTGTTTTGCCATCTGTTGCATTAAAAAAAACCAACCCCAGTTTCTTTTTCTAATATCGAATCTAGTTCCTCTTTTCTGTGAGCTAAACTGTTTTATACTTGTCCTTCCCTGAAAAGATATATTAAATAACTTATCATCATCCCCTTTTTTAATCACATTTTGCATGCTGGAAGATCATTATCACAACCCTCATCCCTTTTCCTTTTTTTTTTCCAAGCTAAATTATATTCCTTCAACCTTTTCAAGAAGTCTTACTTTCTGAATATTTTCCTTTGGGTTGTTCCTCTTCAGTGGACTTCCATCAGTTGTGTTTCTAAAAAAGCTGTGACCAAAAGCAGATGCAGTACACCACTAGAAGCCTTATTTGGGACAAATAGAACAGAAAAACATACTCTCTCTATGCTCTTCATTCAACACACCAGATTTAGATTCGCCTTTTGCATCATTTTATCTTATCTTACACAGGCTTGTCTCACATGCAGTTTGCAATCCATTCTAAATGCAACATCATCTTGATTTCCAGTGTCTGGTTAGATCTAAATTTTGTCATTTTAACTATAACTTTCTACAGTTCTCGCTTTCCAAAGTTCTTTGTACTGGTGCGTACTAAACTTCATATTCTTTATTTTGGACATTTTCTCCAAATAGTTAAGGTGATTTTGGATTTGGATGCTGTCCTTCAGAGTGTTTGAAATTCACCAACAACAGTCAATGGAATATATGTATTGTCGATTCAGCCAACCTGGTCAGCAACAAAAGTATATAGAGACTAACCCTTCAGTAAAGCTTTCAAAGCTTTTTCATAGGTATACTGTCAAAGAAATAAATTAAATGGCTTTCTTCTATTTGGTCTAAATACACCAATTTGAGCTCTTCCCCCCTCTGCCACCATTCTTTATTCTCTATAAGCTTATAATTTATTTCGGTATTTTTTTCTGGAAACAAATTCAGACTCAGTGGTCTGTAATTCTACTGACCCTGGGCTTTTTTGCTATTTTTAATATAAGTACTATATTTTCCTTTGTCCAGTCCTCTGGGACCTTCCTCCTATTCCAAGAAGTCTCAGTGCAGATTGCTAACAGTTTGAACACTGCAAAAGGTTGTTTCTTCTGTGCTCCAGGGAGAATTTAATCAGACCCTGCCAACTTGAATGCTTTTCTCTAAGAGTTCACTCCCTGTTTTGTCCTGTACTCATCTTTTGATAAAAATTCATTTTGCTAAATTTCTGATTGCAGTTAACATTTTTTATTTCAACAGATACAAAGAAACAACTTACATACCTGTATTTCTTGTTTCATCCGTTATTTGCTTGTGTTTGATACATAATGGCTCATTTGGTAGTGAATTGTTTGAGGAGATTAACATTCTTGCTGTTTTCACTATGCCCCATTTCAGCATTAATATTTATCTGATGACTGGATTAGATTATGATGATTCATGGCAGGACTTGAAAAAATTAGCTCAATAAATATTTTTAAAGCCTATGAAGTAGTATCTCTTTTATCACTTTGACTTATCTATTAATTGAAAACTTCACGAAAAACATCAGAAGACCAAGGAATTGTTGGTTGTGGATATTCTTTGTTGGGGATAATAAATAAACCAGTAAATGGGGGGAAGGGTTGTGTTTTGGGGTCCCGTGAGAAAGACTGGTGGTGTGCAGGACCAGCATATGGAGACAAAATAATATGCTTGAAAAGTGAATGTGGGAATACTTGGGAACAGAGTGTAGATACTGAGTACACTGGAAAGATGAACAAAATGATGGAACACCTCATTTTGAACTCGGTCTTCAATAATACATAGTGTTTTGATTACCTTAGATAGCATTGCTCAGGTGACTTCAAGATAATAAGCTCTCTGGTACATCTCCATTTACATATCTAAATCAAGAAAGCAAAGTCAAGTGTAGTACTTGGTGGGCCAGAGAGGAAGCTGTTTGTTTCACCTACCAAAGGACTTCTTCAGTTGTTCCCTCCAGCCTCAGTGTGAAGTCTAAGGAGACAAACAATCCTTGCCCTTTTCTGACAGAAACACTTTTGTAAGCATTGGAAACAAACGGTATATAGAGGAGTATTCTAGTCATACACTTTGAAGTGATAATGAGAAGGGAGCAATGGTACATGCACTGGCTCCCCAACTGCCTCTACTGAATGACATCTCTGCTCTATTTTTGCAGCTTTAAGATCATAATGATCCTTTGAATCCTTTCTGTAAAATTGATTGGTATGTAAGTGACATTTTCTTTGTCTTTTCTAGGGAGCCATTGCCATGAACTAAAGTTTTGAATGCTGTGGCTTTATTTTTTAGACTGTGTTCAGTTACTAAGGTTACCTTAATAACAAAGTGATGATACTGCTTTTAGATTTCTACAGTACCTCTAATAAAAAAAAAAAAAAAAAAAAGCTTTTGAGTTTTAAGCCAGTGAGGGACAGGATATATGGCTGTATTTGTGCACTGGGAAAAGGCTCAAGACCCAGTTTAAGCACGGACCTAATATTTTAAATATATACTATCAGTCTTTTCAGTATGTATATAAGTAAAAGAGGTCAGAGGGTAAGAGGACTGGGCATTCTCTTTGGCATCTTAAATGGTCATGTCACTCATAATTTTTTTCCCAGCATATAGACCTGAGGCTCTGTTAATCCCTGCATATCTGCAAATGCTTCTATATTGTAATTCAGTTGCAATTATCTCTATTAGCTGTTGTAGCTAGCACCTTAAAACAAGACAGAAAATCTGAAAGAAAGACTCAGGAAATTGTTTTGAACCGCTAAACTCTCTCATACGCCTAAATAGCTTAAAAGTGTTAAGGCTCCCAGGAAAACTCAATCAAAAGCAGTACTTTAAGAAATATATTTTATCTTGTTTCTTTTTTGGTTTGGGACGATCTTTCTATAATGTGTCAAACATTTATGGCATATTAATGAATGTAAGGGGTGAAGTGCAGATCACTCTGCAGGACAAGTATAGATTATAATGATGAACTTAAATGATTAATAATATTATCATCTTGGCCTATTCAAGTGTAACCTAGGTTGTATTTAGTGGAAGTCTCCTGGAAATTTATCTCAGTGTAATTAAAGTGAGGGAAATGCTGAAGGTGGTGATAATGAGCTATCAGGAACATCTGGCAATTATTCTTAGCTTTAAAGATTTTTAGCACTTGGTGAGTGTACTACTGCTGCTATAAAGCAAAATGAACAAGTAGGCTCTAAAGATATGCTGAAAAGTGAAGTAAAAATGCAGATTCTCTTTTCAGCAACTCATTAAAAAATACTGAAGTTGTTTTAAGAATTTTTCCCTAGATACATATGAGGAAAAAATAGACCTTGATGTAAATGAGATTCCCTAGAGTTATCATCACTAACAAAGCTAGAGACAGGCACAGGTATTTCGGGTTTTCAACATGCAGAGAAACTCATACATTTGTGAACAATGTGCTGAATCATGACTTTATGCTATGTTTTCATCAGCTGAACAATAGGAAAGGCCATAGTCAATTGGAAAGACTACAATGACCAGTGAAAAGTTTTGATTATGCTATCCTTCTTTGTTTTCTTAACCAGTTTGCTCTCATGAAATTCTTTTATATTTTTAACAAAACAGCTCATAAAGCAATCAAAATTTTTAATATAGATTATAATTTTTTTAGTTCATGATTCCTATTTTATCTCGACATTGGACCTTTGCGATATAATTGAATGAGTTTTCCCAGTCCATCTCAGGTCAGAATTTGTCAAAGGAAAAAACTTCTCAGTTCATGTAATTTAAACCAGATTGGGACTGAAACAGTTTCTTGATGTATTAAACACATGCAGTTATCCAGCAATCAGTGAACTATACTTACAGGATCAATACCAGTAATAAAACAGAATAGTTGCAATCCTAGAGGCAGGATGCTGAACTCCAACAATTTTATAAACACCTTTGTATTATCCCAAATTTATCCTCAAAGATTCTAATCACACCAAAACACACATGCACACATATACAGACACACACACACATAGTTACAAGCATACCTCTTCTCTAGCAGAACACGAGGATTGCCTGTAAACCCCCTGGAAGTGAGGCTGCACTGCTTGCACACTCCCCCTGTGCAAGCCACAGATCCATGTGTCCACTTGCTGTCCCTAATCCATAGGCAGCAGCCACTTTCTGGGGC
Organism: Tringa tobata; assembly: GCA_033628505.1. Taxonomy (NCBI): domain Eukaryota; kingdom Metazoa; phylum Chordata; class Aves; order Charadriiformes; family Scolopacidae; genus Tringa; species Tringa tobata. The sequence goes on from JAHREE010000480.1 coordinate 16,978,961, forward strand.
AGGACCCTCACAGCATCAAGCAGGGAAGATGTTCCCTCTGGTCTGGGAGGGGGCTCTGATCAGAGAATCACAGAATCACATGGGGTAGGAAACAACCTCTAGAGATCTTCTAGTCCAACCCCCCTGCCAAAGCAGGTCCACTTAGAACAGGTTGCACAGGAACATGTCCAGGCAGGTTTTGAATGTCTCCAGAGACAGAGACTACACCGCCTCTCTGGGCAGCCTGTTCCAGTGCTCTGCCTCTCTCAAAGTAAAAAAATTCCTCCTCGTGTTTAGATGAAACTTTTTGTGTTCAAGTTTGTGACCGTTTCCTCTTGTTCTGTCACTGGGCACCAATGAAAAAAGACTGGCCTCATCCTCTTGACACCCACCTTTTAAGTATTTATAGGCATTGATCAGATCCCCCCTCGGTCTTCTCCAGACTAAAAAGACCCAAGTCCCTCAGCCTTTCCCTGTAAGAGAGATGTTCTAGGACCCTAATCATGTTTGTAGCCCTCTGCTGTACCCTCTCCAGTAGTTCCCTGTCCTTCTTGAACTGGGGAGCAGAGTGGAGAGAGAGGACAACTTCCCTTGGCCTGCTGATCACACTCTTCCTGATGCACCCCAGGATGCCATTGGCCTTCTTGGTCACAAGGGCACATTGCTGGCTCATGGTCATCCTGTTGTCCACCAGGACTCTCAGGTCTGTTTCCTTCTTTTTTCATCTCCCAGCAGAACTTCAGAAAGATGCATGCCTTCTGCCCAGCCGGTTTCGACAACAAACCATCGTTGATAGATTCTCCTGTCCTCAGCCTGAGAGTAACAGAGACCTTTAAACCCATTGGCTGAGACACCAAGACACTCACAATTTTGCTGCCTAACAAAACAGGGAGACAAATTATCTATTCAGGCACTACCTATAAAAAGGTTGGTGAATCTGTCAAACCTACAAAGAAAACAGACTTTGTGGTTTATAGAAGAAGCTTTTTGTCCTTCTGGAATCAAGGACTATCTCAGGAATATTTAAATGTTTTAAGCCGGAAGTTTCTCCCCATCGAGAACAGACTTCAGGTCCTGTCAGAAAAGACAGAAACTGTATCACTGTCCCATTGAAGATTTAGATATCCTTGAAAGGAGCTGGTTTTCCTTTCATCGATAGATTCACGTTAGACCTCTTTTACTTTAATATATTATATAAAATATTTGAACAATAATTCTCCTTGGGAAACTAGAGCTGCAAGACCATGCATACCAGAGAACAGATGTTACTGATAAATAAGAAACGGCCTATTGAAAGATATTCCAAGGTAGAAACTGCCTAGGAAATGGGAAGAAACTGATTTTAACACTGATGTTGCAACTGCACTATGGGGTAGGTCTGCTTCATAGAGCACCCTAACTCCTCCAGACCAGAGAAGCCAATAGAGGATCTTTTCTTCACGGGGCATATGAGGAATAGGGTGTCTTTAGATGCGCTACAGTACTCAAGGAGTGCTTAGTCCATATCATCTGGACAGGACCAGGACAGTGTAGGCAGTCTCAGAAACTTTAGTTCAACGCGGGGTAAGATTATTCCTTTAATAAAGGGTCTATGAATTTTCTCTGTATTTCTTTAATCGCAACCATTTCGTAATAGTTTTTTCATCCTCTTTTGCTCTCTTTCAGGCCCGTATACAGTAATTGCCAGTTGATACACTACATTCAGGAGGCAGGCAGGCTGAATGCTGCTCCTTTTTTACTGCATTGCTCTCCATTGTCTTTATTGTTAACGAGCGTCAACCACTCTGCCAGAACTTGCTTTGCTGAGATCACACAATGTAATTTGACCGTTTTTTGTTCTATTATTATAGTCATTATTTCTCAGCTAGCCCACTACACTTAAAATAACTAATCAGCTGTGCTACTTCACAATTAAGTAAAAACCTAACCATTCCACATCACACATGGACAATAAAATAGCCTTTTATCAAGTTCACAATTTATTGCTTGTTTATTCCCCTTTGTTTATGTGCGCTTGTTTGTCTTACTGTGGTTTTAAATTCTTATTTTGTCTTTTTAAAATTATTTTGATTTTGAATCTTTTGACGCTTCGATCCTTCTTCCTTTGAAAATATTTTTTTTTTAAACTGTCAGAATTTTTTCAAGACAACTGGATTCTGAGCCCCAGTAATTATATAGTTTCTCTCCAGGAACATTTCTATTTCTATGTATTACACATGTAATACTGTAAACAAAAGTTAACAGTTGTTTTATTCTTTTCCTCTTTGAAGAAAAATTGCATAAGGAAAAAAGCATACAATAAAGAAAAAAAGTAAAAAATTGTTATCAGCTCATATTAGCAGGCAAGTGAAAACTGCAGCATGACTTTGGACACTGGTATACCTAGACCCAATATTATGAGCCTGTGAGCATCCTTATTCATTTACCATTCTAACAGAAATGGGAAGAGCTCATTATAGAAACTCTGAGAATCCAGCTGAAAACCAAAAAAACCCACCCAGAGAAAAAAACTCAACTAAGTAGGTAACTGTTTAAAGATACAAAGACAAATTAAAATATTCGGCATGTGATTCTGCTCTGTAGAAGAACTTTGACTTACCTGCTTCATGCCTGAACTTTGGAGTAAGGATTTGGCCACAGTTCATCTCTATCAGCACTGCATCTCTTTGTACACTGTTATTTCAACCACTTTATGTAGGGAGCTAAATGATATTAAACAAGTGTTTCAATAGAGAATGTAACTTCTTACCACTGTAGAGAGAGGAAAAAAAAAGAAAAAGAGCACTTTAACCAAATAGTATTTTTCAAATGAAAATCAAAGAAAATGACACAATCTGTGTTGTACATGAGTGATTGAAGTCATTAAAGTCCAATCACAGATTTTAATACATTTTCTTATAAGGTCATGTCTCTTTTTTTTTTAAATTATTTGACCACATACAGTATTTTTTTCCCACAAAACCCCTGACTAACTGTAAAGCCTTTAAGAAAGTGATGACTTAAAGAAGCATATAAGCATCAGGACAGTTAAAAGCAAAAAATCCCATTTATTGTCTCAAAAAATACAGCAGTATAGTGAAAATTCTGTATCACAGATAATGCCTTTCTTGATAGTGAATTCTGTAGTGCAAAACTGCTCAGAAAAACTTCTAAAATCCTGATTATTAAAAAGGATTTTGTATGAGATGTGACATGCACTCTTTACCATTTAGAAAGTTAGATTCACACAGAAAGCAAATGTAGTAAACCTTTACATCATTACATCAATCTCTGTTTTTGAGGGTGACAATAGAAACTAGCCTTTTGAGTGGATAATTCAACAGAATAGGTTAACTCCCCTGCAATTTTATTCTCTTTGGTATGGGTATTTCAGTGACTTCTTACCAGTGTATTCCCAGTGGTATTCTTGGAGTGGATGCATTTCTTTATTAATAGATACTCAAAGAAACTACTGACTATATATGACCATACCTCTTATTTAAAAACTGGAATTTGGTTATCTCATTCATTTTAAATCACTGCCTTTCTGAGATGCAAGTTGCAAGCAAGTTAGCTGGAGACCTCATTTTACACATATGCCTCAGGTTCATAAACTCAAACTGCAGGTGCCAATTGATCTTCAGAAAAACTTTGTTCTGCAGGACTAGTCTGCCAAAGCCCTTTGTTTTGTGATGTAGCACACAAGAGAAGCTGCTTCTGAGAGGATGGAAAAGAAAGTAAGAAAAATATATCTTAGCTTAGGTTAATCAAAACTCTTTCCCTTCATCTCTGACAGAAAATCATCTGAATAAAAGATGGTTTTGAAAGGTGGACAAATGTATTTTGAATGTTAGAGGCTTTCTGCCTGTGGTAAAAGCACAATCATCTGCAAAGAATCCTGTGTGTAGAAATCAGACTTAATCTTTTCCTCTTCTCTGTATTCTGTTCATTCTTTGAATAAAAATGGAAGTGTAGAACTGTAGCTTAACATTTTTTTCAGCGTTTGCTCGCTAATTTCCAAATGTTCTTTTAAAATAAATAAAAACAATTTAAAAAATCCCAACAAAACAGGAATATTTAAAAGCATGCAAAGGATGATTTATTTTTATTATTGAGAGAATAATGAATGTACTTGCTATTTATACATGTTATGGTTTGAGAAAAAACCATAACAGTCTATTGTCGTTTAGACAATTATTCTATTACCTGATGACCCCTCCCCACCCGGGAAGGGGAATCGGGAAACAGAAGGAAGCACAAGGGTTGAAATATAAATAGATTTAATAGACTAAGACTAAACAATTAACAATAATACTAAAGAACCAGTGTTAATCCCGATACTGATATAAGATACAGGAATTATACTCAGCCAGTTATATCAGTAGGAAGCTGTGCACTCCCAGCAGTGGACAGCAAATGTCGGACACTGCGAGTGCAATGGCTTCAGGAGGAAGGGAAGGCCTCAGGGGTCCGGCACCGGGGCAAGGAGTTGTCTGGACCGCCGCCATCAAGGGAGAGAGAGCTACGCAGCAAACTTTTCTAATTTATATTGAATGTGACGTTTATGGTATGAAATAATCCTGTTGGCCAGCCTGGGTCAAATGCCCAGGCCTTGCTCCTCCTTGTCCCTGCACCTGGCCAGGCTCGAAAACACCAAGACCTTGAATCCCACAGAGCCTGGCTGGCTATAAAGTAAATATTTTCACAAATTCAGACACTAGAGTCTTCTAGAAGTACAATTTTCCCCAGTATTAGAAGAAAAGTTAGTCCTGTGTCTCTCAACCCAGGACAATACATAACATCTGTTTTAATTGCAATTGCCGCAAGCATGCTTGTGAAGAACAAAAAGAATAATAATTACTGCTGTTGTAATTGCAGCTTCTTCATGCTATTAAAATACATATTTCTAGACGATATTTTGATAAGTCAACATTGCAAAAAGTCACACCTATGTGGAAGGATGGATGCTTTTATAACTGTGATTATTGCCTTCTGTATTCCCTTACTTTCACTCCTTTCCCTACGGAGTTCATATCAAGTAATTTTTGTGAATTATAAACAGTGAAATGTTGTGCTGTTGTCAAAGGAAAATAAATAATGTAATACTACAGTGAACCAACTTGCATCTGCAAGGACAGTCAAGAACACCCAGAAAGATGCCTTCTCCTTCCCAGTCAGTAGAAGACCCCATATACCAATACATTCTCACCTCCCTTACAGAATGAATTAAAAGTATGAAGATAATGCCATTTAGAAATATCAAGAGAGGTTGGAAGTACAAATAAGCATATATATAATAATTACTAGCTGAGAAAAGAAAAGCCTGTGTTCTCAAAAGCCATTCATCAAGAGAAAGAAGAGCTGACCTGCTGTTCGTGTTTCAGTGATATATACCACTATCAGTTGTTCTTGGGATAGACTAAAGTAGTGAATCCCATCAGTGCAGACAGAAGGTGTGAATTTTGATCTATGCAAAGATGGAATTGCATATTCTTTTGGAAAATAAAAGTACATGCTATTTGTTCAACACAAATTGCACTACAGACAGCTCCTTTTTTTTTTAAAAACTGACTAAAGATTCACTAAGAACTTAAATAAAAATGGAGAAAATGTGAATATGTCACCAGACAAAATATGTAGTGATTATTGCAATGGCTTGCATACATTCTTATCTGCATCATACAGTCTTATTCATATACATTCCTGACAAGAACAGCATGCAGCAGCTGGAATTTATGTGATTTTTTTATTGCATGTCCTGAAGGAATACTTAAGTAGAGATCAGCATTGGTTGTTATGGAAAGTGAGTAATATGTTACCTTGGATTTAATATTGTTAGCAACTCAGTTGGACACTGTCAGATTTACAGCTTAGTATCTGACTAATATTGACAGTAGCACAACCTCTTTCAAAGCTCTTGAGGCAACTGTCATAGATGTCAAATGTGTCATATTTTATTGACAGAGGAGGGGCGGATGGGAATCTGTTACCTATCACCTCAGAGTTACCTATAGGAAGATACTGGGCTTATTTTTATCCCTTAGGTAGACTTCGTAATTTTCTTCCTCTTCTAGAATTTTTAAATTTACATCTATGAACTATATGCCATAATTGAGTTGCATTTCATTTATACAGAAGAAAACTTTGCACATGTGCTTGGTTTAGATCACAGTGTTAGTGTCCAGCACTTACATCATGCAGGTAAGTATGCTTCTAATAGCTGAATATGAAGTATTTTTTCTAATTTCCAAGTTACAAAAGTATGGCTGAGAGACAGATGGGGTTAACCAGTTTACTTCAGTGTCACAAACTGACACTGAATGAAGAGCACAACACATCTTGCCTGACTGCAATCCTTGGCCCAATTCACTATATCTGTGACTTCCAGGAATCAGTTGTAAATATTTCTTCCTATTGGGTTATACCTGGTGAACAGCCCTACCGGATGATAGCTATTCTGTAAGTGTGTTGTAAATATGTTGCTTACAGGTATATCTGTAGGAGTCTTCCATCTTTTCCTTAGCTGTTACTCTTACTCTTACTCTTACGGTTGGGGTTCACTTTATTTTTGAGTCTCTAGGCTGCTTTTTGACTTAATTCAGCTCCTAACAGTTCACAAGCCTGTGTTTCCTTTCATGCAAACTTGAAACAGAGGGACAGAGTTACCCTCTGGTAGTGCTGAGGTCTTCTTTAGATGTAGGCTCAATGTGCAGTAAGGGTATACGTCCAGTTTCAGTCACTCTGACTTTCACCTAGGTTCACCTATGGACCTCATTACCCTTGCTGACCTTTTAGGTGTATATTCCTCAAGTAAAAGACCTTTAGCCTTTAGCTATTCTCAGACTGATCTCATTAATTTCTACCTCTGCTGTATCTCAGGCAACAGGAATTTATTCACTCACCAATCTCACTCAGGAAACTTACTAAAGCAAGATACATGCCGTTTTCTCTTGGGGAGCTGCAATGCACTGATTAGGGAAGCTTTTTCTTTTCGGCTTTGTACATTCATACTTCTTCATATTAAATTAAACTGAAAGTCTAAAACCATAGCACAGTCAAGGTGTATGTTCTTTTTTTATGGTTGCATATTGCAAGGCCTAACTGCTTTTGACCTTTTTTATCCATTTCAACCCTTGACAATTATCTTTAGTCTTAGTAAAATATAGACTGACCAGAGCCTGCAAACATTAGCTAGGAAGATGCTAACTTGGGTGTTCTTTCTTCACATCCCAGCTTATTTAACCAGGCTGTGTTACATAAAAGTATGTTATCTGGACTCATTGTTACATTACCTGTTTAATACTGACTGCCTTGCTATTGTCTAAACGTTTTTATGTGTGTTATGTAGGTTTCAAAGCAATGGCAGAATATACATCACCCAAGGTCAATGTGTAATAAATGCTTTCTGTAAGTAAGGGTGAAAGGTCCAGGAAGCAGCAAATAATTTAAGTGGACAATTAAATAGAATACAAAATAACTGTAAATTGAAGAACCCTATGAGAATTTGTCACAACCAAGGACTCAGCTATGTTTCTTTTAAGATTAATGATCACAGAATCACAGAATCTTCTAGGTTGGAAGGGACCTTAAAGATCGTTTTCAGTGAAAAAATTTTTCCTAATATCCAGCCTGAACCTCCTCTGGCTCAATTTGAGGCCATGATGTCCTTCACAAAACAAATTACAGTCGATACAAACAGAAAATCAAAAGGCTTTATTAAACTCAGGTCAGTTATGTAAACAACAAATGAATCTAAGAAACACTACAATACAAAAACTGAAGTTGCAAAGTTATATGTTTCTTAGTCATCTGTGTTTCACCATCAGAAATGTGTCAGGAATTTGCATACACTACACTGACCAAAAGACTCTGTACAGTGTTATGGAAGTTAAAATTTCTCATATATTTCTATCTATCATTACATCACAAGAAGGTTCAGAGGTGAAAAAGTGAGTGGAATTTATCGTAATGTCTTCTATTGTGATGTGTGTAATTTTGTCTTGTAGCACAAGATGGAGTGTGACTGTAGTTAAGAAATCAGTGGACCTGGATAAATTCCACGTGCCTTACTCTTGGGAAAAGTCAGTTTCTCTTCTGGTTAGGTCTCCTTATGGCTTATCTGTGTTCACAGAGCTAGAAAGATACCTAGTATGGGTCTATAATATGTCTGACCTGATTAGAATCAGAAATGGGTTGAAGCTGGGATCACTCCAATAATCTGAATCTGCACATCCATGTTGTCCTTGCAAAGAGCCTTTGCACTTTGCCTTAGTTTACTTGTAGGGTCTTTTATTGCTGTTTGTAATTTGATTTTTTGCTCTTGTCATTTCTTTACTCTGCCTTTAAAAAAGAAAGAGTTTTCATTTAAGTTTTTTGAAAGTTTTAAGTAAAGATGTCTTGTCAGGTGTGACAGCTAGCATGTTTCAAAATATGCTGACACAAATAATCCATTCAGAAATAACAATGACCCTAAGGATGAAAAAAGTATATGAATATATATATATATAAAACTTACAGAAATAAGAGGAGTTTAAAGAATGTTTTGATGCAAAAGGGCAAATGCAATAGCTTCAATAAGAAAAAACCAGAAAGACTCCAAGTAATATCATATTCTTATTTGGCTTGATGTCTCAGCTGATGTTAAATGGCATAATTTCAGCAAAATCAGTGAAGCTGGGCTAATCTGCATCCTTTCAGTTGAATGGAACTATACCAGTTCACACCGACTGGGAGACCAGGCTGCTTCAGAAATGGCTTGTCTGTGGTTTTAGTAATTTACGGTCAGCAGATCTGCTTCAAGTTATGGTCATTCCAAGAAAGATGTTAATTCATTTATAAAAAGAAGGCCAGAACTGTTCAATATGGAGAGATGTATGGAAGTGCTTTGTGGCAGGTATCCATTACAAAACAATTTGCATGCATAATTGGAAAGTAGGGATATTAGCATGATGAAAATAACTTGAGGTAAAGGACACAAAGCAAAAGTGGAGTAATATAAAATGACAGCAAGAATATGGATGAAAGAGGCCAACTGAGTACCTGCCAGCAAACACTGATAATTCATTTTATAATTCCAGGATTTCTGGGAAGCAAATGCTGTTCAGTAGATATGCTCACAAATGGATTGTAATTACTCTTCAGTAAACAGAATGTAGGGAAAATGTCAGAAGATGCCATAGTGATGCATTTTCTTTCAGCATGAACTTTCATTTTTGTTTATTTAATAAAAATTCTTCATGTTATGGAGAATCCTATCATTTGACAGGAGCATTAGATTTAATTAATTAAGATTTGCACATGCCTATTTACTATTTCAGCTGTTCTGGTACACTGAAGCCTAGGAACTGATTGTTTTTGCAACAGCACTGGGAATCCAATCTATCTCCTGGCTTGGCAAGGCCTTTCAATGTAGTTCTCAGCAGGGGAAGTCACTGGGCATGTTTTCATAGAAGCTACTCCTATTATTGGGCCTTAGACTTCTCCTAGGGAATTATTCACAGCATAATTAGCTACTGAAACAAGAAGGCTTTTCAGTTGCTTTCAGAAAAAACTTCAGTCTGGTGATTGATAGGAATATGAGAATTTTGGGAAAGCAAACAATAGTAAGCCTCTTTAATTAGGGGGAAAAGAAAAACTAGAGAAGGCTTTGAGCCACGCCTATGCTTATTCTGTTTTAAAACTTGCTTTAAAAATTATTTAAGTTGTTTCATTTGCTTTTGACTAGATACATATTTAAACAAAGTATTTAAATATAATTACAAAAATTATGTCTTTAACATCCAGACCTCTGCAGCCTGATTTTAAGGTAGATAAAAGCATAGTTATCAACATCTGCTCTTCCTGGTCCACATTAAAGCATTCTGAACCAAGCATCTCTGAAAGAATTCTTGTACTTGATTACAAATACTTGTTTATATGTTTGCAAAAAGGCTCCCATATACACATACTTTCTGTTTACAAATTGGGTTAGTTACACAATACAGAAAAGATTTTAATTGGAATACTGCTTTCCTAATTATTTGATGACTAAGTATGAATTTTGAACCTTTAAATTGTATGCCAAGAATAACACCGGGTTAAATGCAAAATACTATTCTGTTAGTCTTGATTGTACATTAGAGAATGGCTAGCTGAAATGTATTTTCTATTTCTTATACTGGTTTGTTTCATTGCTAGGAGTTACAAAAATGTAGTTCCTGCATCTCTTCTTGAGAGACATAACACCCAAGGCTTCTTATAAATGGAACAATAGGACTTCAAGGACAGTGAAATATTTAGTTACTGTTTATTGTGGGAACTGTTACAGACTTTGAAGAAAGATTATTTGTTTTATAGCAACAAGCACCCTAGAGCTAACAGTGTTGTTTCTCTTTTTTCCTTTTGAAATAACAGCCAAATATTAGCAGAGAAAATGTGCACTGAAATGCCAGTGAGTACAGTCAAGCTGCCTGATCAGAAATGGATTTTGGTATGAACTGCTGGATTTTGTCCTTGTATTTTAAAGCCATGCCAGGAGTCAGAATGGGGCCTTCATCACCCTACTATTTGCTTAGGCAAACATGACCCCTGATCAAAGAGGAGGACAGCATTTTCCAGGTACATTGTTCCAGGCATGCTTTAAGAAACGGACATGTGAGAAATCCTAGAACCTTATCATGTTCCCTAGCCTTTGCGTGAGAAACACACAGTCCTTCAAAATGGACATAAAAGCCAATTTCTCCTCTGTAAGCCAGAAAATGAGAAAGGTATGTGAGAATGAGAAAAATGAGAAAGAGTGTTGCCACCTGAGGTAAACCCTTTTGTTTCTAACTGCTTTCTAACACAGTGATGCAGCTTACTTATTATTCCTTTCTAATATATTTACTCAGACATTGACTGTTTTTGCTCTTGAAAAGTTTAATTGGCTTCTGACCACCATAGCAAGTGCTGTAAGTGGTATACATAGGTCTTCAATTCTCTGTAGCTAAAAATGCCTCCAGATTGTAGATCAGAACTGCCTTTAAATATGTTATAAAATACCCAAAATGCATTGTGACAAAAAGCATTTGTGCTGTGATCTGTAAGTGACTATGTTCTAGAATGTTAAACATGTTTTATTAAATATTATTTGTCTTAAAAAAGCAGCTTTTGCATCAGATTTTGACTTCAGCTTGTGATAGGGTTGTTGAATGCAGGACTACATGGAGAAAGCTTTCTGCTTCTGAAGTTGCACTTTACTCCCTGCCATAGCATCCTGGCTGTCCATAGGATAGACCAGGTGGTATAAAGACCCTTTGGCAGGAGCGGTGGGTCTGTCAAGCCCTTAGGATTCCATCCCTGCCTTTAATCATTCTTCTATTAATAAATATCCATGATATAGGTCAAGATTTTGTTCTTGTCCTGTTTTTGATCGCATCAAACAAAACTCAATTAATTATGATTTGAAACTGTTTTATGGTATCATACCTCAGGACAGAATCTTGCTGAAGCTGTACCTGCACCTTCTTCTCTTTTGCAAAACATGCCAAGCTAACATTTGGCTGGAGAGGACAGTACAAAGCAGTTTTGTGCAGCTGATGTCAATGCAATAGCAGAAATTGGCTGAGTCCCACATTAAAGTGGTTTCCCACTTTGAGCCACATCAAAGGAAAAATGCTAATTCTCTAAGAGAAGGCAGGATGTTTAGGTGCTTTGTTGGTGCTGTTTTTAAATAAGGTAATTTAATAAAAGTAGACAGAAGGAAAATTGGCTTATGATTATGTCTTTGGAAAGGGATATAAAAAAGGCTTTGCAACAAAATATCTGCCCTAAAGATGCAACACCGTATCTGAATATTACAAAACAGCAGATTGAAGTCCTAAACTGAATATGATTGCACTGAAAAGCAATACGGTATTTCCTCTCCCTAGTGGTCAGAAGTAATTCTTTTAATATTCATCATAGATGTGTAAATTCAGCTTTTACCCTGAAAAAAAAAAAAAAAAAAGAAAAAAATGGAGAGGAGAGGTTCACTATCTTCTAGTAGGACATTTATAAATGTTCCTTCTTTACATATACCTGGCTGCAAATTAAGTAAATAAATATATGAAAACCTCCCAGCTGTACTATGGAAGAGTTTTAAGTTCCCCTGATACGTACTTGTCAGAAACCAAAGTAATATAACTACACCAGCACCAGAACAATAAAAGACAACCTAGAAAAGAAGCAATAAGAGATGGCCCCAAGCTGTCACTTGCTGCAAATGAATGGGCCAAGCGTATGGAACAGAACAAGCACATCCATCGGTGGGGATTCCTGACTGATCAGCCTGTGCTTCCAGGGCCCTCTAGGAGCTGCCTTGCCAACCAACCAGATAATCAGAGTGGCAGGTGATAGCCCAGAAGGACTCTAGGTCTTTATCAGCTGCCAGCTGTTGAGCAAAAGTTGATGAATCTGAGATATTTTATTTTAAGAAAAATATTTAGGGCTTTGGAATTTTCTATTTTCTAATGAAACTTCATTTCTCCTAGAAAAATCTAAACTGGCTGCTGATTGTTGTTCAGTACTATTTCAAGCTGAAAGACCCATGCAATCTGAATTTAATTCAGTGTGATTTAAAGTTGTAGGGTGGTTAGGTTTGTTTTGGGTTTTTTTTGTCGTCTGGTTTTTTTTAATCTACACCTTTTTACTGTATCTATCACTTTCATTGCTAATTACCTAAGTTGGTTTACACAGACTAGAAAATGTTTTCATTTAATAAGAGAGAAGTAGTAAAGACTTCCTGAAATCCATCCCTCTGCAAACACACTTTGTCATTAGAGACTTGATTTTTACCCCTCTACTATTCAAAGTAAAATAATTGTATTGTCACATAAAAAAATACACATTCTTTCTGCAGATCTACTTTATAGTGAAGAAAAAGGGAATGCCTCTATTTGTGTACATTACAAGAAAATATGTAGAAAGATTTTGATTTCTTAGCAGTAGATTGATGAGGCAGTGTTTTTTAACCTGAATAGAATACTGACACACAGAGTAAAATAACCATTTCTGAAATACACAAACCTTTCATGTTATGTGAAATCTGAAAAATAACTCCATAATGTAAGTGAACTCATTGTGCCTGTCTGAATACAAAGCATGATATATATCGCAAAGATTTAAGTTCAGTGAAACTTAACAATGTGGTTCCATTTCTTACTTGTGCCGTGATGAATATTTTCCCAGATAAAGCCCTAGAATTTCTATTACAAACATTTCAGGTGGTACTTTGTTACACTTCCCCTGTAGCAGTCAATAAACATGAACACGGACCCAGCAGTGCAGATCCTGACTTCCTAGCTTCAGCTACCAATGGCAAGTGTACGTGATCTAACACGCTGGACATGGAGATCAGATGACACCTGTTCCTTTCTTCTGACTGAACTGCAAGGGCACTGACCTCTTTCAGAAAGGCAGGACAAAAACTCAGGGTTCATAACATCTTAAAGTGCTGCAATAAGATCTGACGGTGTTCATCTGTCACAGCAAGAAGCTTGTTTTCACTTTCACAATAGCTCAGCTGTCCAACAATGCCAAGCTGTCTACCCCAGTCACTGACACAGAGGAGTAATCACAGGGAGACATCTTTTCTCCTCATCCTGGGACTAAAGAACTAGTTTTTATCTTACTGAAGTAGCTTATATATTTGTAAAAAATAATACATCTGAGCAAAACAACATACCGATAATTTAAGCTTGCTTTTATCCTCTTTTTAAGTCAATGAATTCTTGAAAAGTTTGTTTTCCTCTGGATCAGCAGTTTCTATCAACAAACCTCACCCATCTCTCCTTGTGATTTCTCATCAATTCTCTTCAAGGTCAAATGGTGTAAGCCAGCTTCTCATCTCAGGACTAGGTGCTGTCAGTTTGTTCCTCTGAATTTACGATTTCTTATTTTGTTTCACATTAATTATTTTTCTGCTCAAATGGATTTTATCCCCTAGGTACAACATGAGTAAGAATGTGATTTCATTTACATCTCCAAGAATAAAGCTGATTTCCAAATTACCATTATTGCAGTCATGATATAAATCCATGAATATATCTTCTTGTTCTGCACCTTAAAATAGAACTGATCTAGAATACTTTTCTGTTCCTTTCAGAATGCATTACCAAAAGGACTGGTTCTTGGAGATAGCAAACGTAACTGCAATGCCATTGATTTAAACAAGTTATTTCCTCATTTATCTTTGTGATATATTACTCTCTGAGACACAACAATTAAGGCAAAATGTTTGGATTTTCTGTCAAATATATGTATATTTGCCAGATATGTATATTATATGTATAAATTATGTATACATTTGCATTTTTTGGGACTGTTCACTAAACGAAGGTTCAGCCCTCAAAAATTCAATGTTTTGAAATATAATCCAGTATTTAAAGATCCACTGAACAGAAGAAATAATTAGATTGATCCTTCTCCCTGTCCTTCTCCCACAAGCTTTTAGGGTCATACATTGTTCACAAACAGTGATTATGACAACAGTGTTTCTTTAGGATATTCAAAGTGGGAGTCAACTTCTTCAGCTTTATCAGATTTCCTGTCTTATGTTCAATGCCATAGACAATTTCATAATTCCTTCTTTTATTAGAATGAAGACATGCATATATCCTAGCCTGGCTAAAAGGCTTGAATTCTCATTAAATATTCTTCTGTCTGGATTATTTTTCTTGTGTTATTTTATTACCTTGGTTCCTTTTGTCTTCGTTTGCATTCAGCTTGTGCAAAGGGTTGTATAGCCAGCTGCATGCAGTTATGTATCGTCAGCAAACTTGCTGAGGGTACATTCCATCCTTTCATCTATTGAAGAGGACTGTACGCAGTGATGACCCCTGGGGAACACCACGTGTTATGGACCTCCAACTAGATTCTGTGCCTCTAATCACGACCTTCTGAGCTCTGTCCTTCAGCCAGTTTTCAATCCACCTCACTGTCCACTCATCTAACCCACACTTCCTAAGCTTACCTATGAGGATGCTGTGGGAGACTGCGTCAAAAGCATTGCTGAAGTCAAGGTAGACAACATCCACTGCCGTCCCCTCCTCTATCTATCCAGTGATGCCATCGTAGAAGGCTATCAGGTTCATCAGACATGATTTCCCCTTGATGAATCCACGTTGACCACTCCCGACAACCTTCTTTTCCTCCACATGTTTAGAGATGACATCCACAATGAACTGTTCCATCATCTTTCCAGGGATGGAGGTGAGGCTGACCGGCCTGTAGTTTCCTGGTTCCTCCTTTTTGAGGGCTGGGATGACATTGGCTTTCCTCCAGTCCCCGGGTACCTTGCCTGTTCTCCAGGAGCTTTCAAAGATGATGAAGAGTGGCCCAGCAATGACATCTGCCAGCTCCCTAGTCCATCTAGTCCAACTCCCCTGCTAAAGCAGGACTGCCTCGAGAACATTAGTCAGGACTGCATCCAGGCGGGTCTTGAAAATCTCCAGAGAAGGGGACTCCACAACCTCCCTGGGCAGCCTGTTCCAGTGCTCTGTTACCCTCACCATAAAGAAGTTTTTTCTCATATTTGAACGGAACTTCCTATGTTCCAGCTTGTGCCCATTGCCCCTCATCCTATCGCTGGGAACCACTGAGAAGAGTCTGGCTCCATCCTCCTTCAACCCGCCCTTTAGATATTTGTAAGCATTAACAAGGATGTTGCAAAGGATGGAGGAAGGAATCTTTGAAAACAGATATTTTAAAAGTGCTATATTGAGACAATAGAAATTACCCATGTGTCCAAAAATGTAATTTACTTTGTTGTTATGTTTTGTTGCTTTTGTTAGATGAGACACCTGAAGGAGACCTTGTTATGAGAAATGTTGTACTCCTAACAAACTTACAAATATGAATGCTCTGTTACTGAGCTCAACGGAAGTTTTGTCATTCACTTCAGTGAAAGGAGAATAAAACACATTTATACATATATAATATACACATCTTTGCCCTTTAAGGATGAATCTTCACTGATCTGAAATTCTAATGTAATGAAGGACTTAAATGAATACATATCAATGTCCTGGTAACTTCCTCTCTGCCTTAAAGACTGATGAAATTCATTATGCTGAAAATCAGGTTAGAAGTTCAAAGTATCGACTTCACCTTGAGGTTTTCACAGCAATTGTATTATAATTGTACTTAGTCATAAGCAGCTGTGGTCTAGATATGATGGACCTACCTTGTCTTTCATAGGATTGCTTCTCAGGTTGGTTGGAAGGAGTTTTATTTTTTCCTATTCAAAGCTCTTCTCCATTTGTAGTTTTCATATACCCTGAATGTTTTAACTGCTTGCAACCCTAACAGAGTATATATATCTCCAGAAAAACAAACAAACAAAAAGCCCAAAAACCCAGTAAGGTCAAGATTGTTGTAGCAGTATGTAAAAAAAACCTCAAAAGATGCCAGAACACCTCCCTTAAAATATTCCAGATTTCGAATATCCTGGAATGCACAGTGTCTTTCATTCACTGTGAAGAAAATTCGTTGGGAACTTTGGCTGTAATCCAGCAGAAGGGGTGCTTTGATTTTGTTTTGTACATCAACTGAAAGTAATAGCATTTATAAAGGTAAATATGGTTGTTTGGAAATTTTGTACAACTTGGAAATAGTTCAGATATATCCAGTGATTTTAATTGAATGAGGTTTTTTAATCCTTACAAGATAAACAAATAAACCCTCAAAACCAGAAGCTGGAAAAAAATTAATTTTCCTGATCATCTCATTAGATATAAAAGAAAACAGTGTTTCTCTTTTCCATTTCCACTATATCTTTACCATGATCCTTTCAAACAAATGCAAGAAGGGAATAAAGTACATAATTATCTGAGGCCAGTTTTCCAGCAGATAAACATCCTATATCCTAAATTTACCTATATGCAGTTTTCTTCAGAAAACATTTAGTGATGGTATTTTTTTTCCCATATCCTCATGGCACTATAAGTAAGGGTGTCCTAATCAGAACTGGAGCTATTTGATGCCACAGCAATAAGTGTCTAATAATAACTCTAAAGTACATAGAAGATTTTTCAGAGTTGAAAAGAGATATCAATAATGTCTGTAAAACCGTATATGTATGCCAAAGTAATACCTATAGAATGCTATTAATTTCATACCATTTAAAGTTTATACAATGCTCATTAAATTAAGATGGTGTTTTCATAAACTAGATCAACATATGAAGTAATCAATACACCCAGCATGCTAAAAGTCTTTTTATTTTTTTGAGCATTTAACTGTTTAATCCATATTAATTCTCTTTGAGTCCCTTTTATATTTTTAGAAACTATTCTTTTTAGTTATTAAAAAGACAAAATAAACCATAAAGTTTTATTGTACAGTCTTGAAACCTACCTTCACACTCCACAAGGCTTAATAACACAATGGTCATCAATCTGATTCAGTGAAACACTTGCTATCTATACTGATTACAGGTTGGATGGGGCTTTGAGCAACCTGATCTAGAGAAAGATAACCCTGCTCCTGTCAGGGGGTTGGATTACATGATCTTTAAAGGTCCCCTTCCAATCCAAACCATTCTATGATTCCATGATTTTATGATTTTATTAAGCTGTGCCTCCAAATCATGTCAAACTCTGGCATCAACAATGCCAATTTGGTATTGTATCTTACATGCAATGATAGCTGAAGTTAACAAGTCAAAGAAGAGATATTCCAGAGCTTGGCCCAGAGCTGTGGGCCAGTTACAGTCCACAATTTGCTTTGTAATCCAGCTTCCCCATTTGTCCAGGCTGGAAGATTACTGCAGTGTGATGCCTAGCAGTGGAAATCAGGGTATTTGGTGGGGCAGACACAAATCCTAAGCATTTGAGTTATGCCCCAAGTGTCACCAGGGCAGTAACAACATGAAGGAACTGGGAGACTCTCCAATGTCCTCCAGTTTAGATAAAGCCATAAGCATAGTACGAGACATGACGTAATGTACAGATATATATATCTATCTATAAAATTTTAATTCTTAAAAGTACTTAACTCTAGCAATCCTGAAAATTTAAGCAATCTAAGGAAAAAGACTACTGAAAACACGTAATATGGAACTTACCCTTAAAAAACAAGAAAAATTGAAAAAAGGGCTTATTTCTGCTTTATCTTCAAGACTGACATTTCAGGTCACAGCTCTACTGAGCAAGATGCAGCAAAACACTGAGTTCACTTAAGGTAGTGCTGGAAACAAAATATACTTCACCTTAGTTGCCCCACTGTACTGATTCAACTTTACTGCTAGTGGACAAAACACTTCTGCCTTGTCCTTGAGCACCAATATGGCCAGGTTGTTGCCCGTTTGGACAGATGTACATCATTCCCTACTATAGATCTATAGTGCTATATATAGTGCTATTGATATACCTTCAGGCTACAGTCTAACAATTCTGGAACAGCAGGCTTAAACACTAAGACATTTTTTAAATTAATCATTCATTGATTCATAATGGCCTAACTTAGGTCAACGCTCTCTTCTGTTAGCTTTCCTTGGTGTTCAGAAGACATCAATATTGAACTTGGTATTTTGCAAAAAATTAAAAAGCAGGTACATGTTTTGAAAATGAAAGGATCAGCATGCAACTAAGTATTAGAATTATATATGATTATCATACCAGTGTGTATATATGGGGGCAGTTTGTGTAAATAGAACACAAACTAGTGTGTTATTTCAATAATACCAATTGCCAGGAATGAAAAAAACTATTTGAGATAACAGGTGATTACTAATATAACTATCATTTTCTTCTCCATGAATGTCTGGTGTATTACCTCAGAGCACTTACATAAAGAAAATAGCAGCTTAGTTGATCAATAAATTTTCTCACTATTATGGCTGCAGGGTCAGGTCCTTTTCCAGAGAATGAAACATTTTGTTTGTAATAGAGTCTTTTACAAATAACTACATCATTCCCATATGTAATATACATCTAGTCAATATTTCTGTTTGAACTCTGCTGCTTTGGGGAAAATATTTTAGTTTGACAATGCAATACACGTGTAAGGTCATGGGACTATTGCCACCTTTTTTTCCCTAGAGCAGAAAACTTAAGAGACATCTCATGCCCTACGATGTTCCTGAATTATGTTTGTTTAGTGCTCATACTTTTCAGTCAAGATCAAGCTGTCCTTTGATCACTGATCAGATTGAGCTATTGTGAATGATGTTAGTGTCAAATTTTCAAAACAGAGTCAGGAAAGTGTTTATGTATTGAAGACTTTCACATCTGACAGATGTGGCTTTCAAGATGGTTTTGCTTCTATGACACTTAGTAACTAAGTGTCTTGTTGGTCTAACTGTTAAAAATTGCTAGGCAGAATGCCACTAACCAACGGAAAGAAATTGCCTCAAGAAGGATCTTGGGGAGTCTCATGTAATCTATGTTTCCTGGCAAAAGAGTGGATTCAATGAGCGTCATACCTAGAATTTTGTAGATCTGGTCTGGGGTTGACAATCTGCAAACTGGTGACGTACCGTGCTAAGAAAAGAGAGTACTGTGTTAGAAATAGGCCTGGCCTATTTAGAAGTTTTACATGATCAAAGAATTCGACAGCATCTGTTCACAGTCTTTAAAGCTAAAACAGAAAACTAAGACTCCAGCTCTCACATCTGAATGCCCCTCCCCAGGCAAGGGAGACTTTCTGATTTTCTTTTGCCTTCCTTTAGTCTCCCAAATTACCAACTTATATCTTTGGTAAGCTTCTTGGGAAAAGTAGCAGTACACAAGGAACTTAATATTGCTTTTGGAAGTTGGAAAATGTGGGTCTGAAAGCACTGAAACAAAGGGAGGAACTTAACCCTCTCCTCATTTTCTCAGGAATACTTTCGTACTGATGTGTTGTAGAAAGGAGTTAGTATTTTAACTAACTATACTAATATATACTAATATATTAAAATTATTAACTAACTATACTAATATATACTAATATACTAAAATACTAACACAATAATGTGTTAGTATTTTAAAAAGAAACATGGCCAGCAGGTCAAGGGAGGTGATTGTCCCCCTATACTCTGCTCTCATGAGACTCCACATTGAGTACTGCACCCAGTTCTGGGTCCACAGTACAAGAATCATAGAATGCATGGGGGGAGTATCTCATAGGTGGAAAACATTGCTATTTCAGTTATTAATATTAGAGTTTTGCATCTAATGGTGGTGGATGAATTTATCGTGAACATTTTTAGAGTGAATAAGTATACTTTTCTTTGAATCAATTATGTATGTAAACATACATTAATTTTTTAAAAAAAATATTATTTAGCTAGCTAATCTTTTAAATCACTGCATATATGATATATAGAATCTTCTGCTCTTCGAAGCATACAGATAAAAAGAGCCACTGGTATCTTTACTTCTGTGGAATCTCACCACAATACCTGGAACCCCATCACACATATCAGATGATCCCAGCAGAGGTCAGTGTATTGGAGCTGTCTAGTTGTGAGAATATCAGAACTTTTCCACCTGGTGGAAAAGGTGCATGTATGTATGGTGTAATCACTCATATGTAATGAGTGATTACAGTGTGACTGTGTACGTTACATGCCAAATCACATTATGGGCAAAAGGAAACACACAGTAAACATAAGGGAGGAAAGAATGTATTGTTAGTTTAATTGATGTTTGAGCAGTCTGACAGTCCAAATCATGCTGTTAATATAAAAATAACCTCACTGATCATACAGCTGATTGGTACACAGGAGAAAAGCCTATTATCTGCCTCTGCTCTCTAGTGTTGTGTTCAGGCTTCATGGGCTTCTCAGGGTCCAAAGGTGGGCCTTCATTCCTCGAAAAGAGGGGCACAAGTGTTTCTAAGGAGTCATCAGCATCCATATTGAGGTCTCTGACAGGTGGCAGATGATGTTCATGGTGGGAGGTGTTCCTCCCTTTCCCTAGTCCAGAGTCCTCTTGGGTTTATTTTGAAATGTTTTCTTCTCAGTCTCCCTTCTTCTCAGTGGTTTCTAGCTGAAGCTGAAAAGTTGCAGGGTCTCCCCTGCATCAGCTAACAGTTTGTCACCCAGTGATATCTGAAGTTTTTGAGACCTTTCTTGTATCTTGCAGTCACAGAGCTTAAACTTACCCAGGCTGGGCAACAGTCCACCTGGACATTAGATAATTGTTAAAACAAGTTAAAACCAGCTCCGGTGTAGGGAAACTCAGACAGGTCCTGAGATCCTGCACTGTCAGGTCAATGCATAGCCTATGGCCCTTTACTAGTAATAGCAAAATTGTGTTTACTGGGCTGCACATACTATTGTTTATTGTAGCAAAGGTTTATTTTTATATAACTAAACATTTTCAGTTATAAAACATTAGATTGTGGGTGGATGCTTAAATAAATTGAAAAATACACACTAAAGGTGTTTGTTTAATCTAAACCACCGCTTTAATGTTTACGTAAGAAGGTAAGGCAAGTTGGGAAACCTGATTTTCTACATTTTTACGTTGTTAAAATAGCCGTGATATTACTAATTTATACTCTTAGAAACTGGAGAACAGTTATTGAATACTTCAGCACTGGAAAACTTTTACACAGATGAAAAAAGTTAGTCATTCTAT
The DNA here is from genome assembly GCA_033628505.1 of Tringa tobata. Classification (NCBI taxonomy): domain Eukaryota; kingdom Metazoa; phylum Chordata; class Aves; order Charadriiformes; family Scolopacidae; genus Tringa; species Tringa tobata. Next base: position 17,000,482 of record JAHREE010000480.1, read on the forward strand.
ATCAAGTGGAAACTTTCTGAAGATGTGAATAATGTGGTTGGTATAAACCTTTATTTTACATTTGCATGGGATATTTTTGTGGAGATTTACAGGCTAAGTATATTTTTAAACTGTTTTAGCTTTTTATTAGTACAACTATTTTTGTGCTTCTTACACACTCTCAAAGGTTTGTATAAGTACAGTGAAATTAAGGATTAAGCTAAAGCATGCTTCTTTTTCTTTATGCTTCAAGATAACCCAACAAACCCCTATATTATTTTGAAAAAAAATCTAAAGTTCTGTGTAGGCAAGTTCATTGACATACAAATGATGTTTGCCTTTTAAACATTTGCCTAGGTGTTACATTTGTTGGTACTGAGTTCAAGCAAAACCAAGAATAGTGTCAGAGAAGACATTACCAGCTCTACATGAATGTGCTTGAATACTGTTTTTAAAAAGGACAAAATTGTTTCAGTTTCACAGAATCACAGGATTTTAGGCATTGGAAGGGCCCTCCAGAGACCATCTACTCCAACCCTCCTGCCAAAGCAGGTTCACCCAGAGCAGGTTGGACAGGAATACATCCAGGTGGGTTTTGAGATGCCATCAACGCTCTGGGCAGCCTGGTCCAGTGCTCTGTCACACTCAAAGTAAAGAAGTTTTTCCGCGTGTTCAGATGGAACTTCCTGTGTTCCAGCTTGTGTCTGTTGCCCCTTGTCCTGTCACCAGGCACCACTGGACATCCTCTTGACACCCACTCTTTAGATATTCATAAGCATCTCCCCTCTCATTCTTCTCCAGGCTAAAAAGACCCAGGTCTCTCAACCTTTCCTCGTAAGAGAGGTGGTCCATTCCCTTGATCACCTTTGTAGCGCTCCACTGGACTCTTTCTAGTAGTTCCCTGTCCTTCTTGAACTGGGGAGCCCAGAACTGCAGACAGTACTCCAGCTGCAGCCTCACCAGGACAGAGTAGAGGGGGAAGTTGACCTCTCTTGACCTGCTGGCGACGGTCTTTTTAATGCACCGCAGGAGACCATTGGCCGCCTTAGCCACAAGGGCACATTATTGTCTCATGGTCAACTTGTTGTCCAGCAGGACTCCCAAGGTCTTTCTGTAGAGCTGCTTTCCAACACTTGCCTTTGCTGAATTTCATCAGGTTTCTCACTGCCAAACTCTCTAGCCTGCCTAGGTCTTGTTGAATGGCAGCACAACCTTCTGGTTTTGTATCATCAGCAAACTTGCTGAGAATAAACTCTCATCCATGAAAGTTTCCTGACTCCTTTGCCAGACTTCTTGCTGCTAGGGATGCACTGATCTTGAGTTTGGAGAAAGTTGTGCTTAAAAACTAACCAGCTCTCTTGCACCCCCCTTCCTTACTCAAAGTAGGTCTTTGAAGAGGCCAAAGTCAACTCTCCTGAAGTTCAAGGCTGTAATTCTGCTTTTTGGTCTACTTCTTCCACACAGGATCCCGAATTCCACCGTCACATTTTCACAGCAGTTAAGGCTACCCCCAGCCTTCACATCCCCAACCAGACCTTCTTTGTTTGTTAGTACAAGGTCCAGCAGAGCACCTCTCCTTGTTGGTTCATCCACCACCTGTGTCAAGAAATTACCATCAATATTCTGCAGAAGTCTCTGGGACTGTGCATGCCTGGCTGTGTTGTCTTTCCAGCAAATGTCAGGGTAGTTTAAGCACACACAGCCCCAGTTTCAACAAATTACAAATTACAAATCTCACACCAAATCCTAAAATACAGAAGTATCTGGAGGTTCATTTGCTCAATGAAAGAAGTCAAATTAATAAAGCCTTCAAAGTTCATAATATCTAAACAGTTCCAAGATATCTTTGTAAAAAAATCTTACAACATAATGTTCAAATGTTCATTAAAATGTAGTGCTGAAATAACAGAATACAGATCACCAAGAGAGTGACCTACTATTCAATAAATTACTTAACAGAAGAAGGAATCTAGACCAGCTTCAGCTGGCTGGCTGGCCAGTAATCGATATCCAGGCAAGTAACAAGGTCAGGTTACTTTCAAGATGTCTGGAGGTAAAAAAAAAAAAAAAAAAAAAAAAAAAGAAAAAAAAAGGAAAAGAAAGAGAGGAAGGAATGGAGTTATTAAAAGAATGAAAAATAAAATGTGATATAGCTGATATAGTACAATGTGATATAACTTGACACTAAGACAGAAAAAAGTTTAATAAAATATTAAGATTCAATAATTAATTTTAATTAATGTTTGCTTAAGTAATTTCTGTGATTCTTTTTTCCTCTACTTATTACTAGGGCTTGGAGTAAGCAAAATATGCTAGTTACAAATCCAATTAGATATGTGACAACAGCTAGCTTAGTAAATGGAACAAATCAGACTTTGTAGGGTTAAAGCAGAATAATGTAATGACTTAGGGGAAAGTAAACATATTAAGTAATATTAAAACATAACATCATATAATATCAATTACATAAACCAAAAGACAGTTGCATCATATGATGCACCATTACCAATCACACCCAATAATTTTCACAAATGGGTTATATGATTTATGGAAACCATCAAACAATGTATGAATCAGTAATGTAGTTATAATTCATATTCATAACTTATAAATCAGTGAAATGACTTCTAGAAATACATGATTTATAAACTTATCATATGATTTAGTGTAGGTGTCAGTCCACTGTTAAGAAAATCTAAGATGTAATTATATCTGTTCTTAAGACCAGCTTTTAAAGTACTTTTTTAAGTGACCACAAGCACATTATATTGAACAGCAGTATTAATACCTGTTCCCATGCTAGATCGTGGAAACTCTGTGCAAAACTCTCACCTACAGAAATAATTCCACTTACTGTGAGAAAAAGCTAATTTGATAATGCAGTTGGCTAGGTTCATGTTCCTCCTCTAAGTCAAAAGTATTCCTCTCTGAAAATTAGAATTAGGCAAAATGTGTTACACTAAAAGTTAGGGCTGCCATCCCAAGGGACCCAAAAAGGCTAGAAGAAAGGACCAACAGGAACCTCTTGAAACACAGAAAGGAAAACTGCCAAGTGCTTCATTTAAACAGACAGATGAGACAGATGAGACACAACAGTCATAAACTGAAACAGAGAAAATTCTGAGTAGATATAAGGGGGAATAAAACCCAACACTGAGAATAGCTAAGCGTTGTTACAGGTTTCTTAGAGAGGCTGTGGAATGTTCATCCCTTCAAGTTTTCAAGAGCCAAATGGACAAAGCCCTGAGCATCTTGGTGAGAATTCAGAGATGTCTCTGCTGTAGCATAAGATTGGACTAGAGAAATACCGAAGACCCTTAAAACACCAGTGTTTTGATGACGTATGATTCTACTTTTTTAATGTGTTTTGAAATATTTCAGTATTCAGTATTTGTTTTGTTCTGCAGCAAGACAGAAATTAAAGTGTTACTCCAGAGAGGTGAATAGATCAATAGTTAGGTACCATACTGTCTCTGGGCTCTTTGGTGCCCAACACAACTTCACAACTGATTGGAGTTCTTGAAAGAATGTTCTTAAATTCTTAAAGTCCTTTATGGATTAATGATCTATTAAATGGTATGAGAAAGAAAGTAAGAATCAACAAGTAGCTTGCACAAAGGAAGGGTTTTGCAGGAATTTATGATATGAGGACAGCTTTTTAACACATTGATTTGGAGAAGTTTAGAAAGTGAGATTAAAAGTTTACTGATGATAGGAAGTTATTCTGGAAAAGTTAAAACCGAAGAATAAGATTTTATAATGCAGCGTATCTAACAGATAAAGTACAAGGCAGAATTCAAAGCTGATATATGCAGAAATAATACAATCTATTTGACTTTCAGCTACTAGTTATGAAAAATGTTAAGTATTCAGAAAGAATAACAGGCTCTAAAGAAGTTATTTGTACTCAGGAAAGACATACAAATACAAGTGCAGATTTTTTTTTTTCTGAAAACATCATCTCCTTGATTAGAAGAGACCGAAATGAATAATAGAATTCTGAGAAAGATTATAGAAGAAATAAAGAATAAAGAACATCAGTATAACATAATATTCCTGTATTTTGAAAATGATATGCAGTTATAATTATACCATCAGAAAATAAAATTCTAAGATTCAGACTAAGGAAGTAGGATGATCAGACGTGTGCAACATCATCTTTACATGAAAAGGACTCTTCAGCCTAGAAAACATGTAATTGAATGAAAAAGCCACTATGGTGTCAGATTTTACTGAGAAGGTAAAAGGAAGAAACTTCTTACTCTATGAAAAAAAGTTAGCACCTAATGAAATGATGTAGCAGCATGTTTAGGACAAAAAAAACCCCAAACATTTTCTTTCACACTATGCTAACTATACCTTGGAGCTTTTTGCTAATGTTTGCTTGCAAAGTCAAAGTATAAATAGGCATTCTAATGATTGTCTAGCAGCAACTTTCAGAAGAGGAAGTTAATAATCTGTTATTTGACAGAGGGTAGAAAAGCATAGCAGAAGAATACCACTTAATAATCTGTTAACAAACATGAACCATCCTAACAAACAGTGATAGGATTTTAGACTAGACAAAGGTTTGGTCTAGACAAACATAATTTCTTTAGCATAGATTTGTAGTCCAAACTTCATAGTACTTTCATGGGAAAAAATTTCAAAACAAAGCTCTACAGAACAAGCACAGGAATTGATATAAGTTAAATTTAACCATTTGAAAACTACAGCTTTATTTAACCTAGGCTTCTAGATTTTCTTTGGAGTCATTTAGGAGAAAAATTACCTCCAGGCCAAAGGAAGCTTTGCCACTTTATTACTATGAACATGTAACTTGGAAAGGAATTAATTCAACTATCTGCACTTCTTTCAAATTTTTAAATGTGATAAGATCAATATTTTTAATATCCCAAGTATTTTTAAAGTCCACTGCTTTTTTTGATTTATATTCTTTAATTGGGACCCTGACAAAGCAAGTTCAGTTGCTGATGTTATCTAAATACCAGCCTGGAATCCATATGCTTTCCAGGTTTTTATCTAGTAATAGGATATTTTTATTTTCAAAACACTCACAATGTCCTGGTTTGAAGTGGAGCAGAAACAACTTTCTGTTCAGTGACAGAGGCTCTTGCTTATCCCTGTTACTGTGGCAATCAGGGTCAGCTGACTTGGTTGTTTACCCCATGGAGTGGTTGCACCTGTGGGGAGACATGGACAGGTCAGGTGACCCAAGCTGGCCAATAGGGTATTCCATCTCATCTGCCATGAGCACTGTAAAAGCTGAGCCATCAAATGGGTTGGATTGGCTCCTCTTTAAGGCCTTTTCTTCAATGGCTCTGCTTTGGTGGTGCTCTTTCTTCAGTGACTGACATCTGAAGAGGACCATGTCAGTTTGTCTACCTTCAATACCCATCAGTGTGTTCCCATTTGTCACTGAGATGACGAACGGATGACGAAGTCTGGAACTTTCCCAGTGCCTGTTGCCTGCCAGTCCCTGCGTCCCAGGGACCTTGATAGGGTTTTGTAAATATATTTTTATATATCATATCTATTTCATTTTTTCCATTTTATTGTAAATATTTCATTAAATAATAGTTTTTTTAAAACTCATAAGTCTCTTTCTTTTTTTCCCTCTTCTTGGAGTGAGAGGTGAGGGAGAGCATCTTTTGTCTTGTCATTGACCAACTTGGCCTAAACCATGACATGCAACAAAAGCAAAAAAGATTTATGGGAGCTTGGGATTTGACTAACAACTGCTACAATGTTCTTCAAATGGTAGTTTTCCATTTTTCTGAAAAGTTTTTTTAGCATGACGAACTGATTACTAAGTTACTTTCAAATGATTCACAGTAATCAATGTGTGCTGACAACTGCTTGGCTACTGCATTAAACAGTTGTTCAGCACCTGAAGATGTTTCTTTTGTACTTCAGGAAGTGGTTTTGCATTTTTTAAAGAGTATTTTAGAAAATGTAATGAATGAATTTTCTTACATTACCTTGCAAAAAAAAAAAAATAGAATTTTGGATTGCTTTTTTTTTAAGCTGTTGATCCTAGAAGCACATGGAAAAATTATGTAGTACAAGGTTTATACTTAATCATCTCAACAGAACAATGAAATATTGCATTAGGCATTCAACCAGCATTGCAGTCCAATGGCTACACCTTGGGTGTGCTGAATCAACTTATATAGTGAAAGATGGAAACAGAAGATGATAACTTATATACTAAAATCAGAACATGCTGCAATTAGTGTAGAATAGGCAAAATAAAAATTTTGTTTGCAGTTTTAAAAATGTACACAATTTCAAAAGAGAAAATGAAAGAGGATGCAATGAAGTTGTTAAAAAAGCAATTAGCCATGCTCTTTAACCAGCATTTCCAGTTAAATTTGTTAAGAAAGACAACTTAAAAAACAGGAACTGATTTCAAGTTTTCTATTTAATAGAGTCCAGATATGAAAACACAGGACGGTAAGTAAGTAAAGGGGAACATTCTGGGACAGATAAAGGAAGTCATAGGGTTGGGTTTTTTTTTTGCTGTAGTTAAGATGTTCTTTATGTTTTTACTTGGTTTGGTTGTTATATCTTAATATTTCCTTGTCTATAGTAGTAAAAGTCTTTTAAATTTGATTGTGTAAAGGCTTTACCTTTTCACTGTTAGAGAGTTTATTGTGTAAATATATATACCTAAGCATAGTTTCAGTGAAGGAAACTGTCTCAGATGACTATCAAACTATGGAACTATCAAGCTGGGAGTACGTTCTAGGGTTTTCCCACTCAGTTAGCTTTGTTTTACTTCAGTTAGTTAACGTCTTAGAAATTTTGGAAGTTAAAACATTGGACATATGAGTAATATGTCACTGGTTCTCAGCAGTAAATATGAATAGCAGTCTTGTACTGTTATTTAGATACTGATTTTAGCTTGCATGTTTTTTTCTGTAAGGTTTTATATGGTTATGTTAATCAATGAACAAAATTCCCATGATACTTTGCTATTCAGGTTTAGGTTTGGCTAAACTTATGACCTCTATCTAGCCTAGCTGATTCTTTTGGGAACTCATTAACCTGCGTATCTAGAAATGCCTTTTATATCAAATGTGGCTGATTTGTACTTCCTGTCATTTTCCATATTCTTCTTTTAAAGTACCAGAAGTTACTGGCAAAGCAGTTACTAGGAAAGACCCATATGATTGATATTTTCAGTCATTAATATTTCTATTTTCAAATATAAGCAGATGGGAAATATGCAATTCTGTAGAAATTAGTGAACTGTAGGCTTCAGAGGAGGTATAAACTTGAATAGCTAATTGTGCATTATGGACTTACTGTATGTTGCTGTCTTAGTGTAGGGGACTAGAGAGCACAGGGACTAAATAACATATTTATCTACTGGTTAATTAATGTCTTGATCAATAAACTGGTTGGGCTGAATGTGAATGGTTTCTTGAAACATTGCTAACCCTATAATACTTTACTGTTAAGATGAAAAAAATCTGTTTGACAATAATTTTTCATATTTACACACAAAATCAAAATTTCAGGAACAACTGAAGGATACCAGAACAAATTCTCTTCTCTCCTTTCTTCTCTTGAGTAATAACATGACTTTTTTTGGTCATTTGGGTTTTTTTTGTGTTTTTTTTTAAATGAAGTTTCCCTGTCCTAGTCTTTGAACTTGAGAAGTAGAACCATCAATGGCAGTACTGGTGTTGATGCTTATGATTTCATGCCAGGGTTCACTTTCCTCTGAGGACATCAAGAACTTGAGAATCTAAATATTCATAGGCACTGATTTGAAACAAATAAGTACATTGATGTGCTGGAAGTAGATAGCAGTGCTTTTTTATCTCGTGGAGAGAAATAGAAATCCTAGGATTTTTTCTAGTCTACTTTCTCTTAAAGCTTAGAAATTAAAATAAAAAATAAACAGTTCCATGTATAAAATTTCTTTATAAAGAGCCATCTGTACAAAAGAAAGAAATTACTTAGACCACAGTCTAAGTGCCTGCAATAAATTCTGAATGACTATAACAAATTTACTCTCACAGATAATTTAGGATGTTGAAAGCAAGCAATGGCACTCAGAGTTCAGACACTAATGAAAGCACTAATTGAAAGGCCATGTGCAATTATGTAACAATATATAATTGGACCAAAAGTAGAGGGAGCTCAAAATTTTCTTCTGCAATGATCTGTCAGCAGAAGATATCTTTTAAATTTTCTTTGAGGAAAATCATGTTATCAGATCCGTCTAGCAGAAAGTAACCAGAAAGCTGAGTAACACTGGTTCTGAAATGTGTTTTCTCTAACATCCTTCTCACTAAACAAAAGAACAAATATATTAAATATGCTAGAAAATAGAACCATATGATTACTTCTAAAAGTTTATGGTGAGCATCTTCACTTTCTCAGTGGAAATCTGTGTAATCATTGTCTACATATTGCTAGTATTCTTCAAACGTGTTTTAGTACCTTTGTCTCTTAATTTCTGCTTTTTTTTTTTTCTCTAAATTCTCATTTTGGCTTTATATGTGGTGACAAAAAAAAAATCTCAAAAATTGTTCAAGTCTAGACAATGGTTTACTTACAGTATGCTTTGTACCTTTTTTTCTTTCTAAGCCAAGTTACACTAGTGCAGGAGAACCAGATTTTTTTCCTCAGTATGTCTTGAGGCAAATCAGTGTTCTGAATAAGAGAAATGGATAGTTTTGATCTAACAAAATAGAACTGTTTTTCACAGAAGTGAGGATGGGTATCTCAGTAACTGTGAAGGAATAACTGCAGAGCAAAGGGCAAGATCCTCTCATCATTTGCAGTCCTTGGGGAATATCAGTCTCACTTAGATGAGCTGTTTGGACAAGTTCTGTAGCAAATTTGGGACTAAAACAAAAGGGAAAATATTTTACTCCCAAGAAAAGGTCAGGACATTTAATACAGAAGTAATAAAGGATGCACTATACTTTTCAAAGAAGCACAATTATTTTTAGTTCAAGGTGTGATATGTCAGGTACATATCTTTTCTCACTCTATTATACTGTACCAGAAATGCGCAAGGCAGCTCCACTGTTACCCTGATTACTGACAAGTTTTATTTCTTTATTTGACTTTACAGCAGTATTCACCATATTATGGTTCTTTTGGGAGACTGAAGATGCATATCCTAATAACAAGACTTTCAGGTTTTTACTGGAAATAAAAAATAAAATAAAATAGTCCTCCTCCCCCTTCTAACTGACATTATATTTTCATGTATTTTGAATGTATCACTCAGGTATAAAATTAAGTCATAAATTAAGACAAATTATATCATCTAAGCTACACCACCATGCTGCAGATTATTTATACTGTAACATTAAATGTGTTCTTGTAAACCTAACAGACTCATGAAGGAATAGGGATTGCAATAGGTATGTATATTCCACAAGAAAAAATATGTGAATGTTAGCTATAATAACTTTTGAAAACATAAGGAGGTTGTGGGTTGTTTTTTTATTTGAATTTTTATATCTTACAGATTGTCACATCTGAGAGTATAGGAGCTACAGTTTTTCTTTCTAACTTACAGCTTTTAAATTTAGAACTTCCCATGTTCTTTTCATGGTTTTCATGTTTTTTCTTGTTTTACCATAATAAATAATTGTAGAAAATTAAATGGAGCAGATGGAAAGATTGCTATAGTTAATGTGCAGACAATGCTTTGTTTCTGAGAAAAGAAACTAATGAAGCATCTATTTTTAAACCTGAATCTAATAAAAATTATAGGAAAGAGCTGGCTAAGACATGAGTGAGGTAGTTTGAGCAAAAGGCATTACAAAATATCAGAGAACACTCTTCTAAAAAGGGGAAAATGTAAAAGAAATATTGCGAGGAAACCGAGCTCCCGAAAATAGGCTTCAGCAAACTCAGGTAGGGAACTTAATCTAAGGAAGATATTGAAATATAATTAATATTAGTTAATATCTAAACCAGACCGTTCAAAGCACAAGACTAAACTAGCCAGGTGTCAGTGAAAGGCAGCAGCACTGAGAGAGACTCCTACACCAGAAAGGAATTGCAGGAATACTGGAAGCTGGCACATGTCTAAGAATAATTCTGCAAAAGAATAGAACAAATTTATAGAGATAAAATTAGAAAGAGTAGGGAGCAAAATTACTTAAAACTAGCAAAAGGCATAAAAAGTAGCAAGGAGTAAGTTCTGTAAGTGCATCAGAAATAAGACAAATTGAGTGCTCATTTCTTAACAGAATGTCCTTTAAGGCTATGGTGTGAGCATGCATTTGTATATATATTAGTATAGGGGATATCTGTTCACTGGGAAACTGGAAGTGTTTCATATGAACTAGCTAAAAGAGGCTGAAGCTGTAAATTTCTTTCCATTTATCCCTTTCAGATTGGTGAGGCTCTTATGTAATGAGCTTTTAAAACAGGAAAATTAGAGAAGGATCAAGGGAGGAGTGGCTTTTCCAGTGAAATAACTCCTCTGACTATATGACCTTATAATTCATAAAGTGTAAAAGACAGCGGTGTAAATACAAACACTTAAAATATCTGCATCTACCACATCAGGACTGCAGTTTGGCAGGACAAAAAAAATCCTTTACCCACTAAGAACCTAAGTTATAGAACGTCTAGTCATATGGTAAAATACCTTCTTCAAGCATTGGCAGTTAATATCTGTCTCATGCCCCAAAGAATAAGATTTTAAGTGCCTTATAAATATTAAATCCTAGCTAATGTAAGTATAGATACACTTAAAATCCATGTAGCTGTCTAATCGTATTCTGAATCTTGCTAGACCTTTTGTTTCCATGTCTCTGGTTATTTCTATCTTTGGACCTTCTTGTTTCTGGTAAAGTCACTCTAAGTAAAGCACACAACTGTTGAACCGTTGAAGCTTTTTGTTTGAACTTGCAGTGGCCTGTTACACCTTTGATATCAGGATTCAACTGTATAGTATACATATTTCATATCATATTTCATTTGTAAAAAAAATTGTAGATCTTGTTTTAGTTCCTTTCAGAAAACAAAACTCATGCTCATAGATCACAGTTACTTATTTTTTATGTAGGTTTTTTTCTAGAGTTAGAGACACAAAATAGTGGTAAAGATCCTTAAAGCTAGTTAATGACTACCCAAAATATCTTGAATTTTGCTGATGACTCATATGTTGTTTGGTCTATGACCCACCTTAGAGAACAAAAATGTAGCCCACTTTGTCTCTGTGACCAGTACAACTGAATTAAAGATTAGCAGTAATAAGTGAAAAAGTCCATTCAACACTGGTAAAAACTAATTCCGTTCTAGTGAATTTAGATTCCTTTTTTTCACTGTGTGATGGTACCTTGAAGCTGCTGTGAGCTGTAGACGACTTTGTAAGTTGAGCACAGCAAAACTACCATCAAGTTTTAAGGTCAAAAATATTTTTATTCAAACAGACACAAGAGGGGCTTTTTAAAGTATTTTTTTAAGAAGATCAGGACAAATAAAAAGAAAAATTAGTAGATAAGGTACAATAGAAATGCTAACTCCATACAGTCTATTCTGAGTTCTTGGAGGGAAGAAGTTGCCCAGAGGCTTGGTCGAGATTTTTGGAAGATGTCCCTGCTATCTGAGGTCTTTCCTATTCATTTAGCTCCAGGTTCACTGCTAGCCGCTACTTGCATGTTCAGAGCCCTGCTCCTCTCTGCCTGTCCCATCTCTGCCTTCTCAAAGGTTTCAGGCACAGCATATGCTCAACTTCCCCTCAGGGAAGGCTCATGTTGCTAGAAGTTACCACTACCTCCAGAGAGGAGCACTCAGGAAACAGCAATCAGCAGCCTCATCCATTGCTGCCCAGCCACGTATGCTCAAAAGAGCATGCCGTGAGAAGATGAGAACATCTGTCACCCATCAGAGTTTGCATTGCAACCCCTCCAGACATTAGTAGTATTCCAGTTAAAAGGAGCCAAGGTTTTTGTGTGGTATAAACAAGGCTTCCCTGTATAAGTAGAAGAAATGTCTTCAAACCAAAGTTAAATCCACTGAGCATTGCATAAGGCTTGTGGTATTGCTGTTCAGGCTTTAAAACATATTCATAGACTGATTCAGTTCACTCTGATCTCATCTGGATTATCTCTATTACCTACAGCAGAGTTAGGTGAGCCTTTCACTTGATAAAACTATTGTTTTCTCTTTCACAAGCCAGCTTATCCATAAAGATATAATACCTTTGCCTAACACATTTTACTGAGTGATTAAAGTTCTTTTGATTGAGCTGAAATAAATGAAATTTTTATTTTCATATAATAGCTGTAATGAGAATCCTGTTCTGCTATATCACTATTAGGAGAACAGTAATTACAAGATTTCTAACAACATCGATGTTTGAGGCAAATCTCTTTCTAAAGACGAAACAAGGTTAGATGGAGCTCTGCTGGAAGTCCTTTTATTTGCCATGATGCCAAACATCAAACTACGAAATCATTTTACTCTCATTATTGACTTTTGCAAGAGAGGCTCCGCTTTCCGTTGAGTTGTTTTCAAGTCAGTGGGGAAAAGACAGATGATTTTATCAGCAGAGAAGGAGATGTAGAGAATTACAGAAAATTTGATGAGATGTAAACAAAGAAGCAGCTTGAGCCGGAGGGTGAACTGTAAATTGCAACATGGTAGTGAGAAAAAGAACAATTTGCAAAAATAGCTTAAAAACTGTTAAACATCAAGACACACAACAATACATTTTTAAAGCTTATTTAAGCAATAAGCTAAAATGGTACTTAAGTGAAGACAGTAAACAAAAAAGCTTCAACCTTAAAGGACAGTACAGTTGCTTCCTCACATTTCCCTCACACAGGCAATTGCTTCAGGGTTAACTCTAGCATTGTGCCAGAGATTCTACAGCACTCTTTTTTTGAAAGGTCTAAAAATGGAACTTGTATATTTTTAGTGGCTTAATCTAGAATTTGAGTTATTAAAACATGATTGGAAACAAATTCCTTGATTTGCTTTTAGTATGTTGTAAATTTTGTTATTTTTTGATGGAATGTCAATTGGAATAGCTTAAGTAGATGATTTCCCTTGGTATATGTAGGTGTGCTATTCATTAGAACTGCCAAAGTAAAACAAAATTCAAGTTTGGCTAGACTGACACAGAAAAGTGTACTTTTAAAGATTAAAAATATTTGCTACCTTGGTATCAAAAATTTTTGTTTCCAAGTAAGTCTAAGGCTAGAAAAGTGCATCTTCCTTTAACTTACTTTCTTTTCTCTTTACTACAAAATGGCTGGTATCATTACATGTTATTATCTTCATATTTTTTAAGAAAATACAGAATACAAATACATTTATAGGTACTTGTAACTTTTGTGGCTGGAGAGGTGAGGTAATATTTGCAAGTCTTTACCCAGATTGGTAAGAGTTGGTTTTGAAATGAGGTACAGATTCAGCCCATGCTGACGTTAGGATGATAAGTCTTTTCCCACTGGAGACACAAGTAACTCTGCAGGATCAAGGATGCCTTTTAAATGTCATTGGTTTGAGTTTCTTTGCATGCTTAACTTGAAAAGCTGGAACAATATATGCATTTGTACCAGCGCAATGGAACCCTCTTCTGGAATGGAGTAGCTGAGATTTTTTTGAAGAGCAGAAACTATGGAACTATCACCTTTGTGAAGTGGTATTTCAACACACTAACATTCAAAGGATTCAGTACTATAATATTTTAAAAGGTTCATATGGATACAATAAACTAGTTGAATGGACAATCTTGTTTAGACATGAAAAATGGACAATTTTTGTTAAAAATTAGTGACTTTTTTACAGCTACCTGTTTCAGAGTCACGTTCTTCCTCTTTTTCCAACAAAAAGTCTAGGCATTTGTCTGTTGTAAGTGGGCCATAATTTTTATATGTCCCAGCTCCAGCAACATCAGAAGAAAATTTGAAAAAATATTCAGATTCCTTTTGATGACTCTTCTTATTCTTTAGCTGTAAATCACTATATACATTTTTTTCTTTTTCCTTATTTTTCCAGAACTTGAGGACGGTGCCTATTTCCAAAAAAGATATCACACAGGTCCAAGATGGGAATAGCAGATACTACTGCCAGAATAGTGGTTTTGAACTGTATGTAGGCAATTAAATACCAATAGCTAAAAAAATAAATATAGCACAAAGTAGGCAAGAAAAAGTCAGAAATTCTACATATTAGATTGAAAATAGCGTACGAGAAACCCCATTCAATTCCATTTGTGATTTTTAATATACTGGAATTTAGTAAAGAGTTTTAGAACATCCATGGGAAGAAAATATATATATAAGATTGTCAAGATTGAAAGTTAAGTTAAGACTTCACAGCTCTTCTGAACCTCACTAAAAATTAATAATGATGTGATAGTATTCAATTTCTTGAGTATTTTAGCTTCACAAGCTATGTTAAATATTTTTCAGTTATTGTAAATTATTCTTTATATATAGAATATACATAATAATGGATAGAGTCTTAAAGTTGCTTTGGATACTAAGATACACTGGTGTATAAATCTCCACGTGGAGTAAGTTATACTAACACCATCAAGGCAAAGTAATTTGAAAAAGATAATATTTATTGTACCCCATTTACAGCCCAAGGAAATTAGCGATGTTACGATTTTGCAGAACAGTTATTTACACAATAAGTGAACAGCTGAATTAGAAAGAATATTTTTTTCTTGTGATTTTTCTCCCCAAGTGCAAGGATTTGGATAAGTCTGAAATTTGTCTGCTGATAATTCCTGCAAGTCCAGCTCGGAGAAGATGTCACAGATTCTACAGGATGGCAAGAATGAAAAGCCAAAAGATCCTGATGTAAAAGATCTTCAACAGATCTTTTTCTCTCTCTCTCTTTTTTTTTTTTTTTTTTTTTTTTTTTAACCGTATCAAGAAGAGCAGTAGTGATTGTGCCCCTGTCCATCAGGAAGGGCCCAGGTTTTCAAATTCAGGACAGTCAGATGTAACCCTTAGTAACAACTGCAATACTGCAATGTAGTAGGAGTTACAGGTACACCCAACAGCAGTGGCAAATAATGAGAAAACTGATAAGGTAGCAGGAGCTTTAACTCCATACCAAGTCATATGCAGGGATAGAAGAGGCTTATCTTTGTATCTTCCCCAACTGTATGGCCCAGTCCCTCAAACTAGGATCCTGAACTTGTGCTTTTCCCTGTCCTCAACTTTCTACTCTACCACCACCTCAGCCTACGCTTCTAACTGCAAGCCCTCTCCCGGTTCCTCAGCTTCACTTTTCATGTCTCCAGCCATACTAGTTTGGATGGGATGCATGGGCAGGGTAGGGAAAAGAGGATTCAGTTCCCCACACTTCAGAGAACTTCCTCAAGATCATGCTTCGCTTCTTACCATATGCCAAAAAAATCCCTTCAGCTACAAATTGACCTGGTGGAATGCAGAACGACACATGTTCCCCGTCGATCTGATCCCATAACACTGTGCCAAATCATTCAAGATCTACTGAGAAAGAAAAGACAGGAAGGAGCAAGATGTTTTAGTCTAGCACTGAAGGCCCACTCAGCTGTGAGGAGGCAATTATAACTGTTTCTGCTCACAGGGTTGCATTTTACCCAGAGACTGAATAATTTAAATATAGATGATAGCTTCATAAACAAGGACCAGAACTCCCTTTTCACACAGAAAGCAATGAAAAAGTCACACTTTACCCGCTGTCTCTGTATACTCTGTAACATCAGATTTGTCCTTGCACAGCAACATAGCTTGGAGGACTTCAGTACGGTCTATATATTGATGATAGGGTGCTTTTGAGAGATACGTGGGCTGGAACCCTGTTAGATTTTTGATTGAACTGAACTCCTACTCGTAGACAAATTCTCTAAGGTATTACATAAAAGATAGACGATGAGACTATGACACCCTTTTAGAAAAAATCAGCAACCGCAGCTGCATTTTATAGGAGGCCTGAATGCCTCCTCACAGTTCACTGTCTCACAGCTCACTAAGCTGGACTTCTCAAAATGCTTCAGCAGAAGAATGCCAAATTTTCAAGCGCATATAGGAAATACAGATTGACAATTTTCAGTAATTATGCACAGGCACAGAGGCAGAACTCGAGATCTAACAAATTTCATTTAATTCCTGGTTTACATAAATTAAAAAAAAAAAAAAAACAGATGTGCAAAGGTATTTAGGAGTCTAATATCTCCTTAGGAGTCTGATTTTGTGTGGGTTTTAATTCGAATTGTGGTATACATAAATAGGAACAGGTCACTCAAGAGTCTTTGTGGATTTTATCTTCTTGTCCTTTGTGGTATAATTTGTAAAATGTAAATAACAGTGTTTCTTTGTAATAAATTACTGAGCTTTGAAAAATATCAAGTTTAAATTCCCTCACTGGTAGAGGATCCAATGTTTTCAAATTGCAGTGGAAAGGATATTTTAATACCTGCCAGTTTTGCTTATTCAGTCCTGGCTCTGGGAAGCAGCTGAATCTTTCTGCACATGACTAGGAAGCTCAACATTTGGAAACCTCACACCAACGCCCGAATGCATTAACAAAAGAAAGCTTGGAGGGAACATAATCTACCACAACACTCGAACGCTGTTAAAGCTGGCGTATCTTGTCTTCCAAATGACTTTTTGTAGTATAACTCATTCTCCTTTCTGGGTATACCTCTGCCTTTTTTGTAATAACGAGCTACTTCAAATGGCTATCAGCATTTTGCCACTGCCTGCAGTCCTGCAGAGGTATATAGTCTTGAAAGCAACTGAATGCTTTCTCCCTTCAGTGCCTTGGTTGTGCAGCTCAGCCAAGATTGAAACTGCTATTTGGCAATGAATTAGAGATATGGTTCAGAACAAAATGAGAAGCACATGAGTAAATGTATGCCAATTTTTCTTAGCCCCTTTTCTGAGAACCACACTTTCAAGTGTCAAGTGGGTGAAATCACACAAAGGTGTTTTGCTTTTTACTCAAAGGGTCAAGTGTTTTAATATGGGCTTATCTTTGGAATTAATTTGGTGTAACACGTGCTCTTTTTCCCTCCCCTTTTTCCAACACTCCAGTTCCTGAAATATATATGATGATGCATGCAGCACAAATAACTGGTTACCATAGGAACAACTGTAATAGTGATCCCAAAGCAGGGCTGGGTTTTTTTTCTTTTTTTTTTTTTTTTTTTAATACCATACTTTGCAGTTACATAAAGCTCCTAGCCTTCTTTCATTTGCAAATCATTCTGGGAAAATGCTGCTCTTATTTAGCATGATTTGACTATAAATCTATCAAAATTTTCAGTGTGTTTGCACTAGCCTTCTGGCTTGTGCAATTTTTCTACAAAAAGATGAACACTAAAAAAATTTCAGGCAAGGAAAGGAGTTTGGTATCCATGGCATTGTAAATGACAGCCTTATGATAAGCATTACTGTTTTACACGTTGTCATGATGGTATTACTGACTTAAGCAAATCACTTATTATATTTCCCTCTTCTTTTTCCCCATCATAATTTGCCTTCCTAGCACATCCTGGCATGCAAGTATAAGAAAACATATGACAAATATACGTAAGTATGAATAAAGTAAAATGGCAGGTAAATATTGATTCTTCTAAATGTAAATGTTCTTATCTAGGTCTGCATGCGTCTTTTTCATCAGAGCCACAAACTTGGTTTCAGACATGCACCAACATATTGCCACAACCCTATGCATAGGTTTATAGGGAAATAATAATGAATAAGTCTTCCTTGGAGATGCTCCTCTCCTCAGTGTTCCCAGGGAGAGAAAGCTTTTTTCCAACATTCAAATTGCTTGAGTATTGGTGAGGACGTTGTGAAAATGAACTACTCCACCTGGCAAATGGAGACATAACGAAAGCCTGTTCTGAATTGCATAGTCATCTTTGGACTGTTCTTAGCTCCAAGTCATGTCACATTTTAGACAATAAAGCTACAATCTAGAATGGTGTGGCTATCACAAAATTTCTGTATCAAATTTACTTAAAAGTTTGTGTTTTTAATCTATCGTTAACTTATCCTCCATTTTGGGTAGCACAAATCAATAGGAGCAATACAGGGTAGTGCTGCATAGGGCTTCCTTAGAGAGCAAGAATTTCAGTTAAAAACAAATAAGAGCTTCTTTCTTTTAGTCATACATATTACAGTGTGCATCTTAGAATAATTAAAAAGGAATTAGGCTGCAAAATAGCCTTTGATACAGAATGTGAATTAGATGTGGTTGGAGAGATCTGTCTGCATTGCTGTATTTCAGTAGTCAGTGGCACATATGTTCCATGTCTTGCATGAGTGCTGGGATGTTAGGGTATGTTCACACTGCAGCCACAGGAGGTTATGCTGAGTTTTAAGTTATGATACTGCTGTCAGCAGTAGATGTGGATAGCTTAACATGAGCTGTACACTATGCTGCAGTCACCAAAATACCTGAAGCACTGATGTACAAGTTTTGACAAGTTGCAATTTTTTTGGCCAGAACCACATTTTAGGAAAAAGTCCTGCATCAAACCTATTCCAAAAATCTCCTGCCTAGCAAAAATTAGAGATACTATTTAGTCTATGTAGTTTAAGCAAATAGTTGTTATTACAAATTTCCACCTTGCAGAACTGAAGATGTTTCATGGTGAGTAGGGCTGTATCACTTTATATCAGCTGAGAAAATAAATCATAATAGAGGAGGTCTCTGTTCCATAGCTTGGCCTTTCTGAGGTGATACCTCATGTAATTGTAGAGCTACACTATGTTTCTAGTTAGAGCGGTCTCTTAGTGGTTTTTTCCATCCAAACTATTTAATTTAGTTGCAAAACAGATTCACATAATCTTTTTTTTTTTCCATTTAACATATAGAATTTATAGTAGTTATAGTATTTGACACTAATTAGATAGTAGCTTTAAAGGACTGGATGTATTTTATTGTATTTGGACATTTAACTGCAGTGAAGTTAGTGTTTATGGGTATAAATTCTATAAAAAACATAATTAATTTACATATACTTTCTGCTTTATTAATCTGTGTGCTTGGATACTTGAAAGTGTAATGTTTGGTAATTATTGTATTAGGCAATGAAAAGGAACAAAGTTTTTTAATGTAAGAGAAAATAGAGCTTTTGCCAAGCAGTCAAAACACTATGACTTGAGCACTGGAACAGGCTGCCCAGAGAGGTTGTAGAGTCTCCTTCTCTGGAGATATTCAAAACCTGCCTGGACACAATCCCATGCAACCTGCTCTGGGTGAACCTGCTTTGGCAGGAGAGTCGGACTAGATGATCTGTAGAGGTCCCTTCCAACCCCTACCATTCTGTGATTCTGTGACCTTCCAAAGACAAAAAGACACCACATAGATGGTCTTTCTGTTATTCCTTTAGGACATAACGCATTCTCTCATTCCTAATTAGGTGTGTCTTATGCCACAAAAGTACAGTATAAAGGGCTATTTTATTGTTTAGGTGGTGATGATTGAAGACTATGAGGTTACTCCTGTTGCCTTACATTATCAGGTCTCTCTTTATTTCCACCTCTACCTTCTACCTCAGCATATCTGCACATGTGATTCTCCTAACCTAGTCTGACAAAATGAGGTGGGCAAGAGAAATATTTAAGCTACTATTTCAGGAAAAAACTAGGGACAGCTGTGCCTAAGTGTCAACCTCCAGCAGCAGGAGGGGAAATGACAAGCAGTGAGGTTGTGCAGAGCTGAAACCTGTGTGCAGCGAAGTAAGACGATGGAGAACTGCAGGATGTCATCAGCACCTGAACTAGCACCCTGGTTAACCCTCCTTACAAATTATCTCAGTGCAGCCAATTCATAATATTAAATATGTTAGCTTCTGTTTACTGCAACAGCACAGTTTCTGCTGTCCCCCGGTAACACTGAATCACTAAGATGAATAATAGCAAAAATGTAAATAGGACATTCCAGAGAAATCATAACCATTTTCTGTGAATTATGTTGCCAAAGATGTGCTAATTTTTGGAGCTAAGCAGAAATTTTCCACAAAATACACCTTTTGTTGGAAAATGGAAATTACTGCTCCTGAAATATTTTTTCAGGAAACAAACAAGTATTTTAATTTGTGAAGTAAAATACTTAATGAAAAAGAAAATTTCTGCTGTGATAAAACAAATATGGAAACTTGAAATTATTTTTAATTTCAAAATGAAATTGTCATAATAAAATGCAATAAAATGAAGTTCAGCAAGACCAAGGGCAAGGTCCTGCACCTTAGTCAGAGCAATCGCAAACATGGATACAGGCTGGGTGATAAGTGCGTTAAGAGGAACCCAGCAGAGAAGGACTTGGGGGTATTGGTGGATGAAAAACTGAACATGAGCGGGCAATGAGTGCTCACTGCCCAGAAAGCCCATCACATCCTGGACTGCAGGTCAAGAGAGGTGATTCTGCTTCTTTATTTGGCTCCGGCGAGACCCCACCTGTAGTACTACGTGCAGCTATGGGTCTCCCAGCATAAGAAAGACATGGACCTGTTCAAGCTGTTCCAGAATTGTTCCATGAAGATATTCAGAGGGCTGGAGCACCTTATCTGTGAGGATGGGCTGAGAGTGTTGGAGTTGTTTAGCCTAGAGAAGAAAGGCTCCAAGAAGACCTTATAGCAGCCTTCAATACTTAAAGGGGGCCTACAGGAAAGATGGCAGAGAAATTAGAACTAGATGGTCTTTAAGGTCCCTTCTAATAATAACCATTCTAAGATTCTATGATTCTGTGAAAATGCTTCTAATACATATTTTCTTCAGACTTAAGTTATTTTTATTTGGGAGGAAGTAAGGAGGAGAATTTTGAACTGTAAATGCATGTGTGTTCGTTTGTCCACATAACATTTTCAATTCATGGGGCACGGAACAGATTATATAAATATTTAACTTTTTCACATTTTTCCTCAAAAAATAAAATTTCCTGACATCTGCTAAACCTTTTACTCTTTTTATGGAAAAGTCTAACTAAGCACTCAAATTTAAATCATAGGTTACCAAGAACCTCTCTGAAATGCACTTTTTTTGATCCTACTTAAAGCATCAAAAGGAAAACTTCTCTTACAAGATTTGTCAAGACTGATTACATTTAAACTGGTCTAAGGATTCTTATTAAATACCAAATGTTTTTTCAGAAACTTCCATTTTGCAATGTGCAAGTCAATCAGCACAAAGAAGCAAAGAAAAGTAGACGTGTACACTATTCACATAGCAACAGAGATGGATTTTAATAGACATGATTATGAAGTAGATGGGGGTGTGTGCATATTGGGGGAGAACTGCAATTATTTTTAATTCAGAATGAAAAGCCAAGAATTTTCAAAATGAGGAAAAAATAGACAAGCAAGATATAAAAAGAACTGAAAATGGGAGTAGTAGATGAAATAAAACTCATTTGTCCCTTCTGTCCTATGCATACAGTTAACACCGATTTCTTCTCTCATGTAGATTTAATGAAGTGGCAATGGTCTTAGTATCTTCTTATTAGATAGTCATATCTTTCATATTGCAGATTAATAAAGAGGCCATAAGCTTTAGTAAGCACCAGGGAATAAAAAGGCTTATTTGTGGATCTATCTGTGCTTAAAAACAAACTATTGAACATGGTTATTCAGTACCGCAGTCACTGGGACTGGGAAATAACATGAGTTCAATATATATTTGGATATTATATTTGAGGATGCCAGTGCAGAGATGAGCCTGCAGTCTGAACCCTCTGCACCTTCAACAACAGTAGGAAACTCAAGCCCGTGGTCTCAGAAACATACATGATGCTGATTAGCGCTTGATTTATGTGTCTTCTGTGTTTATTTGTTTATAAAAATGCCCTGCCTTTTCACAGTAGTGCAAATCCTATGTTATATCAGTTTCCATGGCAACTATGCATTTTTTATTGAATAAAGAATTATGTAAACCAAAACCATACATAAATTATCAATGCATAAATTGCTGCTATCCTGGTTTCTCAGTCCACTTCTCTATAGTTTGTATATCAGCAAATAAGGAACACAGTAAATCGACCTTTCTTTACGGAAGCATAGTAGAACACTATAAGAAAATGAGCATTTCAATCAACCTTTAATTCAGTAACATTATTGAGCCAACTATCTGTCTAGGTATTCTGATAATATCTGACTGAAAGCATTAAGAAATCATGAGTCATTCCTTCAAAGTCATGAGCCTGGTTTTTAAAATCTTCAGATTAAAAAAACCCATCAAACCCAAAAATTCCCAAGCTTTTTATTTGGTCTGTACTGTAGAAGTATGCTACTGTGTAAGGGTTTTTTTTTTGTAGCCTAGTTGAGCTATGAAGAATATATTTTAAGGATGGAAACTTAGATCTGCATTAATTTTTGTATTCCAATAACACGTCCTACCTGCTGATATGCAACAGTTCCAATCTCAGTCGTCTTAAAAAATGAAAGGTATATTCAAACATGCAGACCTATAACTCTTTAATTAGCTCTGTCTTTTAACTCCCATTATTTCATTCTACCAGTGTAAAATAATACCCCAAATCTCATTTGCAGTGAGATGGAGTTGGAATTAAGGAACTCCAGCTAAGATTTCAGCCTTTAATTTCTCGATGCCAACTGAAGAGTCAAAATCTTGGAATCTTTCATGACATTCAAAAAAGAAAGACAAATCCTCCAAATCCAACTGCAATATTTCAATTTTGAGAGTGAAAATGTTGAAATAAAACATTTTGACATTTACCGGAATTTAATGTTTTGCGACTTCCATTTGAAAATATTTGAAATGTTGCTCCTGTGAATCAGAAGAAAATTGTTCTGTATGGGAAATTTTTGGCCAAAATTGCAAATCCATTCATAACAGCTGCCAGACTTTCTGAGGCAGACAGCAAGATCTGAGCTCAGGAATTCTCATACATGTAGCTATGCTGAACATAACTTGTCAACAAAAACCACAACTTATTGCTCATCATTCCTGGCTTCCCACATTCTTGCCTATTTAATCATTGGTTTTGTCTACGTAGCCTCGATCAACAGTAGATTTTTTCCAAAGATGTAGCAACATACTAAAAGTGCATAAAATCTGTGCTATTATTTTTAATATGAAACCAAAAGAGTGTACATTGGACAACAAGCAGTGTTGAGAAGTGCAGTCCATATTGATTATCTACATGTGTAACTTTTCTTCATAAAGTCATACAATTACCTTGATTTATGAAAGTAAGGTAGTATGCAAGACAGCACAATGTATTTTTATAATTGTTATCATTCAAGCCTTTGACTAAGTGTCATGGTTTGACTCCATGCAACTAAGCACCATACAGCTGCTCACTCACTCCCCATGCCCCATTGTATGGAGGAAAGAATTGGAAGGGTAAAAATGAGAAGACTTCTGGGTTGAGATAAAATACAGTTTAATAGGTAAAGCAAAAGCTGTGCAAGCAAGCAAAGTAAAAGAAGGAATTAATTCACTGCTTCTCATTGGCAGGCAGCTGTTCAGTCATCTCCAGGAAAGCAGGGCTCCATCACACTTAATGGTTGCTTGGGAAGACAGTCACCATAACGCCAAATATTCCTCTCCTTCTTCCCCCAGCTTTATATACTGAGCGTGGTGTCATATGATATGGAATATCCCTTTGTCTGGTGGTGTTCAGCTGTCCCAGCCATGTCTCCTCCCAACTTCTCATGCACCTCCCAGCCTCCTTGCTGGTGGGGTGGTGTGAGAAACAGAAAAGGCCTTGACTCTGTGTAAGCACTGCTCAGCCATAGCTGTAACATGCTTGTGCTATCAACCCTGTTTTGGTCACAAATCCAAAACATTGCCTCAGGTGCACCTGTTCCATCATGGACTTATCCATGGGCCACCATGCCTTCAGCAATATAACTGCTCCAGTGTGGCTTTACCCACAGCCACAGTCCCTTCGGAAGTAAACCTGCTCCAACATGGCCTTACTCATAGCTGCAGTCCCTGCAGAGGTGTACCCCCTCTGTCACAAGCTTATACATAGCCATATGCTTTGAGGTGCTCCAGCATGACCTCATGCACAACCACTGATGCTTCAAGGTATAGCTTCTCCAATGTGGACTTGTCCTTGGGCCACAGTCCCTTCTGAACTATACCTGCAGCGGCACTGAGAAAACCATGGCCACCGACGCTTTGAAATGTATCTGCTCTTGTTAGGACTTATTCATGGCCAGAGATGCTTCAGGGTGTCCTACTCCCAGGTACATGCCACAATTAAAGTACAAGATGCAATTAGGAATTGTGCAGAGGAAAGACTATCAAAATCTCTTTCAAGATTTATTTTGTCTCTTCAGTAATTTATTACGTCTATTCAATGATATATGTTGTCTATTGAAGAAGTTGAGGGAAAAAGAAAATATTCAATCCAACTCCAAAAGTGCTTGGATTTTTTGAGGGTTTAAATTAATCTTCAATGTATTATATATCTATATAGTTTTAAATTTAATATGAAATATTATGCAAATACATACCTGTCATGGTTTAGCCAATTTGCATTTTTTTTATGACTTTGCAAGTTTTTCCAAGTAGAGGAATTTGTAAAGTCTGATGGAGAATTCCAAACATTTTATTCATATCATACTGTTAGAAAATAAGAAATGTAATCAGTGTTTCCAATAGATAAATAACTTCCATTCAAGCACTCTGAAAATACTTTGTGTGCTAAACACTAGGGAAAAAAAATATTACAATTCTATGTAATTCCGTGAATATGCTATTTTGGAAGTCCAAAGGAAATGTGATACATCGTAAAATATCACTTTCTTTCTAATCCTTAAGATATGATGAGATAACTATAAGAAATTTTCTAATTCTGTACAAAAGCAAAAGACATATTTAAGGAAGATGTAAGACATTGCCTATTCTTAGGTTTTGACTCAAGAAGTATCATGATACATAGTAGAAATTTTGTATAGGAAAAAATCTTTAGCACCTTTTGTGGACTCTGCTAAAAATACATAACTTACTCTGTTGAAAATACATAAAATAATTATTTTTTATTTAAAAATTTTTATAATATCATTCATTTCCCCTTTACAGAACACCATATCCCCATGGACAATATAGACTGATTCAATACAATGTTATCCCTCCAATTTAGAGTATTTCCCTTCTATTTGCAAACTCAAAAAGCAGAATGGTATTTGTGTCATACACAAAAGAATTCCTTATCTCTTTTTCCTCTTTAAAGAGGAACATAAAGGCTTTACATTTTGCTTCTAAATTTCTCTTCTTTCTCTTAAACTACTTAATACTGAATGGCCTAATTATCTGTGCAGTACCAATAATCTATTAATCCAAAAAGTAAGCTGGGTAAGAGGTATATAGTCATCTAGGCATTTGACAGAGCATTTAGCCAATCAGAAGTTCAAAGAAGAAGTGAAAATACAGCAATGCATCCCTCAGTTAACAGCTGCCCAAGACGACAGTCTATCCAATGTCTTTGAATAAGTGTGATTCTAGCATAACAATACAGGACAGTTTCCTTGCCTTTTTCTTCCAAACAGGTTCACATCAGAGGGATGGAAATGAAGTCTATAACTAATGAAGATCAAGAATGACATTCTACTGGCTCAGTTTTGGATTCATGCGTGCCACCTGTAGATGCATCAATGTCCCTAAAATGGATCTTCAGATCATGTGCCTTCTCTGACTTACTGTCAACGGTGGAAACTGACAACATTGTCATGTAGCCAACTTAAAATGGATGCAGCTTCAGAGTCTAAACAAATTCACTATAAACCTCCTTTTCTCCCTCAAGTATTTCCTCTCCCACTAAGTCAAGTCACGTGCTACAGATGACATACTACTAAAACCAAATACAAGTTGTTCTTACCTAAGTGAGAAGAACTTAGACTATACTGAAGATGGGAAGGAAGACAGATAAGGTAAACCGCATAAAAGAGAATCACAGAATCATAAAATAGTTTGAGTTGAAAGGAATCTTAAAGATCATCTAATCCTAATTCCTCTGATGTGGGCAAGGGATACCTTCCACTAGACCAGGTTGCTCAAAGCCCCACCCAACCCAGCCTTGAACACTTCCAGGAAGGGGGCACCCACAACTTCTCCAGTGTCTCATCACCCTCAAAGTAATAATTTCTTTCTACCTACCTTCTTCTTCACAACCTACCCTCTTTCTGTTTAAAACTGTCACCTCTTGTCCTGTCACTATGCTTCCTGATAAAAAGTCTCTCCTAATCTTTCCTGTAGGCCCCCTTTAAGTATTGAAGGCTGCTATAAGGTCTTCTTGGAGCCTTTCTTCTCTAGGCTAAACAACCCCAACACTCTCAGCCCATCCTCCCAGATGCTCCAGCCCTCTGGTTATCTTCATGGACCTCTGGAACAGCTTGAACAGGTCCATGTCTTTCTTATGCTGGGGGACCCATAGCTGCACATAGTACTCCAGGTGGGGTCTCACAAGAGCTAAGTAGAGGAGGAGAATCACCTCCCTCAACCTCCTAGCCATGCTTCTTTTGATGCAGCCCAGGATATTGAGGATATTGTTGGCTTTCTGGTCTGTGAGTGCATATTACCATGTCATGTCCACCATTCATTCACCATTACCCCCAAGTCCTTCTCTACTGGGTTCCTCTCAACGCACTTATCACCCAGCCTGTATCCATGTTCATGATTGCCCCAACTCAGCTGCAGGACCTTGCCCTTTGCCTTGCTGAACTTCATGAGGTTTGGACAGGTCCAGCTCTCAAGCCTGTCAAGGTTCCTCTGGATGGCGTCCCTTTCCTACAGCATGTTGACTGCTTCACACAGCTTGGTGTCATTGCAAACTTACTGAGGGTGCACTCAATCCCACTGTCCATGTCCCCAGCAAAGATGTTGTATAATAACGATGGTCTCAATATGGACCCCTGAGAGACACCACTTGCCACTGGTCTCAGCCTGGGCATTGAGCTGTTGACTGCAACTCTTTGAGTATGACCATCCAGCCAATTCCTTGTCCACCGAGTGGTCCACCCATCAAATCCATGTCTCTACATTTTAGAGGTAAGGATGTCATGCGGGATAGTATCAAATGTTTTGTACAAGTCCGGGTAGATGAGGTCCTCACTCTTCCCTTATCCACCAATTCTATAACCCTGTTGTAGAAGGCTACCAGATTTTTCAGGCATGATTTGCCCTAAGTGAAGCCATGTCACCAATCTTTTCTCTGTTTTCTATGTGCCTTAGCATATTTTCCAGGAGGATATTATCCAGTCTTGGATAAGCCTGAAGAGAGGATTTCTTACGGTTACAGAACGACTTTTAGTAAGAGGAAGGATTTGTGGTTTGAAAGGATTCTGTTTAAAGTATTCAACATTGTCTCAGTAAGAGCAAACAACTAATTGTTTTCTATGTTTACTTTTGTTTTTCACTTGGAAGGAATGGAGAACCTGAATATATTAATATCATCTGGGAGTAAGGCATTCAAATAACTCAGTGTTATGAAACAGTTTGTTTTTTCCATGTGTTCACTGATTAGATTGAAGTCTGTCTTTCTATTATATGAATGGTTCCCTAGATGATGGTACTGTAAGTTTCAATTTTATTAACAATGTCTGTTCATCTTGATAACAACTCTATAGCTCAAACCTGTGGGAATAATAATAACAGGCATTTCAAGTACTGACTACTCTTATCAGCATTTGTAGTAGCAACTTTTATTTTTCTTTTTAAGCTGTGACTAGCTTCAAAGGTTTTTTGACAAACTATTGCTATCCAGCAACCATTTCCCTAATATGACTGAATAGATTGAGATGTGGAGAAGCTCAGAATGACCTTTATGTGCAGTTTGGCAAACATTTTCAGAATACTTTCCAAACATCTTAGAACTGATACATGTTGGCAAAAGTTCAGCTCTGTTTTAATTTTCCTTTTGTGAAAAGCAGGTAGAAGTAAACAAAAATGCAGTAAAATGTAAATGAAGTAGCATATTCCTATGTTACCTTATTTTACCAAACAGCAACAAAATAATCAGAATCTAACCTTCCATATTTTAATAGTGAGTCCTCACCTCAGGGAAGCCTCAGAGAAAATCCTTTCTACTTTAAAGTAGAAACTTCTTTTTCAGGCTGAACAATCATGACATATTTGTGTCCATTTAGAACTGACTCCTTAATGTCTCACTGAGCACATTCAGTGTTTTTATTTGGTTCTCAAAAATAGAATGCACTTTGGATGTGCTTTCTAGAAAGGTTGCATACTTTGTAGGTCTTTGTACCTCCAAATTGAAGCTGTTGCTCTGCTCATATGAGGTACCAGTTACCCTCTTCCATGACACAGATAGAGTAAGAGCTTGGTTTTCTACTGATGCAACCAATGGGAATTTATGAATGATTTTAGAGTGAGTAGAATCAAGACTATTGGCTGAACATTTAAAAGTAGCAACCAAGGGAAGCCTTTTAAAGGTATTTATACCATTTATCTTATGAAAAAATGAATTTAGACACCTAAGCACTCTTTCTAACCCCAGCAGATCTTTTCCTTTTGGAGTCCAAATACCTTTGGAAACCTAAACCACCAGTGGCTACAGGTATATTAATGCTTGGAATGATTGATTGATTTATTCTTATATACTGGTGGCAACAGGTTACTCAACTGTGAGATGTCCCTAGATCCACTTACTAAAAGAATACATAAACTTGTGGCAGAAAGTAGTCAAATGCTATGCAGCATGCATTGTAAATACTAGAAATATAACTGTTTGAAGAGTATGGATATTTTGGACAGCAAATCTGCCTTATGCAAGACTCCGAGTTCAAGGATGACCTTACAGGGCTCTGAAGTCATGGAGTTGACTCGAATTTTTCTGAATTCCCCATAAGACCTAAGGGAAATCTCTCTACCTTTGTGTGCTGGATATAAATTGACATTTCTCATATTCTTATGTGCTTTGTCATGGCCAGGTCTGTATCACATGCAATAGCACAGTTGTTCCTGTCAGGCCTTTAAGCAGTGCTGTAGTATAAAATGTGATGAATATTCATATCAAAGTAAATACTAACGTTAAAAAAATGCATAGATGTCTGAAGTATGAGAAAGACTTTGCTGCAGTTCATACTTTTACTTTTAGCCGAATGCATTCTTTTCTTTTGAAAAGGAAAAGTACGCAAAGAACATTTGTAAGTGTTCTGTCAGGTCAGATTGAAACCTATGACTGGTTAGATTTGCCTTTCAAGATTTTATCCTAACTATTATGATAAGAAATACAAATCACAAATCATTTAATTGTATTTGTTTTATTTGCATATAGAGTCCAGACCTTAACCATGCTACCTTAATATATTCCTTTGAGGTACATTAATCAATGCAAAATTAAAGATAATTATGGTAATTAAATCTTCTCAAAGTAAAAGGTGACTGTAGTAGTACTTAGCTCTAGCACAAGCCAAAGAATAAAAAGGGAACTTACTAACATCTCCTTTATTAGTTTGGTATTAATACAGTTTCTTCCTAATGCCTCTGCTGAAATATGCATTTTAAACGAACGGCAGAATTTGCCTTTCATTTCCTGGTGTGTGACATGAGAGCTAAATGAGAGACTTGTATCTGCACTGTGACTGTTGGTCTCTGTCTTTTACATGGCTTTTATTCAATTTACACAACTGTCACTCCATAAAACATTAAATAACTACATTGTGAGGCTTCATGCATGGTGTCCTTCAGTTTAATCTTCAAGTAGTTTCAGCTGAATCGGGCATTAAGGAGATGGCCTTGAACCAATGATGATGGGCTCTGATCTTGTTATTGCGATGACCAGGCTCTCAACAGTCCTCATTGCAACCCTCCTGGATGTCAGTTCTGTGTCATAAATTTGTAGTTTCAAAAAACTCCATTTAACTTTCCTCTGAGCAGATTTGGCTCTGCTGCTCTCTCCTACTCCAATACTGAGAGAAACACTAATAAATCTGCACTTCAGCACTCACTAAACTGAGATCAATTTGGTAAGCACCAACATGGAAACAAATAGGCCCTTTATAGCTATTAATAAAGAAGGATAATTGCTGGCATTAGTCATGGCATTTAATTTCACCAAAGTAGTAGCTGGACAGTTTACTTACCTCAAGGTGATGATTTTCTACAAGGCATTTTCAAGTGCCTTGGCTCCTGTTTTATAAATAGGCAAACCTTGCTTTCAAATATTAAATAAATAAATAAATAAATACTTACTCTCCCCCTCAACAATCCCCTTCTCTTTCCCCAACAAGACATTGAAAATGCTTCTGGTTTACAATAAACTATATACACATAAATAGAAGGTTGAAACAACAATGTCTAACAATTTGAAAGATGCTCTACAATACTAGTCTGACTGAATAAATACGCTTTTTGTTCTCTGAGAAACATATGGGGTTTTTTGTTTCTTTCTTCAAAAAATAGTTTGTTCATCTGCTCAGAATGTAGTGATAATTGCAGGAAAACATAAAAATGAAAGCATGAGAATCTAACAAGATAAAAGAAAAACAGCTTGATGAGTCAGTAGCCCATAGTGTATGTCAGGAAGATAGAAAGATGTTTACCTTTATTCTCACTTAAGTTCACTGCTATCATCACAAAGCTAACTGCTTCAGGCATTGCTCCATTTCCTTACCAAAGACATAACCCTTGTTTTCAATGGCTGCAACACAAAGGAAGACCTGCTTTCTATACTGCCAGTTCAGGTTATATTCAACTGATCGTGTGGAGTCGGAAGCTAAAAGTATGACCAATATATAATGGAAGACCATCAAGGAATTTTTGGGTGCTGTACACACAAACCAAGGAACCATAGCCAAACAAATGGTGATTATCATAGCACCAAAATAGGAAGAATAGATGTGTTTTGGTCTTTTTTGATTCTGAGACTGAGTTGGTGGATTGGAATGGAAATTTAAAGGGGTATCAGGAGATTAAAAATACAACAACTTCTGCACGTATGATAAATTTTAAGACAGTGGAAGAATCTAACTTGACATTTCAGAGTGCGAGAGCTAGGATATGTATTACAGCCATGGCTTAGTTTCAGATCCTTGCTTGCCTCCATAACCTGGCTTTGTATGAGAGCTAATATCCTCTCATCTTATCTTTGACTTGGAACTATAAAGTTTATCTCTTTTTTCCTCAAAATTATTCTGTATCAAGCACATCCATTGACAAAGAAATGAGTACTTCCATTATGTTTTAATCTTATAAATCCCAGATTCAAAAATATTGAAACAAATGTTTCATGTATTTCATTTATCTGAAAGAATTGCACAGCAATATCAGACCAGGTATATCAAAAGGTTATAGCAACATCTAGGCCAAGGTTTCAAAGGGCCATCAAGAGAAATGTACCTGTCTTAAGCAATGATATCCTATTTTCAGACTCTCTGACTTACATTGTTTCAATCTATCCTGTAAAGAAAACATATGTATTTAGCTCCAGGTTTTCCTACCACTATGGTTGTCAAAGGGACCTTAATTCGCATTTAATATTCGCTTTTTTTTTTTCGCTGAAAGATGTGGTTCCACATAGACTTTGTTGAAGACTAGTCAGAATTAAATTAGCGTTTGCTTTGTTTTTCAAGTCTTCTAGGGAAAAAAGAACAACAAGGTCAAATATGACTGCAAGTCAATGCTGATTCAGACTATTCAGCTTACATAGACACTACGTTCAATTTAGAAGATATTGGCAGCTGAGAGCATTTAAGAAAAAGTTTAGACATTGCAGATTTTCCTCTTGGCAAGAAATGCTAAGGTACTACTAGCAAAATGACCGTGTGTTTGAATTAATTAAAATGGCCCTAACTTAAAAAGAATCTGAAAAAATACAAATTTTAACTACTTTGGTTTCTTGGACCACTGAATCCAGTCGCAAAGGGTTGATTTAGTATATATAAAAGTTACAAGGAGTTTCATTAATTTTAAAAATGCAATGATTTTTATGGATACATTTATTAAAGCAGAAATCAGGAATACTTTGTGTGAAAATAACCCTGCTTCCCCAAACTAAAATATAGAGCATAATTGGACTTTTTATAAATTTGTGGTTTTGTTGGAATTCCTTATCTGAACCATCATGGAAGAAGCGAGAAGTTTGGAAGCAGTACAATGTATTTACATTAAAAATTCCCATGCTGTGTCAATTTTATATAGAAGCAGCTCCCTGTATATCAGAATGCACATGGTGCTCTATTTATGAATAAAATATTTCAATTACAGGAAAAAATGAGTCATAAGTCTTTGCTATTTATTTAACTTGAATAATATGTTATTCAAGATGACCTGAAAAATCATAAGTACTTTATGGAAAACCTATTCCATTTATTTATTGGTTAAAAATAAATTTATTGGTCTGAATACTACCCATAGGAACTCTTTCAAATTTTATGTCTATGACTAGTTTTTGATAGTCACATAATGGATGTTTACCTTATTATAGTAATTGGAAAGATTTCATGCCATGAGAAAACCATTATCATCACTTCTGTATTTTTGTACAGCACGCAGTCAAGGAGAGGGACAGGAAAACCAGGGGCTCTGGAGGGGCTGTCAGTTGGAAACAACAACCTAATACTGTGAGCAGCCTGGTTCAGTGGGAGGTGTCCCTGCCCATATATAAGACAGTGCCGGAGTGGTAGTTTGTCATGATTTGGCTGGCATACACTCACCTAACAGGAATGAAACAAATAAAGCTTTATTCCTCTCTCTCGTATCTGAATACTAGAAATTATCACAAGGAGTATTGCACTGTTACAGGGTACACTGTTCCAAATGTATTAATGAGATTGTTGTTGAATTACTCTGTAAAATGCCTACAGAGAAGTAAGCATAGGTTATTTTTATTGTATCACTTGTTTTCCACCTCTGATAGAGTGAACAGATCTTCCACAGTTCCCTGGGAAAACGTAACATCCTTGTAACAGCTCTTGCAATAAATTCCATAGAAAAAAAAAGGCACTGTTAGTGGATTTCTGCTGAAATCCCTCTTCAGGGTGTTTGAGGCAGTAGGTCCTACCTGGGAAATAAGTGAGTCCAGTTACTGGCTTGGTTTAGCTTGCAAAACAGGCTAGATTCTTCTACTTAGTGGGGAAAAGTGGCAGTGCTACTGTAGAGTGAAATTAAAGATTGCTGAGTGTGATGTGGAAATTAGGAGCTTATAAAAAGGAAACATGGTAGGCATTCTGATATGTTTGAGGATTTTTTTACTTTACCAGTAAGAGCACTATCTGCATCAACAGCTTCATATCTCCTACAGAACTGGTA
This sequence comes from Tringa tobata, assembly GCA_033628505.1. Taxonomy (NCBI): domain Eukaryota; kingdom Metazoa; phylum Chordata; class Aves; order Charadriiformes; family Scolopacidae; genus Tringa; species Tringa tobata. Next base: position 17,033,646 of record JAHREE010000480.1, read on the forward strand.
ATATAAAAAGGATCTTAAATACTTCCTGAGCAGAGACATTGGTCTGTCTCAAACTCTTTTCAGCCAGATGCAATGCCTTAAACCTAAGACAATAATTTGAAAACCAAAGCATTACCAAGCAATTAAGGAAGTTCACATTAGATAAACTTAAATCAGATGTTTTTAGTGAAGTAATTGTTTCATGCTGAATCCTAGCTTTTCTACACCTAGCTAGCTTTTGGTGTTTGGAGTGTGACGTTTTGTCTTCTAACACAGTGAATGTCTGGGTGCCATTATACATAGGCATTTGCTACACTGTAGTCCTTCTGCTTTGCTTCTTTTTAGTACTTTGGAGTACATTAGAAATAGTGTAAAGTGTATAACAGCAGCAAGGTGAAAATTCTTAACTCTTTCTTGAGAAGTGATATAAAGATTGTCTGTTGCAAAGGATGAGTGTGTATGGATCTACCCTTTCTCTTAGGGAAGGTTATAGCTATTGAATTGCTCACTGCTTTCTATTAGTGAATCCAGTAAAGACACTGTTTGCCAGCTTCTCCCGTGGGGCGGTCTTTATATTTTTAGGTCTCTTCCTTGTGCACAAAATTCGTGTCTTACTCTGAAAAGTCCATTATCCTCCCTCTCTCTCACTTAAATACACAAACCTCACATTTTACATAGTATTCATTGCAGCTGGGCTGTTATATTGGATACTATTTATTTATTTATTTATTTTTATATACCCTTTATATGTATTTATACTCATCATGCATGATCCTCAAAGCAGGATGGTGGGCACTCCTCTGAGACCAAAAGCTGAAGCTCTGGCTTGGGGGTCTGCACCATCCACCCCAGCTGTGGCCAATGCCTCTTCCCAGACAGAGCTGCTGAAGGCAGAGGCTGCAATACAGATCTCAGACTTCATTAGGTGTCTCATCCTTTCTCCTGGGGCAGGAATGGGTAGTACCCCTGCCTGCAAAAGGTGTGCCTGGGAGGAGGACCTCCTCCAGCAGGCAGTTGAGCTGCAGGAGACAGTGAGGAGGCTGCATAATATCAGAGAGGCTGAGAA
>JAHREE010000480.1:17059690-17088395 GCA_033628505.1 Tringa tobata
AAACAAAACGAAACCAACAGGAATTATCTGGAATGCCAAATATACTTTGCCGTCTTCTTTCTGTTAGTATTTTTAGAAAAGCTACAGGTCCATGTTATCCTTTACTTTGGCTTTTCTTTACTGATATTTCCCAGACCATATTCTGTTGTCTCATCAGACCACTAAAATCCTTCATAATTTGTCAGCATATAGCTCAGAAGCTGTTCTTTCCGTCTGTGTCTGTATCCTGATGTGCCCTATCTGAATAAAAAGAGATCATGTATACATGCCACCAGACAACTTGAGAGAAGATCTCATGGAAATACATCTTTTAAAGGCAATAATTTGAAAAATTGTTAGTAGAGCTGAATCAGGGAGCATCTTGACAATTAGAACTTCAGAAAATTATAGCTTACAGCAATACAGTTATCATTTACGAACAGTTCTGTTTAATGTTTCAGCAGTTCAAATTTTCAATATATTATCACAAAAATAGAATGAGTCCTTTGAGAATAGTTGTCTTGTTCAGCATCAAGCATCACTATTTTCTTTGTTTTTCATCAACTCGAACAGTGGCAGCCTTGAAGCACCGGCTCTATCAATCAAACTCAGCTGACCTGCAAGATTAGATAAGCAAAAATGTAAAGTGAAAGTTTACTTAAAAAGCAGCAAGTGGAACTGCAAAACACTGATTGACATTTTTTCATGTTCTAACACTCATCTAAGTTGTTAATTTGTAACTGAATTGTTCCAATATTAAAATATTCTAACTTCCAAAAAATTTTGTTTTATGTGTGCAACTTGATTTAAGCACAAATATTCATTACTTTGTAGTCCTTCAAGGTTTGTTTCTTTGCGTTTTTTAATATAAATAAGATTTAAAGCATAGGTTATTTTTTTATGAATTCTCCTTTAATGTACCATTTTTATTACTTACTAATTTCAGTATCTGATTGGCCAGGTATAATAATTGGTCTTAGTCCAACTCTGTTTTTTTACTGAGAGAACAATAATGTGGAAAGAATAACTTAAGCACACTTGTGAATTATGAAAAGAAGAATTGCTTTCGTGAAAATTCTGTTTCATAAATATTTTCATTGACAAACAAGCCATCATCTGAAATCTGAATAAATTTGTGTTACTTCTCTAGGTTTATAATCTAGAACACTTTTGGTATTTTTCTTTAATACTTTAATCCTTTTATTTAAAAGGTAAGTTTTCATCTTCTTTTACCTATTCTTTGTGAGTAAACAATATGCTGATGTAAGCACTTCAGCAAATATTGAATATCTTAATATCAACTTGTAGATATTTTTCCATCCAAAAAATTGCCAAATTACAATTTTAGTCATCAAAATAAACTATGCAATGAATGAATGAGTAGAAATCACATCCTGGATTCTCCCAGGATATACTGTACTGCTGAAATAGTGTACATAGCATAAAGAGACAAGTAGAAAGCTGCTATTTTTTCTCTAGAATTTAGGAGTGTTATTCTGGTCAATGAGCACATTTGGATTCTGATATTGTGTTTGACCAAAATAAAACAAAGAAGAAAAAAAAAAGTAGAAGCGTTTCTGTTCCTGTTAGATTTTCAGCCTGAAATTCAGATCAAAGAATGTTAGCCTGGAGTAGCTTTATTCTTGTATCTGCAAGTTATCCAAAGGAAAAAAAAAAAAACAAACAAGCAAACAACAAAAAAACCAGCTCCCCAAGCCTATTCAGAGTTGGCCTTTGATATCTTGGAGTCTGTTTTCTTTCATGGGATCTGAGAACAGAAGATATTTTTAAGAGCTGCTGTAGAGAAAGAAAATAGCTTACAATGATAATAGACGTTGAAACACAGTTTAAAATATGCATGACTACCATTCGTGCAGATGCATATGCTTTTCCACAAATGCCAGCCTATATAAATGACATTGCATTATATCAGTTTTCTATAGCTGAATGTTTTCAGTACAAGTTTTGGTAACTGCCTTAATCGAGAGGTGGACCCTTCCAAAGTACCACAATCCCTTCAGCTAACTACATGCATCTGTACCTAGAACATTCTCCATCCACTTTGAATATCTTCATAAGTTGTTCATTGCAGCAAAGGCATGTGTTATAAAAATATGATATGTATAACTTGCTTTACAGTGTTTTCTTTTTCTTCTTGCAAAAGCAAGGTGTCTAAAGAATATTCAGGCCTATAAAGAAAAATAAGCTATACCTGTAACAAGGAATACATACCAAGTCATATACAACTTCAGTGTATTTGTAACTATCAGTCATAATAGAATAAAAATTTAACCCTTCTAAAATTAACATCTAAGCTATCACAGCGCCAGGGTAAATTTTTTCTAACAAAATCTGTTTAACAAAAATGGAGTCTCACAACATAGAGAACTAGTGGAGTAACTGAAAATCATATCCACTGTTCCTCTGACTTATTGAAAGTGTATTTTAGTGCTCATAAAATTTTAATTACATGTCAACTGTGTTTGAATTCTCCTTTCCAATGAAGAGTATTTGCCTTGATTGTAGGCAGCAGATTATATTTTCTATTCCAGAAAATCTGATCTCTTAATCAAATGTCATCATTTGATTCCTAGCTGACATTCCTTTCTTACATCTCACTTGTATGAAGTCAATTCTACACACTGGATTAAGCATGTGTCATATTTAATTTTTATTTTTATTGCATACAGTTTTCATGTATAAAAAAGAAAATAATCCACACAAAGAAAAGCAAAATTAATTTAATCATATTCTGGTTAAAGCAGGGAGCTACTCCTTGATAGAGACCTCGATTTAAGGATAACACTTGGTCTATTCTGAACTTGGAATCTGTGGGTCATTTCCACTTAGAAAATTCAGATTTGCTAAAGTGCAGTGTTGATTCAGAACCATTCCTTTTAAGACCATAATCCTTAAAGGCACAATGTGCATCCAATGTTACCTGCATGTCTGGGTGTGGAGTATATATAGATTAGCTCACTAACATAAAGCTGGAACTGTATTATACTTGTCCTATACTTTAGCATAGTAGACATATAACTCATAAGCAAATTAAGTAGGTCAACATCACCACACTCATGGATAGGGTGATTTTAAGTATCCTTTGGTGACACATTCTATCCTATTTTATAATAAACTTCTTTTACATAATCTTTTACTTGAATGTGCCATTAAAGGAGGATGACAGAAGGTAGGAGGTGCGAATGACTAGATGAGTATTCAGCACCAGATTGGTATTCCATTAATATGAACTACCATTTCCTTATCATCAAAGAAAGACATTTGCTTGGATATCCATAACCATAAAGTTTTATTTTTACTAGAGTCTCACGTTAAAATAACTCTACATCCTAGAATTCTATTTCTTTAAAATGATAAATTATTTCATTATTTAGTGTTGGCAGAGATTCAAACAAAAACGTTACGTTTTCTCACCAAAGGTGCTGTAAAAAGTATATTCCTGTGCCCTGCACAAGACACAAAATATCCTGCCTTCTCTTTGCTTCAAACACCCAACCAGGGAAAAAACCCCAACACCAAACCCAGTCTTGTATTAGTTATATTAAATTTTATTACATGTATAAAAGTGATGTTTGCAGCTACAACTACATAGTCAGAGAAAAACTGCCAGAATTGCCAGTAAATATAAATCCATCATGAAAATATGCTGCTAGTGTTTTGCTCCTGGTAGTCTGTTTCTGTAAAAATAAGTGATCTTTTATCTGGCCATGCAATCACACTAAAAAAACTTAAAATGTTGTTTTTCAATACAGACTTAGTGAGTATATTGGCTATAGCGAGAATAGGATTTCACACAGAGTGTTTGTTTTCCAGATTAAATTAGATAAATTGAAGTAACAAGGTTTCTCTTTTTAAAATTTTGCCTGGCAAGGTTTTAATGTATTTTTCAGGAAAATTTGTAGAATTATGTATAGATCAAACCAAGAATATTGCTGAGTTGTAACTAATTTACCATTATTTTGTTTAAGACAGGTAAGAAGTTCTTACATTTTGGTTTTAATATTTAAGACATAATTTTAAATTAATTAAAAGATGAATTAGTTGCACCAGCCACTACTATCTGCAAGGTGGACACCAATCTGCAACAATTCAATTTTCCAAGATTCATAACTATACTATAACAATAATTGTATTGCTGTCTTGTATCCTCTCCACCATCCCCTACTTTCCTAATCCCTTGAAGACAGTAGGTGGGTAACTTTCATTCTGGTTCTGCATATTTATTTGGCATACCTTCAGCACACTTTATGTGTGGCATACTTAGACTGCAATCCAATTGCTATTTCCAAGGCAACTGGTCAGTAACCTGGTTGTATTCATGTTCCTGGAATGGAGAACAAAGCAATACAGAACAATGTTTTATGGGGTTTCTCCTGTTTTGTATGGCACAGTAGTATTGAGAGAGGGAGTTGGAAAGAGGAGGGGAGGAATAGAGGAAGGAAAATGAGGGAGAGAGGGAGGGACGGGAGGAGGAATAAAGGGTGGGAAGGAGGGAAAGAAGGAAGGAAGGAGGGAGGGAGACAGGGTGTTTTTCTGTGATATTTTGAAAAACCGCATGGATATTGTTCATGAAAAAATAATTTTGCATTTGGATATACTTATGAATTGAAATATCTTTGAAAATCTTGTTCAAAAAATGTTTCCACTGAGTTATGCCACTCTAACCCTTTTATTAATAACACATTTAAATTTTGACAGATGAATGTAGAAAAATAACCTTACAAATGCTTAGCTATTATTCAGGAGAAGCAGCTGAGCAGTGCTGCTTCTGTTTCTTGAAGAATTAAATTGGCTGGCAGAACTTGGAATGCATTTGTAGCCACAGAGGCTCAGCTCTTACCCTTATTGTGCAAGCAACATTACAACCAAATAGGAGTTTATATTCTCCTTTGAGTTATACTGAATCATGCCAGTTCCAGGGATAAAGGGATCAATTTCTGCATGGCTAACTCCTCCTCACATGAGAGGGGTCTGCTGGATGAAACTCTTGTGCAATTGCTGCCATTTTCAAATCCATCACCGTGTGGTCACAATCCTATGCACATCTACGTCCAGATTAAGCTGTTGATCAGTCAGCAAATATGTACTTCACAGTGGGTCATCTTGCATACTGTGGTAAGAAGTTTCTTACATACTGGTTCTTTGAATTCAACCTATTACAGTAAGAAGGATAGAAAGAAAAGATCTCATGTACATCAAAAAGCGGAAAAAACAGACAAACCTGAGATATTTTAAGGAAGAAGATATATCCTGATGTGAAAAGACTCAAACATTTGAAACACCAAAATTCACACCATGGGATAGGATGATGTTTTAGCAAGGCAGAATTCATAGAAGATCCATCACTTCTTTCTTTAAATAGAAGAAGCCTATTTATTCCTATTTATAGTTAGCCATTGTCAACTATCAAATGAAAATGAATGGATATATAAATTGTGCTTTCCCCATTTGCTTTCTCAGTTCCTGTGTACTGTGTACATTCTTTTTAAGAGTGGGACTCTTTAAAAAGAAAATAATGTTCAGTTCTTTTCATTTACCTCTTTATTTTCCAGCTTTTACATGTCTTACCTTCAAGTCTACTCTAAATATAAAGGCCCAAACTTGAGGACTTTAATTATCTGATTCAATTTTAACGTAAACAGAGACAATTATGATAGCAGCAGGTTTGGCTTTAGGAAACTGAAATATCACAAGAATCAGTAAAAATCAGAGAAAAGTTTAAAATGCAAGCATTTCCTTTCAGTGGATTCACTTGCTCAACCATCTTCTTGTAGTATCAGTGACATGGAAATTAATGTGGCATCAAGTTTTGCTTGCTTGCTTAATTTATAGAAGGTTCATCAGTGAGTGAGTACAGACCAGATATTTAAAATGAAACTAGGCAAACCCATACCTTATTGAGGCTTTAACTTTGTACAAAAATGAGTCTCATGTTCCCTTTATTAACATTCTGTGCACAGCTTGTTGTGACAGGTAGAACTCAGGTCAAATGCAAGGTCTCATTATCAAGGAGATAAGAGCTATGGTTTTATGATAGCCTTTATTCTGTGTTTGATGCAAACTTGCTGAGCGCATAATGGTTCCAAATTGTCTAGGCTTATCTGCATTCCATTTTTTTTTAATTTGATGGTGACATTAAACTTCAAGAAGCTATCACCTGAAAGCTGACAGTTGCATTTACAAAGAAGCGTATCAAACATCAAACAGCTGATGCAGCATCTTTCACTGTAAGCTTTGCAACTCAGATTATGAAATAATTTAAAAAGTAAATTTTCATTAAAGTATAATGTGGTAGGATAAAAGCAAAATTACTATATAAACATTTGGGAATGTGCATACATAGAAAATGGCATTTACAATGGGTTTCATAGCAATTTTGGAAGTGCAGATGGGGCACAGAAGATCTAGAAGCAATGCTTAGACAGATTTTTCATCTAAAGTCAATGAAAATTTGCCCATATGCAGCAATTAGTTTTTTTCTAAAATATATATTTCATGGAAATCTAATACTGTTATTTTATTGTAAACAAGGAAGTCAAATACAGATTTCGTCATCATTCTCATGCTGACGCCTGCCTTATGATCTGAGAAGAGAACATTATTTTTAAATTCCTTGTTCACAATAAAATAACTCCATTATTTTCCAAGTAAATTGGAAAAAAAATATGTAATGCTTTTTTTTAGCAATCTGATTTGTAGTACATGGAGTTCACAGCACTTTCAAATGCTTATTGATTAAGGCAATTCACTGAATATGACTTCATCAGTAGATTAATCATTATGATAATCTAGTTTAATGTATACTTAATTTCCCCAGTGTAATCAACAACAGAAAGACAAGACTTTCCCACACATTTTAAGATTAAATGATTTATTGCAAAGAAAGAATGATTTGTTTATCCATAAATCATTTTAATAGGCAGAGTTCAGTACCAGTGAATTTGCCTAACAGTACCATTATTGTCATACATCTTTAAAACTAGTGGCACAGGGTTGCACAAAGAACCTCAGTTCTTCTATTTTTTCCTACTTTGAATGAAGGATTTGACATAAATATATATTCTTGCATATATTTGAATATATGTTGTTATTGGTGAAATTCTGGCTTATTGAAATCAGTAGCAAAATATATATAGATTTAAATGAAGCTAGCATTTCAGGCTTTTAAAATTAAAAAAAAAAAAAAAAGTGGATTTTTTTCAGATCAGTTGCATAGACAGAATAGAAACTGGTCCAGGTGGAGCTACCATTCTGTTAACTTTCATGTACCACAGATATGTACAGCAAAGCTGTGCAGGTAGGGGTATACAGATGTAGTGCTGAAAGGAAAAAAATACTTGATACAACTAACTACTGTGGATTTTATGAAGCCATAAGTTATTGCCAACTTTTGAAGTTATTGAAATTATTCTGAAGTGTGTTCAAGACCTTACTGACATTAATTTATTTTTCAAATGTCATAAGTTAAAGTTGACCATTTGAAATCATACAAAATCAGGTAAATATCCAATTTTATACTAAAACACACAGCCTACATATTTATAGGGGTGGTATGTAGAAAGAAGAAGTGCAGAGGGGAGATCCTAACACTTTGAGTAACCATTTTCTCATCCATTCCTTGGATCAAGGCACTCCAGTAAAACATTCAATTTTTTTGCTGTATATGCTCAAATTATCTTACACATCTTGGATTCATATATATTATTAGATGGGCTGATTTAAAGGTCTTTTTTTGTTTGTTTGTTTATTTGTACAATGCAGGAGTTTTAAAAGTTAACCGTTGTTGCTGATCAATGCAGAATTTATTATTAGACTCTTTTCATTTACTTTAGCTTTATAAAACCACTATATTTATCCCTGTGATTGGGTGATTAAACCAGATGAGGTTAGGAAATTTATTTGTAGCCTATAAGATTTCCTTCACCTATGACAACTTAAAAGAATGATTTCTGTGTTTCAGGTTTCCCTTCCTATCCTTGCTTGTGAAGAATGTCACTGAAGCAGACCTATCGGCTTGCCTTGGGGTGGGATCCCCATCTTCTAATGTGATTTTATTCTACTGAAGGTAGAATGAATGAAAACAAGGCTGAATTCCAATTGCTGCTTTTAACAGCAACTTCGTTTTATCCAGAAGCTCAGTTAGTACCTTGTTCATCGTTATCAACTTTTCCTATTCCATCAAGCTGTGGTGAGCTCCATTACCTTCAGTAAGTATCCTGCTTTGTTATTCACTTCAAGTTTCTACAAAAAAAAGCAAGATAATGAATTATTCTGAGCAAGTAAATCTCTTCTATGGAGTTACTTGTGACAAGCTGTGGAGCAGTTGTGGCAGTGCTGAAGCTTAACATCCAGGATCTTGACCAGTTATCTTGAAAACAGGTTTGAGTGGCAGGGAAGCAAGGTGAAGGGACATAATTTAGACACATTGTGATGAATTAACTAAAAGAACCCCTTGTACTTAATCTGAAATGGTCACTCTTGGTTTATTCTATAACCTATGAGACCTGATTTGTAGGTCAGGCTTGGACTGATAGTACTGCATCTTCCTGCTCAGTTCTGGCAGCAAGTAGAGGAACAAACAGAGAGACAGATAGAAACACAAAGGATGAAAATCCATCAAAATTATTTTATAGAATATAACTACCAAAGATACAATTTAAAAATAATTCTCTCCTACAACAGCATTACAGTTCTATGTCTTCTGTCTTTATTTACATCTTCTATCTCTTTTCCCTGTAAAATATAAAGATATAGGTTTTGAATTTTGCCAGTAATAAATTATTGTACAAATGTACACACAATTAAGTTGCATTAATATGTGTAAACCTAATTTGTATAGAATGTATGAGTCAAGCAAATGCAGAAAATTATTGCCTATCATTTTTGCAGGACTTTTGAAAAAACACATACATATAGGTCATAGACTGCCTTCTGTAAAGCATGAGTATGAATATTAGATTTGCAGCTAAAAAAAATAGATTACAGACAATGTAAGAGATAAGACACACTGAAGGTGTCTTAGTGTATTTTTATCCAAAATATTCCCGTGATTTAAATGTTTTTAAACCAGTCACCCCTCAGTGCACCATACTACATTTCAGAGTTCCATAGTTATTTGAATCATTGAGGGAAAATACTGGAAACTAAAAGTACCATTCATCTGAAAGATTACCGCTCTGCTTTTAACCATGGAATTTATGCAAAATTACATTTGTAGATATATGAATACATTCTGATCCAGACTCAGGACACAAAAATCCCTGAAAGTAACATCTTTCCTTCTACTCCCACCCTTTCAGTGTCCCTGATGCCTTATACAGTGCAGTGTATAAAAAGGTATTTTGGAAATATGTCATCTGACCAGTAATCTAGATTTTCACCAGAAATTTACCAGTATAATTCAATGAAACTCAGAACTGAATGATCAGAGCCTGATTAATAATAAGACCTGCTGGCTGGATTACTTAGAGACCTGTGGTACTGCTAATCACTACTACAAATCAGTGTGCTATTCCAGCTCACTTATATTTGCAGAACAATTCTTGTTCTCTGAACAAGAATTACAATTGATTTTGACACAAAAGAGAAATATTTTTAATGTTGCTTATTTTACATGTAGTCAGACACTTGGAGTATGGATAATCACTGCCATCACTGCCAACAGATGCTGTTGCGTACTGTTTAGAGCCCATCATTTGTCATGGAAACTTCCTCTGCATTTCATATTAGAGTTCTCTGCCTCAATGACATATCACATATCAGTTAAAGGTCTGAAGATGTTTCACTTCACACTTCTGATTCATTCACACAGTAGGTTTCTATTGAAATTTGTGTTACTGTGCTTGGTACTACTCAAACCTTTTTTATTATTAAAGACAAAAAAGCTTCCAGTAAACTTTTTTTAGATCTTAATGGTGACTGCTTTTGCAGGAGTGACTCAGAGACCAGGATTCTCAAGCGTTCGTTCCCACATCAAATAAAGTTTGCTAATCATAACCCTTCAAATGCTAAGCTGGAGTGCAGTAACACAGTAGAAGCAGAAATAAGACCTGCCTGTGACTGAAAGGGGCACTTCCATCCTTTCATCTCTGCCACACATTTCTCTCCAAAGGAGGATTTGAGATGTAGGATCAGCTCATTGCAATTGCTAGAGAGAAAAAAAAAAAAAAGAGGAATAAGACTTGTTTTCAAATTTGCAGCCCATCAGATTAGTGGACTTAGCTGATCACTGGCTGAGTGCTCATATTGGTGTTTGATAATCAGTGGCTATAGGGGAATGGTCCAGTGCTTTTGGTCAAAGTTTGCAGCAAATTCAAGAGCAATGGAAGTCAGAGAAAACTATAATCACACCATCCAAAAAAGACAGTTTCCTGCTCAGTCCACAGACCATTTCACCTCCACAGCAAGGGATTGAGGTAGGTCACTGCAAGGTGAAGAGTCTGTGCTCAGGGTGGGGAACTAGTGTGTCATGGAGGAAGGCTACCTTCTCCATGGCACCACCTCTTACTTCTGCAAGAATCACAGAGTGATATGGGATTGGAAAGGACCTCTGGAGATCATCTAGTCCAACCTCCCTGACAGAACTGGTCCACCTAGAGCAGGTTGCATTCTACCACCTCTCTGGGTAGCCTGTTCATTGTTCTGCCACACTCAAAGTAAAGAAGTTCTTCCTTGTGTTTAGATGGAACTTCCTATGTTCAAGTTTGTGCCCATTACCTCTTGTCCTGTCACTGGGCACCAGTAAAAAAAAGACCAGCCCCATCCTCCTGACACCCTCCCTTTAAGTATTGGGAACATCCCCCTTCAGTCTCCTTTTCTCCAGACTAAAAAGACCCAAGTCCCTCAACCTTTCCTGATAAGAGAGATGTTCTAGTCTCCTAAATGTCTGTGTAGCCCTTTGCCCTCTCCAACAGTTGCCTGTCCTTCTTGAACTGGGGAGCTCAGAACTGGACACGGTACTCCATATATAGCCTCACCAGGGCAGAGCGGAGGGGAAGGATAACCCACCTTGACCTGTTTGCCACACTCTTCCTGATGCACCCCGGGATGCCATTGGCCTTCTTGGCCACAAGGGCACATTGCTGGCTCATGGTCATCCTGTTGTCCACCAGGACTCCCCAGTCTTTTTCCTCAGAGGTGCTCTCCAGCAGGCCAGCCCCCAACCTGTACTGGTGCATGGGGTTATTCCGTCCCCAGGAGCAGCACCCTACACTTGCCCTTGTTAATTTCATCAGGTTCCTCTCCACCCTCTATGTTGGCACGGCCTTCTGGTATGTCAGCCACTCCTCCTAGTTTTGTGTCATCAGCAAACTTGCTGAGGGTACACTCTATTCCTCCATCTAGGCCATTGATGATTATATTGAACACAATACTGACCCCTGGGGAACACCACCTGTTATGACCCTCCAACTAAACTCTGTGCCACTAATCACTACCCTCTGAGCTCTGTCTGTCAGCTGGTTTTCAATCCACCGTAGGTTATACACCCCAGGTTATATAGGCACTGCCTATATACCCTGGGAAGACATCCTACTGCAGTTACAATCCTGCAGCAGAGAGATATCCCCCGCCATCTGCAGCAGGAGGGCTGAAGGCTTGCTTTCTAGCAACCCAGGTCTGGAACCCTCCTTGGGGATCAGTGCATTTTCTGCACTTCTTACCTTGCCTCAGCCCAAATGGAGATGCTTAAAGGAACGTTCAAACACACCTCAGCTAACTTTGGTGGAAATGGAGAAGAGGCTGTTCACAGGAACAGGTCATATGACAGATGGGAAGGGAAGGGGTGGTTACTTCCAACATCGAGGTGGGAAAGATCAGCTGAGACTGAGGTGGCATCACTCCTCTCCACCTCAGTCAGCACAGCTGCAGCCGGAAGAGGATGTCTTTCTCCACCCATCGTACTTAAAACCAGAGGTATACTAATTTCAAATCTAATAAGTAGCTTCAGTAGTCTCACAGGATGAATTTGGGGCTTGATGAAGCATGAGTCATATCCAATGAAGGAGGTCAGAAATACCGCATTGATGCTTACTTCACGGAAATTGTATGGGAGTGACGAGTTCAGGAGCCTCAGTTAAAATGCTTTTGCATCTCAGTATTTTTCTTGTTGCATACCTCGGTTCAGTGCAGAAGGCAAGCCCATTACTTGTGTACTGTAAAAATAATGAATAATTTCTGATAAGAAATCAAAATTGTGCAGCATGTTTTCTTACTTCTTTTATCCTCTATTCTTGACAAATGATTTTGTACAAAGGTAGAGGAAATATATGTATGGAAGACTGATTTTAACTCAAGTATTGTCTATGTCCCTCTTATTTTCTCTTCAGTACAGGAAGGTTAGCATTTGAAATTAGCTCTGCTTTAGCTTTAAGCATCAACTATTTGAATTTAAAATGGAATAATTTCATATTCCATGTAGTGTTAAGTTAAAGAGAACAATTGCAGTTATGATTCCAAATAAATGTAAGAAAACATTTTTTTTTTTTTTTGATAACAGTCTGCAGTTTTAAATAAATGTTTCTGGTTTATATTTAACTCCATTAAAATCTAGCAAAATATGATTTATTTTCCTTTTTGCTTTTACTTATTCCTTTTCCTATCATCACTAAATGCTGTGTTGCTCTTCTTAATGCTGGCATAAGGAAGGCATAAGATTGGAAGGAACAACACTTAATCCAGATAAGGTACAGGCAGCATAATATATCTGACTGTACCGTTAGCAGCTGTGGTATTCAGCATTCTCAGCTGGGCAGCCATCTAAGTATTTATAAAATGTCAGCTTTCACCACCAGACAAGAGTGGATACAGTCTGTCTGGCATTGCCTTAGGCAAAATTCTAACCATCAGGGGGAGGGGGTGGGAAACATTCCTCTCCTCTTTATATTGATCACAAATATTTTGAAATATTTTTTGAAGGGCTTAGTAATGCTGTGTTGTGTTTGGTGTTGAATTTTACTCAGGGATCGGATGTTCTTTCTCTTTCACGAGGTAAATCCACATGCATCATCCTCTAATAGGAAAAGAAGAACAAAAAGAAAGAAAGAAAAACTAATCTGTGATAGTATATTTCATACTGTCATAACACAAAGGACTTGAATTACAAGAAACTTATCTGTCCTTAAATGTATTAGCCATAAATCACTATCAGGCTTTCACAAAACCTGATGTACTACAAAGATTAAAAAAACAATTAACTCTTCTTCTTCAGTCCTCTTTCTGTTTATTATACCATTTTTCCCTAATTACAACATTTTTTCAATAACAATAATCACATTATTAGGAAATATACAATTAAAAAATAAAAGACAGATATTATAGATATTTTCCTTAGCTATTGTCATAACAGAACTAAAAGCTTATGTGCAAATAATTTCCAACATAGGTAATCTAGGGGGAGGGTCAAAGAATAAAGAACAATCTATAAATAGAATACAGATACAAAATCTAATGGGTTGGGGATCATTTTCTGATAAGTGCACTGATAATGCATCTAATTAAGATGTCTAACTAAAGACATACAGAAACAATGAGTTAACAAGGTATTTTCATACGATTTTATACTGCAAGTTATAAATGCAATTCATATTAGACTGATCATTATGTAAATGTGACAAAGGAGAAGAAGAAAATCTTTTAAAAGATTAAAACTTTCCATGTGTTGGTCTAGCAAAAAATTCAAATAACCCTGGGTATCTTGTAACACGACTCTTACAATGACTCTTTCTTCAGGTTTGGCCTAATTTTTCACCTGGAGCTGTGCAGCAAAGGATCCAGAGGCAGCAACACTCATATTGTGTGGTCTAGAGTGGTCAGGTGAAATCTGTTTTCTTGGAAATGGCATACCATGCAAGTGTATGGCCCTTTATATAAATGCTAGGTAATCTGAAAGTCCTGGTAAAAGTTTGCCATTAGCATCTCCTCATTTTGCACAGGCCCATATGGAGATAATTCATGTGGGATACATCTTCCTTTTCATACTGTGACTTGGCATTTACCAGTGAAGCCAGTACTACCCATCTCCACTGCTCAATGTGTCAGCCCCTGGGCACTGAGTATGACAATACTGCATTAAAGACAAAGTTCACTGTCACCTGACTGCTTGTTAAACATGAAAAAAAATTCCATGTTTTTTCAGCTTTTCTTTATGAACTTGGTCAAACTAAGTTGCCCATCAAACTAAGGATTTATCCTGCTTTTACAGATGGACACCATTAAAAAGTAAGTTAGCCTTTTTTTTGAATACACATGATCTAAGCCCAACCTAATAATAAGATTTTCCTTTGTCTTGACAGAATTGAAATTATAATATACACTATCGCAACAGTGCTATTCCTTTAGTTATTGGGAATCAGCACATGTTTTAAAGAACATGATAATTTGTACTTTCAGAAAATAAGTTCAGTAAAGAGCTTTTCAGCTAAGGATATGATTTTCAGTTCTTTGTAATTGCTTGTTATTCCTTTTAATCACTGAAATATTACTCATTATGCACTGAAAAAGCAAGTTAGTCTAGAATAACAATAATAATAGATATTTTAAATACAGTTTGAACTAGGAATAGTTTTTTTCTTCTATTGACATAAAAATGCTCAGAAAGTGGTTCTAAGAAGAAAGGAAAAAAAAAAAGAAACCAACCTGTTACTGAGACTTATTCTTGTCCTCCAATCTGCTCCCAAATCAAAAAGAATTGCTGATGTCAGGTGGGTCAAGTCTTCTGTGAATTAATTGGGATTTTCTGCTAAGGGATTCATCTCACAAGAGATTTCTGGCCATTGTTATCATGTAAAAATCTTATGCTACCCTACTTATGTGAACGTTTCAAGAGCATACATAAGAGGGAAGGGAGAGGAAAAGGAAAAACAGTATGGAAACGGAGTAGATAAATCACTGCCCTTTGGATATTATTATAGGACTGGAATGTGACAGTGCAAACCCAGGATATACTTTGACGTTCACAAGTGAAAATTCTCAGTCTAGAGTCCTGAATGTGCAAGGCTTTGTCTTCTCTTCCTGCATTGCAGCTCGGTTCAGTTTATAAAAGAGATCTGTGGAGTGGACCAAATAAATTAAACTGAATTCCTGGGATTCACTTAGTATGAATTGTGGCAGAAATACTGTCAGTACACTGTGCAGTAACTAGGCTGCAAATGGTTTGGGTTTTTAGCACCTCAAGATACACAGCATACTTCAACTTATGAAACAATCAGAAATATTCTTAATTTTAACTATTTCAAATTTTGTTTTATGCACATGGCTTTATTCTACATTGCACGGTTTACTTGTGTTTTGTGGGTCTTTTTGGGTTTTTGTTTGTTTGTTTTTTTTATAAAAGGAACTGCACATTAAACTCTTAATAATTATAATGCCAGTAACAGCAGCTAGTTTTATATTGCTTCCCACCAGGCTCGTGAGGTACATTAAGAGCAGCTGTACCAAAAAAATAATTATGATACACAAATGTGAGGGGAACACACTGCTATCACATTCATCAAATGTAATTTTGTTCTCAAACAACAAATGCAGAAACATGGCAACAGAAGGAGAAAGCACTGAGGATATTGTGGGCATCAGCTGAGAAAGCAACCTGACTGGGGAATAGTCCTGAAAAAGAAATCTGTGTGGTGTTGGCAAAGACAACCCATCTTTAAGCACGCACTTATGTCTCTGCTGCAAGCACAGACAGTAAATGACCACCTTCATACATGCATGCTACGCTACAGCAATGCTTTGAACCGAGGGAAAAAAGGGGGAAAAATAGCCAGTGGCTGCAGGGAGAAAAGAAACAATAAGTGATTATTAGAGCTGCCATTTATCATAAGACGTAGTTTAGTACCTTCATCCTGATTACTCTGATTTCCTCAATTTACAGTTAAGTGAGTGATATGTGTATCTTTACCATGAAAAGATTTCTTCATTAAAAAGAGATTGCAGTTCACTATCATTTTACTAATTACCTCACTTGTGGCTTTCAGTGTTCGTCGAGTCCTGGTTTTAATCTTCTTACTAATTGTTGGCTGCAAATGCAATAAAGTTATACAGCTTGCATAAGGATTCCCAGAGAGCACAAAGTTTGCTTTGTGCCATAGATCCAAACTAGAATTTCCTGTTTTCCTGTGCCATTATTGTCTTTAGGAAAGAATGGAATACCTGAATGTAGCAATGATGTTACTTTTACAATCTATGTAATAAATAGTTATATTTTCATTTCCCTAGTATTTTCTGTGAAAATATCTTCAAATGCCTAAGATTTTTAATTTTTTTTTTTTTAACATTAGGGTAAAATTATCTTCTTATAGACAGCTTCTTGCCACTAATTCAACTCAAATTCTGATTTTCTGTATTAGAAACATCTTAGTTTTTTATATATTACAAATTTCATTTTTTAAAGTATCTGCCACTCAGAACAGCTGCATTTGAGAATTCTTCCAGTATTTGAAACCGGATTTGTTTTCTTGATAATGCCTGGAAAACATAACGTTGTTGAAAGTGTTATTTGTTCAGCATTATGTGTAGGCATAGTTGGAGAGTTCTGGGTCACAGTCTTGGTAGACCTCCTTAGACCTCACTAGAATTCTGTATATAGGTCTCCCCATATCCATGTCTCTGAAAGCTTTTCTAGAACTGAATAAAGCCACAGTACTATCTCATTTTTGGTCTGTCATTTTTTCCTGGGCATATCATCACTACTTGTAACCTCATCATGGAAATGGTCTTTATTGCCTCATCTTAAAGCTTCATAGCTAGCACAGGTGACACACACATACAGATACACAGGTACACACACACTGTGAACACCAGTGAAATTTCTAATGACAAATCTGAATTTACAGTTTGTCTTTTAAGGATAAATGGCAGTTGAAACAAATGGATATATTACTTCATAAAGATGTTAATATGAGTGTTTCTAGAGATGATAAAAGAAATAGAAAAAAAAATAACAGAATGAAACAAATATTTTCATTTGTTTCCCTGTCCTGGTTTATCTCCCTTTTTTGAGTAATGTTTTAGTCAAGAGGTGCTTGCCACACCACAAAGGCTCTCTCCTCTTTCTAATCAGTTTTTATCTTCTGTGGTTCACCAAACTCCTAATATAACAATGAAAGTATGAACCACTATTTTCCTTCTCTGCTCATCTCTCTCCAACTTTCCTTTCTCCTCAAAGTCTCATAGTTCTGTCTTTTTTGAAAAATGTAGACTTACTCCGCTTGTTCATATTCTGGAAAATTCCAATTTCCTCTTAGCCAACACACTCACCTGGACAGGGTATTTAAAGATTCAACAACATCATGATCTAGAGTTGTCCTTCTTTATAAAGAAGCAGGTTCTGCACCCCTCAGAAATGGCATGTAGATGAAGGCTTATTATTCTGTAAAGAATAGGGTCTACAGTGATTTCAAAAGTTACCAAAAAACCAAAATATTTTTCATTTCTGTGATCTGGAAAGTATCTTGAAATCCTTTAAGACACTTCTGAAGAAATAATCTTTCCCCTCACAATCTAAAAGCAAAAAACAGAGAAAGGGGAAGAACAGACTAAAAATAAAATATCTTTTTTGTTGTTGTTTTTTTTTTTTTCCCCTCATAGGAGTATTTCCATTCCCCTTTAAAACCTGATATACCTTCAGATGACAGAGCATTATGTTCATCACTTATTAAGGTAAGATTTTCTCCAAGATTCTTTTCTGAACAGCCTTTCTCTACAATTATTCAACTTACATAGTCCCTCAGAAAGAGAGAACAGATGCAAGCTGATAGAAAGAAATGGGTTATATAATAAAGTATAAATTAATATTGGACTTAAATTATGAGAATAATTTGCTTTCAAACTGCAGTGCTTTTTTTCATCAAAGGCAAAATAATGTCTTTAACATTTCATTTCTGAATATTGTCAATGAAAAAATCTACAACTGTTCTCTGCAGGACATCAGATCAAAACAATACAAATTAACCATTATGTTAATTTTCAGTTAACAGCTAAAACTATGGAGTTATAGATTATTTAAACAAACACATGTTCTAATATACAAAATAGATCTTTTAAAATTTTAAAGCACAGCTTGTTTCCTGTTTGCCTCATTATAAAATAAACATCAAAAAATAAATTTCTACTGAATCTTTTAAAAATATTTTGTAAAAGTTCAATTTTATTAAACATTGTTTGATGAACTTGTCAAAGTGTTACTGAAGTATGAAAGGGATGGAATCTGTTAGGTTTATGACACGATTAAGGGATAGTGATTCCTTGAGTCCATTTGTTAATCTACAAGCTTTATTAGGAGGCAATTTGGTAGATTAAGACTATTCAACTCAGAAATACAGGATGAAAAAACAACAGCAAAACTCCCATTGCAATAGATGAGTGTCTATTCATTTGGTGTTCCTGACTAGGAGAACTTTGTATGTAAGGTTCTAATCAAGTGTTCACTGTCACGGGTCAGTGACAGTCACCTGAAATGCAGTGCTCTGCTTTCACTTTTCCATAACATTGGAGCTATTGCAGCAGATTTTCCTTGGGTTGATTCTTCTGTTCTTTATTCTTTTCCTAGACCAAACTTAACAAATGTGTGTGTGTAGAAGTCAGCTATTGAAGTATAAGCCTTTAAAACTGTTTCAGAGCAGGAATAACTTCATAAAAGGGTGCAAAAAGCTCTCAAGATTAAAATAATAAAGAAAAATCCCCATCAAACAGAATTTCAGTGGGCTTCAGCAACAAAGTCGAAATCTTTCATGCTTACTAGTTTTCTGTGTCTGGAAAATAAACAAGGTTTCATCTTTTGTTACCTGAAGGTTTTCTAGACATCTGACTCTCTGTCCATTATTGTCTGAGCTAACTCCTGCCTAGACCACATTTGGAGTCATCAAGTGGGTGCTCTGACATGTCATAAAGATGAATATCTTTAACTGTCCTCTTTCTGACAGAGGCCTCTCCTGTGTGGAAGTGTTCCACCTCACTCTTGCTGAATCTTCTTAGGATGACTGCTGGACTCCAGATCTGAAGCAAGGGTTGGAAAGTGCCATCTGGGCACCTACCAGGTGTGCAGAGAGAGAAGCTCAGATACAGCTGCTTTTCATTTAGGTGGTTGTAACTCTTCACTCAGCTTTTGCATTTACCTTTTTGAGGCAGGAAGGGTGCATCTCGGGGTTCTGTGGAAAAGTAAAGCATCTAAAGAAAGCATTGCTATACTTCATTTATAAAAGCCTAAGGGTTTTATTGAGTCTGTTACATTTGTCTTACTATACCAAACTGGTGATGAAACTAAAAGAACACTATTGGCTACTGGTGTTCCCACCAAGGAAAAGGAGGGAAGCAGGTATTAAAGAGGACAGAAAACAAAGGAAGCTTAGGTAGCTCCATTGCTTCACTGTTTGTGCCAGGTTGTTGTACCCCAATTGTCCTACCCCAATTTGTCCTACTCCACTCATATTAACCTTCACTATTTCACAAGATTAACTTGCTCTCTTTTCTCTTTCATCCATTCACAAAGTCATCACCATACCCATCCATTTCCTCAGTGGCCTGCTCCTACTGCTCCTCGTCACAGTTTTGTTAACCAGGACCATCCAAACCCTGTTTTTTAACACCAAAGAAAATATGTAATTTGACACTTTTTTCCAGGCTGTAGATTAACTGAAATAAATATGTCTTTTATTATCTTCTTTATTATTAAATACTAAATATATGTTATTTCATTATTATCTTTATTATCTTCTTCATGAACATGTACAAATCCTTATTTTAGTTTAGCCTTCATATGATTTGCAAACTTAGAAAAGCACTTAATTGTGAAATACCACATAGTTTAAATTGTCGTCTCTTATTAGCTATTATTATCAGTTGTAACCAATTCACAAATTCACATTGATTAGCATCTGACTTTAACAGGTTGGACTACTTTAATAAAAATGCCTGTTCTTCATAAACAACTATATTTTTTCTAGAAATTTCTCAGTTAAAGAAAAACATATATTATTCCAGGCTCAGAGGGACTTGAATGATGTTTTCATGGCAGGAAAAGACAGATACAGGTACCCTTAGAACTTTGTGATTGCTTTATGAAGCTATAATCTTTTCCTTTTCCTTTCCCTGGTGTTACCCTCACAGATTTGTGTATCAAAAGCTTACTGCTATTTCACTGATGCTGAAATTCACTCTGGTGTTCTGCTGTAGGGGTGCACCACTACATTTATGGATAATTTAATTTGTATTTCCACCCAATTTAGAAGTCCTAGTACTGGTATTAGATTAATACAGAAGTATTATTAGATAACCAGCAACAAATCTGTGTCATAAAATGTTTTGCCTACAAAATCAGTCAAAAAGAAAAAAGTGTTCAGATGTGAACAAAGAATACATTTTAAAATTAATTGCTTCTAAATTATAAGAAAAGTCTGGTCTTTTCTGATAATTCCTATAGTGATCTATCTACTACAGAAAGGAAAAGAAAAAAAAACCCACAAAAAATCCACTTGCCTCTTCTATTACACATTTGGGAGAAAAAAACACACTTCCCTGTACTACTACTTTCATACACTGTTGTACCACTAGACTAGAATTTCACACAGAATGTTGTATTGTCCTCAGTGCTGGTGTTTGTGTTACCTCCAAAGGCTCAACTTTGTCTTACATGTGCAAAAAGTTCTGCTGGATATTGTGTCTGGGATTTTTTTTTTATGATCTGAAAAACAATGATATTATTCCACTACATAAAATTTTATTTTTTTCCCCTAAAAATGACTCAGAACCTTTGACTAGAAATTAGAGATCACTAAAATTCAGTGTTAAACTATCAGTGATATTTTATAACCACTAAGAAATGTACTGAACTTAATGTGAAATAATTAGTGACTTCACCAGTTTGGACACAAATCAGTTACATGATCAAAGTAAGCTAATTCCTTTAGAGGAATCAATGTAGTATTCATCCCAAAACATTTGAAACTTTTAATTTATATGCACATTCAGCAAATGTTTTTGAAACAGCCATTAATACCTTTGAAAAATCATTGTTCTGAAAAGATTTTTTAAGAAATTGTTTAAATGTCAGGTTTTATTTTACCTGATATTACAGTTTAATGTATGCCTAACTATCCTTACATTTCAGTTACATTAGGAGGGGGATGGTGAAGTGGTAAATATTTAAATAGCTTTTAATATCACTTTCAAGCCAATTTTTTATTTTCCTATTATTGTCAGATATTTATTTATCTTGCTATGCACATTCTGTATAATGTATTACAAAAATGATGTGTTTATGTTGCAGAAGGAAAGCATATAGATAGAGGTGTGTAGGATGTAAATTTTATTTCACATTATGATATGCTTATGTATTATTGATATTATTATGTTTATTTAACCCTGATATTGACTTTACCCTTACATGACTGCAAAAAGATGTCTTTCTTTTTCCCTGAAAATATTGGTGATTTCTTATTTTATTTTTTAAATAAAAATACAGTTTTTAATGACCATAACAGTTCTTTAGTTGGTTGAACTCGTGTGATAGTACAGACAAAATCAGAAAAGTTTGTTCTCTAATTGCTATCCTTAAATACAATAAGTAAATGCGAGTTTTTCACTGAGATGAATTAGAAATGTGAAAAAAGTCATTATTTTCTATGTAGGTCCACAATACTAGTGTAAATACTATGGAAATGATCTCACTGGTATTGGTCGTCTAAGAAGACAACAATTTCTTTAAAGAAGTAACAGCAATTACAGTTATATGTCCCAGACAATATTTCTATCCATTAAGTCCTAGCAAAAACTCAAAAAAAAATGTACCTAAAACATTTAAAAGAAACTGTCAAATTCTATGGATTCATTTATTTTTTTTAAATTTTATAAACCTCAAGCCGTATTCAGGGGTATATAGTTACTTCTGAGATGCAGTCTACCTCAACAGCTTTCCCTTCAAAACTTTTTAAATCTGTTCTTTTCAATATGTCAGAATATACTCTGTCACTGAATAATTTTTGCAATACTCATTTAAATCAGTGGAGTCCCAGTGTCAATTTAGTGAACCCTGGTGACCTGAGTGAGGTCTGTGTCCACTGTGTTCACAAAAATCTTGCAAGAGAGACAAACATCAAACTGCAAATCTATCATTTGCGTAGCGTTAGAATGTAGAAAACACTGCCATGGCCCTGTATCAGGTTAATGACTATTACTCACATGTCATTTACTCACAGTAAATGACAATCCTCATTTAAGAGAACAGCAAACATCAGTCCCATGCAACACATGGGATAAGTGGTTTCCTGATATTTTTCTGACAAATGCCTAGATGTTTCACTGACCACCACTGGCTTTTCATTTTCTAATCATCAGTAGGACTCCATAGGTGTTGCACTCTGTAGTGATTCTGACCGGAGGAGCCTTGTCCCCTGAACAGTTAACCCAGCTACTCCCAGTCCTGCGCCCTGCGTGTACAGCTTAGTTTTCAGGTTGTGTTGTTCTGCACAAGTTCCTCAGCTTTGGGACAAACTCAGCCAACTCATTGTAAAGGAGTAGCCTGCAGGCAGCTTCCACTTGATACCCGTGATTACACCTTCCCCATGGACTTGCCTGCATCTAAAAGTGTTGGAAAAAGTTCTCATGCGAGCATCCTTCCTGTTCTACAGTACAAATGATTAATAGATTTGTTTCCTGTAATAGCTGGAATGACCCAAATGGGTTAGCCTCTTCTACAGATGGGGTATGCAAAGCATGCTGTGCATGGATTGGAGGGACTTCCGGTGTAGCACCATTCAGTGTTCCCATGCTGGGATGTGAGATTGTCTATACTATTTTGTCTTTCTTTATAAATAGCTAATAAATAGCACTTGAAACAACACATTTCCAGGTCTGAGTGCCTTTCTTACTGGGCTTATCATGGACCAGCACCTCCTTGTGCAAAACATGTGCCCAGGCAGAGAGGAGGAGAAACTTATAATTCAACACTTATAAGTCCTATAATTCTCTTATAATTCAACTAAAGAGCTGAATGTCTCTTTGCTACTTTTATGTTGGTGTAGCTACTTCATAACAATTAATGGTATTCTTCTGGATTTACACCAAAGTATTTGAGAACCAAGGATCCTGGAGGCAGAGCAATTAAGGCCTTTGGCTGTGTAACCGGAAGCATGAACGCATATCTCTATCCAGGTTTGTGCTGAAAGCTGCCCTACGCATGGATCTGCGGGGAGGAGAGTGAAGGAGAAAGGGAAATTTAACCACTCCTGTTGGCTTCTTGCACTCCTGTGGATATGATTTCCATTCCCAGTGCATCACTCCAGCTGCTCTGTAATAGGAGCAATTTGCTACCAAGGAAGCAGCAGGGGATAACAGACAAATGATAATAATAGCAGTAAGGTCTCCTCCCAGGTCTGTAGAAGAGATGAGAAGGCGGCATAACCTTTTCTGTTTGGGGCAATTCATTCAGGCAGCTTTTACCAAGTACAGACATTTTGCAAGCAGGAGACATCTTTAAAGTATGACATAATTGTTTATTGGCTGATACACACAATAGACGTTAAGGAAGAATGAGCTACTAGGCTAAAACTAACACTAACACAGGGCCCTAAACCCATTATAGCACACAAAGCCTGTTTGCTCTCCAGGCAGCTGTCACTCATGTAGGGACAAGTCAGCCTCAACACATCCTCAGTGTTGCTGAGTTGCAGTTTTCCAGATCCCTGTTTTATTTCTTTAGCGTTACATTTTTTTTCTGTTAGTATTTTCCCTTTTGAATCCTTGGCCTGTGAACTGTCCTTTTTTCAGTAGACTGATCTTTGTCTACCACTCTTGCTGTCTTTTCTTGACCTTTTCTTGCTCCAGTCTGCAGACTTCCTTGCAGCTCTTTTTCAAAACTTAGCAGCTTTCTCAGAAGTTTAAGCCCTGACTGCATAGATATGCTACATGGAAACCAAGCCTTGGGCTCAGAGAGCCAGATCCCTGGGATGAGAGGAACAGGAAAAGGGATGTGGCACCTTGTGGCTGGGGAGCATTTCTATAGTCAGGACAATGTCATGTCCTCAGAAATGTCTTTCACAGGACTTGCAGCCTGCAGGAGCCCTTCCCCTCCTCCTTTTTCCCCACCAATCAACAAGATTGTAAACCAGTACTTTGTTAACCAGATCAGATAATAAAAAGTGTCTGACAGAAAGTTGTCTTGAACAGAGAAAGTGACAGAATTAATCACAGATACATTATGGGACTTCAGGGTCAGGCAATCCTTGGACTTTTATAAAAATGAAACCAGGAGCTACTAATTGTTGTTTTGTTTTGTTTTTAAATTTTCTTTTCCAAGAGGAATGCCATAAAATGTGCAAGTGCAATAAGTTACACTTTTCTCACATTTTTCTTAAGCAGTGTTCTCCACACATTGAGTGAAGACAGGAAGGAGAATTGATAGCATCCGATCTCCAGAAGTAGAGATAAAGAACCCTGTTCTAACTTCTCCTTTAAGACTGAAGATGTTTCTCTTCTTTTTGTTGTGCCAAACCCTGTAGTCTTTTACCTGATTTTTCAAAAAATATGCATGCAGCAGTTTTTATCAAAAAATCAAACCCACTAATTTTAAAACCAGGCATTGTGGCAACCATATTTGCAACTAGGAAAGAGTTAGCTGCTTCATCAGATCTTATACAAGTGAAGGGACATTAGTTCCAATCAAATTCTCAGAGGGCTTAGAGGTTATTCAGTAAAATCAAAATAACAAACACAGAACTGAAGTTTTAGGTGCTCCTGTTGTGACACCTGATTTACTTCAGCTCTCAATAATGCAAGTTCCTGAATAATAACCTTTTGAGTTTATCACTATTTTCTGCTTGTTTCTGAATATGTTGATCCAAAAGCTTAACTACTTAGGAGATTTGATGTTACTCAGTTGAATTGTTCCTGAAAACAGTTTTTCTGGAATTATATTTGACCACAGCCTATAGGCAAGAAAAGATTTGTAGGAAGAAATAATAATTTTTATGAGACCATCTGAAGTGATTGGAGAAAAAAACAGTAACACAAGTTCTCTTCCACAACAAAAAGATTGCTTGTTGTTTATCTCTCCAGAAAGACCAGTTTGCTGTAGAAAAGATATTACCTTCAACTAAAAACCTTGGTTTGTTTGTATCCTTTAACCTATCATTGCCACATCAAAACTATTCTTGCTAAACAGAGTGTAAAAATGGTTTATGATCTTTAATTCTGTCTTATTCTGGCTGGGTACATATGAACTCTTTAGCAGAGATCTAGTGTATGATATAATTGATGAATATATATAGACTATACTTTTTAAATTACCCTTTGAAGAATGATATCTTTGAAGCAATATTCTTCCATTATATGGAGTTATTTCCTCATATTCATAAGGACTCAGTTTTGTTCTCATCTCAACCTTCTACAAAAGCAAAAAAAAAAATATCTTCTAGTCAATCTTCTTAGGAAGGTAAGTACTTCTGAGACATAAAAGTGGACAGAACATAAGTAGATAGAAACAATGCATCATGAGAGAGCTGGATCCCTTAACTATTTATGGTGGGTTGACCCTGGCTGGATGCCAGATGCCCACCAAAACCACTCCATCACCCCCCTGGCTCAGCAGGACAGGGGGAGAGAGAATATGACAAAAGGCTTGTGGGTCGAGATAAGGACAGGGAGATCATTCAGCAATTACTGTCACAGGCAAGAAAAGACTCGACTCAGGGAAAATTAATTTTATATATTGCCAATTAGAGGTCAAGGTAGGGTAATAAGCCACAAATCTCAAAACACCTTCCTCCTCACCCCTCCCTTCTTCCCCGGCTTAACTTTACTCAATTTCTCTACCTCCTCCTGCCAAGCAGTACAGGCGTACAGAGAATGGGGGTTCCTGTCAGTTCATCACACGTTGTCTCTGCTGCTCCTTCCTCCTCGGGGGCAGGACTCCTCACACTCTTCCCCTGCTCCAGCATAGGGTCCTCCAAGAACTCCAATGTGAGTCGTTCCCATGGACTGCAGTTCTTCATGAACTGCTCCAACATGGGTCTTTTCCATACAGTTCTTCAGGAACAGACTGCTCCAGTTTGGGGCCCCCACAGGGGGCCAGCAAACCTGGTTCAGGATGGGCTCCTCTCTCTCTCCATGGGTCCTCTCTCTCCATGGGTCCACAGGTCCTACCAGGAGCCTGCTTCCTGCAGGATCACAGCCTCCTTCAGGCACTCACCTGCTCCAGTGTAGAGTCCTCTACGGGCTGCAGGGTGGATATCTGCTCCACCATGGACCTCGATAGGCTGCAGGGGGACAATCTGCCTCGCTGTGGTCTTTGCCACAGTCTAGAGGGAACCTCTCCTCCAGTGCTTGTAGCACCTCCTCCCCCTCCTTCTTCACTGACCTTGGTGCCTGTGGAGTTGTTTCACTCCCTCCTCCTGGTTGCTGTTGCATAGTTGGGTTTTTTCCCCTTCTTAAATATGTTATCACAGAGGCCCTGCTACTATCACTGATGAGGTTTGCCTTGGCCAGTGGTGGGTCTGCCTTGGAGCCAGCTGGCATTGGCTCTATCAGACATGCAGGAAGCTTGTAGTAGCTTCTTACAGAATCCACACTTGTAGCCCCCCCGCTACCAAAACTTTGCCACACAAACCCAATACATTTAGAAACTATATTTTCCTTTTTTCTAACAGTATCTTCCACAACTTTGTATTATATTATATCTCAAATCTTTGCGAGATAGAAAAATAAAGCATCCTTATTTAATGACCCAGGCAGCTAAACCAAAAAGAAGCTAAATAACTTTCCCAGCATCACAGAGAAGATCTTTGGCAAAGTGAATATAAATTATAACTAGTTCATTCCCATCTTTAAAGCACAAAGTGATACTTCCTTTCTGATGCAAAAAGTCTCAAAAGGGAAGAAATAATTTTGGAGAAAAGTTTGGGGTGCTTTTTTTGAGTCACTTTTTTTATTCATTACTTTGTCTTTTCCGTTTTTGATTTTCCATCTTGTTCTCAGCTTTCCACCAATTAGATGCCTTTCCCCTTTTCTACTATTCCAATAATGTACTCTTCTTTGATCAATATGTCCACTCTTTTTCTTATAGTATTAATTTTTAAAGATATTTATTATTTTTGTGATGAAATGACTGTTCTTAAGACAGTAATTGCCTTATTTGCTTTGAAGTATTATACAGTTTTTCTTCTGTATCTACCTTTTCTATTTTATAATACAATCCATTTAATAAGTTTTGTCTCTGTTAAAGTTTTTAATAAGTTTTGTCTCTTTTAAAAATATTGCAATTCTTGATGTATTATATACTGGTTTCTTACTATGCTCATTATTTTCTAGAAGGATCCTTCCAAGAAGTATAGATATCTTTTGAAACCTTAAAGGTAATAATAATTTTAAAAATAGACACATTCTATGAAGCGACCTTGTTCGTGCCCAGTACATTCAGGAGAGTTTCACTGAAAAAACTTCTGAATACTTTGCCTAACATTAAATAATTCAGGACCAATTAATTGCTTCTTTTTCGCAAGCTTGTCTAACATCACTGCTACAAATTTTTTTGTCTGTGTACTCTAAGCACTATTGCTTTGCTCACTGGGATTTCATCATGCCAGCTTCCTCTTTCAGGATCACTATTCGCCTCACTCTATGGTTTTGGTATCCCCATTTTCCCACATATGTGGAAGTGTAGTCTCTGTGATTGCTAGTACAAGGATGCTGTGCTGTCCAGCAACAACAGTAGCTCAGGAGGATCTTTCTCAACTCTGCCACTGCCTTGCTCCAAGACTTTGAGCAAGACACTCTGTTTCCCAGTCCCACTTTGATCTGATTTCTCAGCTATATTTAATCTGGGAAAAGTATTTGTCTCTTCACCCTTTCAGTGAAGAATTTTTTCTTAATATCCAATTTAAACCTCTCCTGCTGCAGC
The DNA here is from genome assembly GCA_033628505.1 of Tringa tobata. Lineage (NCBI taxonomy): Eukaryota > Metazoa > Chordata > Aves > Charadriiformes > Scolopacidae > Tringa > Tringa tobata. Next base: position 17,087,574 of record JAHREE010000480.1, read on the forward strand.
TTGAGGCCATTTCCTCTTGTCCTAAGAGACCCCCACATCGCTACAACCTCCTTTCAAGTAGGTGTAGAGAGTGATAAGGTCTCCCATCAGCCTCCTTTTCTCCAGGCTAAACAACCCCAGTTCTCTCAGCGGCTCCTTATAGTGCTTGTGCTCTAGACCCCTCACCAGCTTTGTTCAAAGTATCTCAATCCTTTAGTGAAAGAGTCTGGGTGCTTATCACCTTGCATTGTGATCCTGAAGCCAGGAAGAGATTTGCCACTGAGTTCAGTAAGAGCAGGACCAGGGTTGAAATGAGTACCAGTCCCCGTTAATCACCATTAAAAAGCAAAAGTACAATATTAAGAAGGAAACTATTACCTTAACGTCACTTTTTTTTTAATGCATATTTTCCTGTGACCAGTTTTGTTTTGTTTTGTTTTGTTTTTTCATTTATGTGTTAACTAGGTTTAGTCTCATGAAGCTTGTTGTTTGGTAATTAAAAGGGAAACAAATCTACACAGGTTGCAAAACCAAATATTTTACTATAAGAAACTTGTTCAATATAGCAAACTGTGCTATGGTATATCAAGGGATGAATATTGGAGCTTTTTTTGTCAAATTCTCTGATTTGCTATAAAATAAAATTTTCTGGGTTTTTTTCTCCTTATCTTAAAAATTCTTCCCTCCCTTCCTTACCACATCTTTTCACTGTTGTGTTTGAACAATCTGAGTCTGCTGGGAGAGTATTCCTCATTAGCATTTTAAATCTTTTCTGTAGAATTAATAGAGCTCCATTATTTTGATGTTTCACACCGAATTCAGGTCTTTAAAGAAAGGTGACCT
>JAHREE010000480.1:17093251-17124534 GCA_033628505.1 Tringa tobata
CTTTTTATGTAATCCTGGCCATGTCCTCGCTTTGCCCGCTTCACACAAGAACACCTGAGGCTCTCTCCATGCATCTGTTTTGCTTTCTTTAGAAATAAGGTGGTGTTCAATTTTCTCCACAGTTTGATATTATCACTCTGTAACTGCTCATGGCAGGCTAAGGAGAAGAGTCATTCACTTCCTCACTGGAGCTCAGCCTCCTGTTTCAACAGATGAGGAAACAGGTGTTCATGGACCAAAACCAACAGATCAGAATCTTATGGCAAGCAGATAGAAAGGGTGGATTTATATTCTCTTTTTCTTTAAACTTACTTTTCAAGTGTGTTTTTCACATTAGCTACAACACATTAGCAAATATCTTTGCATATATTTGTAATATGATCTGTTAAGGCACATCTCATTACATTGTTATGGTTGCAGTGAGTTTTTCTGTATTTAAAGTTGTTTTTTTGTCCATTTTAGCCATATTTAAATACGTAGTGGTAGAGTATTTAGTGAATTCATATAATCCCCAGAAGATCATAAATGTCTTATTCTGTCCCTGAAGGACATCCAGTAGATACACTGATTTGCTAATATGTCCCCTGACAACAGGACATTTTAGTTTCAGAGCTGTCTGTGTAACTGAATACTACTTTTTCAATTTCATTCCCTTGACACTGTGTACATGCCACACTTAAACAACAAAGCTTGAATCTATATCAAAATACTTCATCACAGGAAAAAAAACATGATCATCAGAGACCTTACACATTAAATTACAGTGAACACAATTAACAAAGTTACAATGCATGATTCTACCTTTATTAAAATACACATTGGGCTATGTCAATTAGCAAATGTTTTCAGGATAGCCATCCTATGTCATCCACATACGACATACATGCTACAATGATGGAAGATAGATAAGAAAGTGAGGATTATCCCCAAAACCATGAAAGAAAGAAATCCTTTTCAGTCATTATCATTAGAAAGCCTGCTGTGGATAACCCATGAATCCACATTCGCACTGATCTAGAAAAAAACATTGTAATTGGTGCTGCATTCAGAGGGTAGAAATTTCTCTTTTTAATTAAAAAAATAATGAGATATTCATAATTCAAGGAAATGAGTTATTCCTTCTCAATGAAGATTGTTATTTTGTTTTTGTTAAAAGCTGGAGGAGCAGAACATAAAGTGAAAAAAATTTGATGTTCACTAGAATGAAACTGAACATCAGGAAAAAAGTACTCAGGATGGCACTTCTGCTTTTCTGCTTTTGAGTTCAGATATGTCTTCTTGGAATTAATAATGTAATTAAAGGTAAGGGATCAAATGCTATCGGTAGTTGTCAATGACTGGAACACTTAAGAAAAACATATAAAAATAGATTATTTCTGATCCTCTCTCTCCCTACTCTTCCCTTTTCCTTTTCCCCATCTATGTCTTAATTTTATTTTTCTCCATCCTGTGTTCACAGAATTCTGTTGTTTGTAGATAGGAGCTTATGATAAATGTAGCTAATTCTTTTCTGCTCTAAGAAAAGAACACACTCTAATCTCTTCCAAAACAAAACCATTGTAGTCTGTGCTGAAAACTATGTCTCCAGTTCTGTAAAACTTTGCCACAGAACCTAATAGTGTCATTAATAGTAATAGCGATAGCGTTGTTACTTATTATTTATCCTACAAAAATGTTCACTGTATTAGGCATGGTGCAGATATCTGCCAAAAACCTCAGGAGCTGAAGGGATAACTTACAATTCCAGTATGAAGGGAAAGGCAACAACTGGCAAGAGTAAATTAATAAAATTATTTCAAAGTATAGTAAATGGAATTGTCGGAGAAGGATCTTATGATATACTCTATTTGTTATTGTAAGCATTGAACAGTCTATGTAGATACCATAGCAAGAGAGAGAATTGAGAGACAATATAAGAGAAGTCAATGAAGTGGTTCTCTGAGTATTTAAAAGGAAAATATCACTTCTAGGGAGACACAGAGAAGACACAAATATACTTGTTTGAAAGAAACAGAGGCTGGGCATTGATTGACTGGCTGGTAATTGGTGTATTACTCTAGATAAAATTACATTTTTTTCAGGCCACAGCAGAGAGAGTAGAAATTGAAATGTGAGCTAATAAAGGCCTGAAAAGGCAAGAGAGATGGCAATGAAAAGAGACATTTTATTAATGATATGCAGAAAAATAGCAGTCTCTAAAGATAGAAGAAATCATGCATAACATCTAAGCAGCAAGCTTGGATTGACAAGATGTTGTTGGTATTCATAATATCTGTGAAATGAGAGAGAAGAGGTGTCTTTGAACGAAGGTTAGGAATTTTTACTTGACCCTGAATATAAATTTTATCTCAGACACATGGAGTCAGACCCAGAGAAGGACTGCAATTGGATGAAGTTGTAGAAGTGAAAATGAAGATGGAGAGGAATCTTGGTTATCTACTGCAGAATTTTTTGGGGTATCTTGAATAAAATTTGAACAGGCATTTGAAATGGTAGCAAAATTAGAATATGATGGAAACATGGAAGCTAAGAGAAAGACAAAATTAAAAATAAAATGTTAGCTTGGGGGCTCAAGGTCCTCTAATAGACTAAGAAAAACAAGGGTAGAATATTGATTCTGAACTTTGCCAAAGAGAAAGTTATGAAAGACACTGAAGATATACAAAAGTTTTGAAATATGATAGGTTAGCGTACGAGGTTTTTTTCCCTGACATGAGACAAAAAAAAAGCACAGCTTAAGAGTTTTCAAATTTACCCACAGGCAGCCAGAAAGTACAATTTAAGTCAAAGAAAGAAGGAAACATGATGAGAGAAAAATAATACCATTATATATAATTTAATTCCACTGGAATAAAATTTCTATCCATTGTCCCTCCTGTTCCTAACCTTATGTTGCTATAAATGTCATTCCATGGACACAATCTATGCTCTATCATTTGCTGAACATTTTCATGTCTTCTGCAGGAGAGTCTTTTTATAAAATGACTAGACCAGTTTATAAATTCTGAATCTCAAATATTTTATATTTTTGAGTAAAAAATGTTTATTTCAATGAAATCTAACACAAAGATTTTGCGTCCAAAAATGTTCTTGGAAACTGAACTTTTATTCGACTTCCAAGCAGAAGCTGTGAACTTTTGTTTGTAAAACAGGGTGGAATATCTGGATGACTTAATCTTCCAGGTTTTACAGTATCTTAAAATCTGGGTGGGAGGAAATAATTTTATTGGTGGATCTGAATGACTTGCTTGCCAAGCTTCTACCATGACTATGAACTGTTCAATACCTGGTCATGTAATATTTGTGTTCTTCAGCAAAATGTTTCTATTCCCTGGTTAATTTTGTTTAGTTATCAGGGTGTAAATGACCTTTAAGTGCACCAGCCCCATCAAAGGGGCTCCAGCCCCCTTGTGGTCTCCACAGAAATCACTCTGGATTATCAATGCCTTTCTTGTACCGGGGGACCTAAAACCAGATGAAGTACCCAAATGCGGTCTCAGAAGTGCTGAGTAGTGGTGTACAATCACTTTGTTTGATCTGCTGGCTACACTGCTGTTATTCCTGTTGGTTTTCTTGGTTTCCAGTGTCCTGCTGGTCCAGAGCCTTTTCTGCAGATTGGCTTCCTAGCTTCTCAGTGCTCAATGTGCAGCACTGTCAGGCAGTCTCTGCATTTATCCTTGTTTAATTGCATAATGTTCCTTTTGGACCAGTCCCATGGCCTGTCTTGGTTTCCCTTAATGGCAGCCTTACCTTCCAAGTAGATCAATTGGTCCTTCCAATCTGGTGGTGTCTGCAAAACTGGTGAACAAGGATTCATTGCCTCCATGTCCTTGTTAAAAATGTTTGAAACACGACAGGCGTCAGGATAGAGCATGGTGGTACTCCACATGCTACTCGCCTCCAGACAGAGTTTGGCCCATTAACCTCTAAGCCTGATCACTCAAAGAATGTCCTCCATTGAGGAACATGTATGCCTTTTTTTTCTGATTTAAATATAATGGTTCATGAGCATTTGTGTCATCTGTATTACACCTGATGGCACTTCTTTTGTCCTCACTGGTGCTTTGCTCCAGTCTTTAGAGATGTGCCAATGAACATAACTATTTTCTCTTCTTTGTAATCTTATGTCTTCCCTTCTATTTCCATAGCATGTGTTTTTCACTCTTGGAAGACTATACATTTCTGTGTCCTTTGAACAGCTTCCCAAATATGCAGTGCCAACTACAAGCTTTCAAGTATCTGTGGCTGAAAAAAATAACTGGGTCTTATATGAGCATGACTACCTCACACCTTCCCTATTCTTGAACCATATTTGATGCAAAGCCTTTTCTGTTTTAGTTCCAGCCAAACTCTCTAAATGTCTTTAAGCTGTCCAGAATTTTTTTTATTCAACAGGGAGAATTCACAGTGATGTGAAAGCAACTCTCCACACAGTTTCTACACCTAGTACAAAATGGCCTTAAGCAGTGCTTGAACACTGCTCCCCTGTCTTCTCTGCTCCAGCACAGTCCTAACAGTGCTGACATTTGACTCTTGCCCGGCTGCAGCTCCCAGCTCAAGTGGCACCTTACTGAGCCCAGTCTAGTCTGGATTCCAGACCGTATCTTAGACATAGGTCTGGTACCTGATCTTCTTTTTGCATATCACTAATACACTGATATTTCCCTAAAGCTATCAGCCTTCCTTCTTTGATGTCCAGATTCAGGATTTCCTTACACAGCAATTCTAATTCTGTATTGTAAGCAAGGAGTATTAAAAATGCTCTCACACTCCATGCCATTGAGTTAAAAAGGCAGTCCTTTATCAACTTGATTATTGTCTACTTCCCTGAAGTATAACACAAGCAATAAAAAGGGGCAGGAAGAAGGAGAGAGAGAAGCGGGGAGGCGAGGGAGTGAATGAGAGAAACAATTTTATATTTTTACAGCATGCTACGGAAATACACCCTGGCATTTTTAACATAATGAAAATCAGAAACACCAAGCCCCATTTTGGTTGAGCTTTAAATCTTCACAGTGCTGTAAATTGAGTCTATTCCAGCTAAAAAATTGTTCTTTTGTAAATCCCACTATTCTCAAAATTTTAAGCATTTCATATTCAGAGACACTTTTTCTATAAAGGGAACTCAATGTATTTTTAAAGAACTGTACTTTGAAGACTGCACTAGCAACAGCTCATGAGAATCACAACAGGCAGTAATACTAGGATGGTTAGAGCTCTGTCTTGTTGCTAGGTAAAGACTGACCATCTTCGTGAAATTATAAGGAACACTGCTTTTAGTTTATGTTATTCTGGACTGCATTTTCCTTCAGGAAATTATATTTTAAGAGGAGAAAATGTCTTAAAAGTAGTCAGCTACAAAATTGCTGTAGTAAATCATTTACATAACATTCAATGTTATATCCAACAGAGAAAGGATGGTAAACATAAAAAACCACTGATATATCAGCTACTCCAAATATTTAGTTAGACATCATAGTTTCATTTAAAGTGGGCATGTTTGTATGTACACAATATACATGTTTTTAGTCTTAAAAATATTTCTATCAATCTTATACACAGGGTAAATGAGGACTGGAAAGCTAAAAAATTTTAAGACAGCTACATGGAAGTCTTAAAACATTATTAATTCCATAGAAATAATGTACAACCAGTCTGTAGTATATTTAGGTCTTTTTCTTTCAGGTCTTTGTGACTGAAAAGCTAATCAAACCAATCAATGCATTTTCCTTTATAAACCATTGAGAACTCAGTATGATTTCAGCAGTGCTATATTTGTATGGAAAAGAGGGAACACACATAGAAGACACTGCCTGTGTTGATTAGATTGCTTTTTGTGTAATTATTTTTACTTAAGGAAAAAAATTTTCTGGCAGAAATGCATACATATGGCTGTAGGTGGCATAGCAGTATAATTCACTGTGTTACCTCATGTTACATACTTTGACATATATTGTCTTTTCTTTGGAGACAATAGGTGCAACAGTTAAAAATGCAAGAGAAATAGGTCCTTGTCGCAGCTAGCAAAGAACTGGGGATTTTGTATCTAAGGCAGCGGTGGCAGCACATTACGTAGTGCGATCATTCCCATTGCATATTGTCAATCTCTACATATTTACTTGCAAAAATTACACTCAATGAAATGAACAACAATTTAATAAGCTACCTGGAATGAACAATCTATATAGATATCTATATCTACATATAAAGCAATATCTTATATATATATATAAAATTACCAAATATTTCCATGAAATGTTAAAATTATTCTAGAAAGTATTTGACTGAATTTCACTGAATTTCACTGAATTTTTAGATTTGAAAGGGACCATAGAGATCATCTAGTCCAACTCTCCTGCTAAAGCAGGACCACCCAGTAATAATATTAATGAATTCTATATTATTAAAAGTAAATCTAATTCATCTAGAACTTTTACTAATTACCTAAGCAAAGGCAGAACTAATATTGGGGAGGCATTTATCCAAGAGGATGTTTACAAATACTTCTATAGTTACACAATTACATTTTAGACATACTGTTCAGCTGTTACCTTTAATTCTATCAGCTTCCCAAGGTTTTAAAAAGTAGGTTATGAATATCTGATTTAAAAATTTCAATAAGGGATCTGTTTTTCAAAGCTGTATGTATATTCTACCACTTCAACTAGAACTGAACCTTCAGTATCACTAACCATGCTGCTTTTTGGGAGGGCATTTGAATTTAAAAAAATAGAATCTCCATTCACAGAGGAAATGAGATAAACAATAATATCCATTGAAGAATAATAGAACAATTTTAAAAATGATATTGATATGCAGATAAAAGTCAATGGTAGCAAGATCATTGTGCCTGTCACAGAATCACAAAATGATACGGGATTGGAAGGGACCTCTGGAGATCATCTAGTCCGACACCCCTGCTAGAGGAGGTCCATCTAGAGCAGATTGCACAGATGGCATCCAGGCAGGTTTTGAGTGTCTCCAGAGAAGGAGACTCTACTACCTCTCTGGGCAGCCTGTTCCAGTGTTCTCCCACTGTCAAAGTAAAGAAGCTCCTCCTCATGTTTAAATGGAACTTCTTATGTTCAAGTTTGTGCCTGTTACCTCTTGTCCTGTCACTGGGCACCACTGAAAAGACTGGTCTCATCCTCTTGACACCCTCCCTTTAAGTATTTATAAGCATTGATCAGATCCCCCCTCAGACTTCTCTTCTCCAGACTAAAAAGACCCAAGTCCCTCAGCCTTTCCCTGTAAGAGAGATGCTCCAGACCCCTAATCATGTTTGTAGCCCTCTGCTGTACCTTCTGCAGCAGTTCCCTGTCCTTGAACTGGGGAGCCCAGAACTGGACACAGTACTCAGGATGTGAACTCACCAGGGCAGAGAAAAGTGGGGGAAAAAAGGGGGTATGGAGTGTGTATTTGGTACAGGTGTGAAGGTGTTGGCAAAAGGGGGCTGCAGGGGTGCCCTCTGTGAGAAAAGGCCATGGGCTGCCCTTTGCTGGATGCTGCTGGCTTAAAAGTGGACTCAACACAGGACACAGCTGAGTCCATCAGCCAAGCTGGTGCTGCCTCTGTGAAAACATATTTAAGGACAGAAAGTACTACAGGGAGAGAAGGCATCAAAAAGGAGTGCAAAACAGCAGAGGGAACAGAAAGGTCAGAGGAGGATGTGTGCCATGGCAGAGCAGGTATTCCTTGCTGTCTGTGGAGGACTTGCACCAGAGCAGATGGATATTGCTGGAGGAACTATTATGTGTGGAAAGCCCTTGCCATAGCAAAGTAAAAGCGTGAGGAGTAGAAGAGCAAAACCGCTATCTACTGATCGTAATGCCCTCCTGTCCTGTACTGTTCATTGCCTCACTGAAGCAACTGAGCATAACCTGCCATGATAACAAGAGGAAAGGAGAGTCTGGAGTAAAGAACTGAAGTTGAACCTGGGAAAAGGGAAGAAAAAGTATTTTCCCTATGTTTAAATGTGTGTCGCCCCCCCCCACACCTGATCAAGTAATTAAATATACATATTAATTATCAATAAATTTGATTAATTTCCAAAAATCAGGTAATTGATCTCCAGTTTTTTGTCTTGACACCTTTTATATTCTCACTCTTTCTGTTTTCTCCCTGAAACCTTCTGAGTGCAGCCAGTGAGCAAGTAGCTGGGTGGAGTTTGGCTGCTAGTTGGGTCCAACCCACCACAGAGGAGAAGGCATGCTGGTCCAAAGCCTGAGCTATGGCAACTCCAGACACATCAACAAGTGCATGGGAAACCGATAGCTTATTGCAGCTCTTGTTAAGGGATTTCATAAGTATCATAATTTTTGGCATGCTGCACTGTCAGTGATGGTGAGATTTCATTATAGCAATCCTTCTTCCTTAAAAAGGGTATAGCCCCTAGCACATAGATCTCTTCTGTAATTAACTATTGATGACCTAGCAGCCTATCTGGGCTCAAAGAACTTTTGTTTCAGTTTTCAATTTTAAGTCATCACTTTGGACTCCCAAACTGTGATTTTCAGCACCTCGAAAGAGGCTTATCAAAAATGACACTTTGGAAGTACAAATTTTTGTAGCAGTAGGTACAAAACTGAATCACATACATATAGTGGCTTTGCCAGTGGTCATTTGTTATATCAGATGGACCTGATATTCTGTGTGCATGCACTACGAGTAGTAGGATATGAAAACACCACTAGTATTGGACACTGACTAACAACCATCAGGTCTAGAGCAGGGGCAGGGGGAACCCCAACCTTTATGTATTACTGGAATTCATTGTCAGTTGTTTATCAAAATTATTTTGATGCAGTAAAAGAAAGATACACACATTTTAAGAAGGACATTTTAAACTAGAACTAATTTTCATTTATATTTATTTTCAAATTTTTTTCTAAACCATGGTTATACACACACAGGAAAAATAAACCCAAACTAAAGTACAAAGCAAAAAATGCCAACCCACCTACAAGGAAATACAAGCCAAATTATATTAGTGAGCAGACTTGTTAATTGAAGAAGAAATTCAGAGGAAACAAAAGATGTTACTAGAAAAAACAACTGAGAGAAACCAGCATGAACATTCTTGCAGAAAACAGAAATATAGTCGTAGGTAAGGGAGGGAATGGAAACCAGCTGTCTGATGTGGTTATTCTAGAACATCTACAGAATATTCTTTATTTGAACATGTTATAGCAAAATATATAGAGTGAGATCTGAAAATCTGTTCTTCAAATGATATAAACTCTCAGCAACCCATAACCATTTGTATCTGTCATAACAGCTGAAAGCAGAATCAGCCAGAAAGGCAAGACAAGACCCAGATGCCACTGCTAGAAAAAAATTCAAAGCATATCATCTGTGTCTTGTGCCTGCCAAGCTCAGCTCTTTAGCGGTGACCATCTCAGTCTTGGAATAGAAAGAGGACTACAGAGATCAGATAGCCTTATAATGTTCTTTCTTATAGATAACTGCATAAAGAAATGGTCCAAAGCATTTAATATTTTTTGCTGATATTGAAAAAGGACAGTGTGTCTAGAAAATTCCTTCCTTTTTACAGACACTGTGTGCGTGCATGCCAGGTAGGATTCACGTACAGATTTAGAGTTTCACATGTGATATATGATCATACTCACCAAAAAATGTTCAGTGCTGTTACTTTACCTCAAGAACTTTTCTACTGCAAAATATGAACAAAACTAAAGAGAAATGCAGATGCGTATACTGCAATCTGTTTTAGATTGATGAGGGTAAGTTAATTTTTTTTTTCTCTGACTCATCAATTCCATGTGATTCCCTATGCAAGAACATCTGTCATTAAGGTTGCATGCGTGTTCTCATTCCAATAATCACTTTTGAGTGGCTTCTAATCTCATGCAACTTTTAGTTTTTTCTTTTAAAATATACCAAGCTTCTCCTCTGTTAGAAAATTGCCTCATGGGTGTTGGAGAACAAGTAGTTCAGCCATTTTTTAAAATGAAGAATTGTTTTCTCATATGTTAAAATAAGTTTTTTTTAAAAAAAAATCAGCAGATATCTGAGTTTTTAAAAAAATATTTATATTTATTAATATACCTCCATAACATTGCATTATGTTGAAGATTATAGTCAAGAAATGAATGTTCATTGACTGATTTTTATGAGACTATGAAAATAGCATTTGATTGATGAAAAATGATTTGTAACAAAGAAAGTTTATACGTTCTGTTATTGTGTCCATCTCAGCTGTATTGTGGAAAATATACTGAAGATATTAATGTGTGGAGGTAAAAGTCATATTTTTAAACCTGTTCATTTTTCTGTTTTCAGCTCTCAAAATACATTGTAATTTACTCATTTCACCCCAGCTATCATCCATATGAGGGATTCTGCAGCTAGGGAGACATAATAGCATTCCTTAGTGTCTGTAACAACAAAACTACCCACACAAACTACAAGATCTAGGCTGAGGAAGACAGAAAGAGCTGTAAGGCCAAAAAAAATCCAACCAAAAAACCAATAAACCCAAAGAAGTACACTGTAATTATCTCACAACTTACATGTAAACCCAATATTATCAGAGTATTATTCTGCCATTTGATTTAAGATTATATGTCAGCTTTTCTTGTAATAATAATTTAACTGTGATATTTTATGAATCCTGAATAATCAGGACAGTCTTTTGATCCATTTCTTTAAAAGATTTTCTAGGTTTTCAGAATCTCCAAAACTTTCAAAGGGACTTAGAAACCTTATTTAAGCATGACATTATTTTGTTAGAAAGACATTCAGTTGACAGTGATAGTAGTCTTTGCCACTCAGCCACTGTGAGAAAGTACACAAGATATAATGTGAAGTACACAAGAAATAATGTTCATGTTCTTTAAATAAGACTTTAGTTCTTTTTCAAAATATATCAGTATCAATATATGTCTACCATATTCATTTCCTAAACCACTTTCTTATATGCTTGCACATTCTTAAAAGAGGAATTTCTACCAGAAATTTAATATTGATACCAGCATTTGGTTAACCCTATCATATAGTCCTGTATATGGAATATATTTCTCAGAAAAGAAATAGACCCTGAAGTATACTGAAGTATGTCAGTAACTTGTCAAAGGCCTAAAAAGGTTCTGTGCCTGACACGATGACAGAAACATCATCTTTGCTTTTTACCTAGACTGTGCATAAACAAATAGCATGCGAAGAAAATAAACTCCAAGACCCCTCAGTATTTTAGATGATGTATATATACTTGTTTCAACAATTGGGGAGTTGGGGCAGAGCTACTTTTTAATTACTCAATAGCCACAGATCTGCTTACCTGTTGCTCTAAAATGTGTTTTGAGTGAAACAGAGCTCAGGAAAGACAAAGAACAGCCAGCAGCATGTCCATTTTCATGCCATGTATTCAGAGCAGTGCTCCACGGACACTTCAACAACTTCTTCTTCTAGTGGTCCATTTATCATTGGATGCCAGAAGTGCAGTTTGCAAAACTCTAATGTCTTTAGAGATTCTCAGACTCTGTAGTGGTTATATTGCATATGTTTTGGAAGACAAATCAACAGCATATATGAAATTTACTACCACTTTTCACAGTCATCTTGGACCCTAATTCTTCACTTTCTTCTTGGACTGTATAAAAAAAAAAAAAAACCAGCTCACCATCCAAATTTTTGTGGTGGTGTTATCAAATTATTAATTTTTAAATGGTGTCTTTTAAATTATTTCAGTGGAAAATCAAGAATGCAGACAGTGAAACAGTTCATGTGTTATTTATTTAGCAATGAAGTCTAACTTCTTTTTCACTGTTCACATACTTTCAACTCTTTCAGCAAAATGTTTTCACTGTGGAAGTTATTCTGACTTTTTCCAGTGACTAGTATATTCATTAAAAAAATTTTCTCATCATAAAAATATTGTGAATTTGAAAGACTAATGTATGAAGGGCTGTGGCGTTTTATTTTTAGCCTTTCTTGGTAGAGGCAGTCCTGGTCTGGAGGTTACATACAAAGTTCACTCTGTGTCTCTGTTCTGAGGGACTTGCATAAGAGCTGGTGTTAGAGCATAAGAGTTGTTTTGGAACAAGGTGTTTCCATTTGGCCTGTGCACTCCAGACCATGCAGAATGATTCTGAGGACCTTGAGATTTTGCTTACTCATGGCTGATCTGTAATCAGAAGCAATATAGCCATGTCAGCTGTGCCAGATTTTTTAAAATGTTTCAGAAAATGCTGTATGTGATCATTTAATCTCACAGAACACCTTAAAAGCAGTGTCCTTCTAAATTTTAATTACAAAGTAAGTATGCAGCTATCTGCAAGAACAAAAATCAGTGAGAATAAATGCATACAGAATAGGAATAAGAAAAATTTACTCATTATTTGCAGCAAAAGTGTTGCATGCCTGCTTTGTGAAACATGCTGTATATTCACTGCCTGAACATCAGGCATCTTGCAACCTGAGTCAGTTGTTACTTCTAAAAACCCTAGTCTGTATTTCTGTGTTGTTATGAAGAGATTTGATTTCTTGTTTGCTTTTGGTGTTTGTTTTTTTTTTTTTTTTCCAGGTGGACATGTAGATTTGTTGATGTAAATTGTTACTAGGTGAGTATAACTAGACTTGACTGATATCAATAAAGCCAAGAGAGGTGTAAATTTCCAGCATTTATCTTAGTGGCCTGGTAAACTTGCAGTTTAAGAACCATGACCTTCTTTTTCCTCACAAGCACAATGCATGGCCCAGTAGTACTCCAGTGTTTTTCTGAAATGATGTCTGAATTCACATTAGACCCTGCAGGAACTAAAATAAAATTAAGTTAATAATAAAAAGTACTCGAGTTTTTGATTCCTCTTTATTGATTTGTCTCTCCATTCTTTTACATTCTCTGCTCCCAGTGCTGATGTATCCTGACCCCATTTATTTATTAAATATACCTGATTGTCATAACTGAAATAATATCTGCCTGAATTTACCCATCTTTCCCTGAAGTACTGACATTCATGCTCTACTTCCCCTATATGAGTTCTTTAAAGGGGAGATAAAGATTCCATTGAAGCATCAATATCTATTACTGATCTGCCCTTGGCATTGTAAGTCACTAAGTCTTACTTAAGTTTTGTGAAAAATCACATGAATTTCTGCACACAGTGCTTCTGTATGTATAAACTGCATTGTAGGTGAATGGGTAGCCTAGGTTTCACTGAATTTGCCAAGTTAACATCTCCTAAGCCCCTGACCAAGGGAGATCTATCCAGTGACTTGGTTTCAAATAAGGATCTGATATCAATTTTCCTCCAACGAAAAAGAGAGATGAGTAACAGTGGTGACATGGTTGGACATGGAGAAATAAAGTATATAACTTCACCCTTTCAGGATGCCCAGGTGTCTAGCATTAATAACAAAGAAACCATTCAGACAAATATGGTGACAGAAATAGCTCATTTTCTCATAGTTTTCTTGGCCTCTTTAATTTCCCATCTCACATCATGCTTATCATTCTCAGTCTTAATGCATTTTTAAGGTAGCACTTAGGTAATATTGAAGAAGTGGCTAATTTGTCCGTTTTTAATTTTTTTAATTTTCTTGTATGTGGCTTGGGTTCATCACCTCGTTTCAGATGTCTGCTATTTCAAACCAGCCCACTGTCCCACCTATGCATAGACTCATTGGAACATTCATGGACCACCGAGGGAATTAATGACTCAATGCTCTGGGTGTGCATATAGGCACAGCCCTGGTACTGAGCTACAGTACAATTCTAACTATAGAATAAACTTGATTTTCATACTTAAATCTCTCTTATAACACAAGTCCCATAGCTTTTGCTGTACTAAACTTGCTGGCTTTTGAAACAGAGCAATGACCCTCTATCATGGAGTTGATTTAAGGCAAAAAGGCAGTCAGTTACATTCCCAAACATAATATTTCATCGCTTGTCCTTCAAAACATCTCTCAGAGGCATTTGACTGTGTATTACTTATGAATACAATCAGCATTAGCTATGACTTTAGTTACCTTTAAACTGGCTACCAAAAATGTCACTGATATTTTTTTATATCCTTGGCAGGACTCAATAACACCCTTTTTATAGTAGTTCTGTCAACAAATAGCTTCTTTTTTATCACCATGATGAGTTCTTTTAGGTGTTAATCACTGATAGTTCTGCACTCATCTCCTTGGATGCTTTTGACTGGAATAATCATGTGCACCTTTTTCTCAGCAATGTGTACTTCTTTGGAGATGCAGTTTATTTCGTTTCACAGCTCTTTGCTCTATGAGGGATGATAGGACTTCAGAAAGGACGTCTGTCTTGTTTCTCTTGTTCTTGTTTTGTTCTTGTTCAGTGAAATGAACAAATAATATTATGATTGCCCTAAGGGACTGACAAATATGCAGTATTCAGACTGCAGAATACAATCAGTTCAAGAACATTACAATTCAATTAATAATGCTGCTGAAATAGAGTTACATGCTGTATCTAAAGAATTCAGTAGATAATGTTTAAAAGTCTTATGTCTTAATGTCCTCCAATGCATGCATCCATCAATAGTTTATGCAGCTGGCTTCCTTTGTAGGGCAGTCTGAATACTGCTTCTGAAATCTGAATTGAGTAGCCCTCACTTGTGAAACCTGTATTTTTCTTTTCTTACATACTGGAACATATCATACCCATCCCTCCTCCCTGCCCCAAAAACCATGAAACGAAACACCTTGATTTCAAATAGTCAAATTGTTAATAGCTTTGTTAACAGAGTTTTTTTTTCTTTCTTTTTTTTTGCTATATCACTCTCTCTGTAGATTTTCTTGTTATATAAGAGACAAAAATGTACTCTTCTTGGCTGTTTCGATATTCTTGTCTTTCTTCTTCCTTCATTTATCTGATTTCTCATTGTTTTTTATTATATATTCTGGTCTTCTTTCTATTTCTTTCTCCTTTTAGTACCACCTTGTCCATTCCTCCTCACTTTTCCTTCCTATCTTCTAGTTTCTCAATACCAGCAGTTATTTCATTTAAACTACCACAGCCATTTATGCAACGATTCTAATTCTATTTGAGATATTATAACCTGACCTATATTTGCGAGATGACAGAAACTTTAAAAAAAAGATATATTCTATGGTTCATCACTGTCATGATTGCATGATCTGTTTACAGCAAGAACTGAAAGAGACCTTTTAAAATCCGAAGCCTCTTACCACAGATAAGCAGATAGCCGTGTCACATAGTGCTTGCCGTAAACTTATGTTCTGTCTTTCTCATATAGCTATTTTAAGTTTGTTGATAATTAGTCATTGGTTGTCTCTTCATTACTTCCTGTTAGGAAAAGAAAAAGAACCCACAGGTAGTACCTGTTGTTTATTTTTATTAAGTTTCTTCACACCACAAAAAGTCCCAAAGCTGTCAGGATTTTAGGATGTACTTCTTGGCTATATAAAAAAAAACAAAGAAACAAACAAACAAAAAACCCCACTGAAAACTAACACCTGCTTTTGAGTATATTTTCATTTTTAAACAGTTTTTTTTTGCCTGTTTAATGGATATACCCAGCAGAAATTTTCTCTTCTACAAGATGCCACATCTATTAGGTTTTGCCTAGTGCTAATTTTATGAGTGTATTATAGCCCACTTATTGTTATTGACTTTCACTATAAAATACTGATTTTAACTCTTTATTTTATTTTCTTTTCTTTTCCGTTTTAACTTCATTCTGTTGATCTCTATTAACACAGCAATTTCCACTAATAAGACATTCACCACTATATACTAAAGAAGTGTGTAAAACATTAAATTATTGTAGCTATCAAGTTGTTTGTCATATCAGACATTGATATTCCAATGAAATTTACTTCACTACCTCAGCTTTTTGTTTTGTTTTTTTTTTAAACCCATTCTTAATTTTCTTAAAGTTTGTATTACTGATTGTTTTATCATATTGTTTCCCTGTGCTTATTGCTTATATATTTTACTTTGAAACATATTTAAGTAAGCCTTTTCATGTCACTCTTAAATTAGTGAAATGATTAATATCACTAAAAATAGTCTCATTTGCAACACACTAAAGAATTTTTTTCTTTCCAAAGCCTAAGAGGATATTCTTTTAAACATTTGGCTCAAAATGTTTCCTAGGCGATAGAAATTTAATAACTAGTTTGTTATGGAAAAGATATATCCATCTACTATATCTCTGAGTCATGTCATTTTTTGCAGTCGGAGAATTAAAACCAAGTAGACTGGTGGAGTTAGAGAACCAGAATTCTTGGAGGCGATACAAATGAACAGTTGGACTGCAGAGTTGTATTTTCAAATACATAATTCACTTAACTAAGATGAAAGGGCATTTCAGCATTTAAGAATTGAAATTACAAGTTCTGTTACTTACTGAGAGATAGCAGTCATTTTTTAGTGATGTGTTTGAAAATATGGTAAAATATTCACACTACATAAAATAATGCATACAGGAAAATGCACTATTGTAAAAGACAGATAAGAAAATATGTTGTTTACAAGTTGTTTTATGGACTCATTTAGGGACTAACTTGGAAACTTATCTGAAATCTTACAAATTATGTGAGAAGTTCTTCATATCTAAATCTATCTAGTTGCTTCCCTTAGTTCAAGGTTACAGAGCTTAAAAATCACATTATTCAAAGAGCTTTTTTGTTTTTTATTCTTCGCTGCTGTAGCAGTTAAAAAAACCTGAGTTCCCTAATTTAGTTACAACATAAACTTACATAACGTCTTGGATGTTATTGTAAATTGTTGCCTTTGAAATTCAATTTTTCATGCTATTCTTAAGAAAGGGGGTGTTTTCTTCAAGAAAGAAGGAAAACAGAGGGTAAAATCAGAACCTCAGAAAGAGATGGAAACTTAGCTAACTTCCCCTATAAATCCATTGTTTAAATGACTTAAGGAAGCCAGGTTGAAAGCTGTAAGAGACAGAGAAGTGGTATAAGCAGGAGTATCTTGCAGTACAGGAGCCTGGAGGACTATAAAAACTAGAAATAGGGAAGGTGTTTGAAAAGCAAATAAGAATGTCAGATCAAATTTGTATTATTCTTCCTGAAGTACGGTTATATGATATGAACCAAATTAATGACAGTTTAACTCTGCAGCATGAAATACAGATTTCTGAAGGCAGTGAAGCAAATGAGTGCAATGCTATTATTTCTCAAGTTACTGCACAGAAATGTGAGACACTACAAGACAGATTTAAAACTTCAGAGACTAATTAGATTTTCAGTAGAACAACTGATGTTGTGCTTATTTTTACAGTATCAGTGTTTTACACCTAAGGAATAAAGCAGCATATTTTTTTGTTTGAGCTAGGTATACGTATAGCTTTGAACCATATGGGAAGAAGCAGCTAAGGTTTCATTGGTTCTATGTTTAACTGCTTTCTAATTTTATTACCAGTAAGAACATTAAGATTGCAAAGCCAAACACTCGAATTTAGGAAATATCAGAATTAAGATTGCCCATGCAAACTTTATTTTTTAACCCTTGTGAGCATACATTATGAAACAATCTTTAATTTTTATGGTATGAACTTTAGTTTTTCCACAGGACACCTGCCTTATACCTTACTTATACCTTAAAGAATTTTTCGATACTTATCATTTTTTACTTCTCATCGATACTCTTTTCCCATCATTCAATATGTGTCCTTAGAGTGTATTTACCACAAGCTATCTGAACTCTGCACTGAAAATATGATTATTGACATCTATATATAATTTTTATGGGTTTCATTACTAGAATAGATGGTACTTATAAAACATTAATCAATTTGTCTTCAAGACAGTCTTTTTATAGACTTCTATAGAAACGAGGTGCATCCACCTCATCTTTGTCCCTTACCTTCTTGTCCTTCCCAATCATCTCTGCCCTGCCCATTCTTTTTTCCCAGCCTTTTTGTTCTGATTCTCCCCCATCCTTTCTGCTCTGGCTTTCTCCTCTCCCGCCTTGCCCATAGCGCACTCTTTTTTTACTTCTCCTCCAGTCCTTACTTCCTGAGTGATGACTTTTTTTCTTCTTCCTTTCCAGGCTGCATAGCTCTCCTTCATTTATCACTCTCTTCTTCCTCATTCCACAGACGCAGTGATCAATGACAGCACAGCAGCTCTTCTGGCTGTCTTTACAAATGTTATCTTCTATCATGGTGTCTAAAAGCCAGATTCATATTTGGAAGCCAAGTCCTTGGCCAAATTCTGCAATGCAAAGCAGACATCATTTTCAGAGAATTTCATTGGCAAACTTTAACATACCTCTACAACTTTTTGAAATACACATAAAGCAATTTTAGGAAGTGAGAAACTCAGGAAAAATTGAGGACAGCAAAAGACAATCTGCTGAATGATGGCAGGTGTTTCCTAGTTAGCATTAGTACAAACACATACTCTGCATAGTCCCATGTCTTAAGATGCAGTTGTAGCTCAGCATCTTACGCAGCCTTACTTCTTTCAGGCTCGGACTGCTTCCAGACATGTCTCCAATCTCTGCCAAATTTAAAGGCTTTGCCGCAAGGCAGGAAAACCAGACTTTGTCAGCTAAGCAGAAATACTTTGTAAACAGTGTATCAAACCTTCAATCTCTTTTTTGATGGATGCATTTCCAATAACTAAGTATAGAACCTTTCGGGCAATGTGGTTAAATTGCGGTGAGTTTATGGCAAATATAAAATAAAGTTTAATACTGAAAGTGTTATGTAACTTTACATATAGGTGTTATTTCCAAGACTGCATCTCATGCAAGTTAGAACATGATTTCATGTGTAGAATCAGTTTAGTTATATAAACCCTTTATAGTATATTATTGTCAACCATGAATTCTAAGCATTTTATGTAGGGGTCTTCTATAGTAAGAACTGTGACAGAAATTGAAGATAATTGAGAGACCAGGATTAGAGAGAAAGTAGGGGAGAAAAGAGAAAGAGAAAGAGAAAGAGAAAGAGAAAGAGAAAGAGCAAGAGAAAGAGAAAGAGAAAGAGAGAAAAGAAAACCAAGTATTTAGAAATACAAAATAAATGTACTGGTTTGTTAGAATATCTGATCTTCCTCTGTTCTTACACTGTTCCCTAAACATCTGTGTTTGACCATGGACAGGGGCAGTGTAGAGAACAAGAATAGCCTTGAGTCTGACCCAGTCTCAGATCTTTTGGTCTTACGCAGAAAGGGGAACAGCATATAAATATTCAGATTCACCAGGGACTGTTTTCTTGAATAAAAACCTGGAAACAAAATTAAGCTTTGCAAATAGTCCAGAATAATTAAATAGCAACCACACCAGACATTGCACATGGGGGTTTTGAGTGTTTGATTGCAGTTGTACGCTACTGGAAAGTAGGGGGAAAAATGCAAAAGGGAGGGTACCATATACTCCTTCCAGTAGCATAGTTTTCTCCTGGTTCTAATTAGTAGTGATCTAAGAGCTTCCATCTAACTCAAAGCTTGGAAACAGAGAAAGGACTCATTACTGGATGATAAATTACCTTATAGAGTTTAGAAATTGCAAACTGTAGACTAGATCCTTTTCATCCTACTTCATCTTTGGGATGATATTTTCATCTTTTTCTTGCCCTTCTCTTTTTATTGCAGTGATTTCAAAATATATTTCTTAGATAGTCAATAAGCAACCTAGAAATCCAACAAAATTGTAGGATGCATAATTATAGGAAATAAAAAAACAGCCTTACTGTAATAGAAAGATGATCACAGAACATGAACACAAGAAGAGAAGAAGGGAAGCAGAAGGTCAGTGTCAGCCACAGTAGTCAAACTGGAAAATTAGTCATCTTGGAAGTTTCAGTCCTTATTTGCAATTCCTACAGCAATATGAGAGAGATCCATAGAAGTATTAAATCTGGTAGATATCTTATGAATATAGAAATAGCCAATTATTCTTAATACGTGTAAATGAACAGAATGAAATCTTTAGAAGTGCTTTATTGGCTAATAAAGGAACTAAATGTAACTACTATAAATGGCTATTTAGCTTTATGAGACAGGACATAAGCTGAAAGAACTCACTCAGAAAATGAGGCTCACTCGGAATGAGACTCTACCTATAACAGTCTCCTGCACCAGGAAAGACTGCAGGAGTCAACAGCATGAATGGAAGACACCTCCTATGAACTGCTTAAAACTGCCTCTGCAGAAAGTTTCTGTTTTGACCAATCATAATTTCAGAACTACTTGTATAATCAATCAGTGCTACTCATAAACAGTTAGTCAAGGAGACTTGATGCACGCACAAAGAAAGACATCATCCAGTCACAGGATCTAATTCCTTTTCATAAGGACTTTTGTTCAATTCTTTAGAATAATAAAATTTTTGCATTGTGTGTGTTTATGTTAGATATTTTTCTAGATTTTTTTCTCTTTTAAACAAAAGTGTCGTAACTTTCTCCATGCTTTTGGAAATATTGTATTTTACAGAACAATTGCCTGGAAACTATAGATAAGCAGGAGTTTTCTCTTTGATCCAAATCCTCTTCCTTAGCCCTTTCCAGTCTTAATACAATTGGACAGATGTTTTCAACAAGACTAAACTACTTCTTGGGTCAGCTTGCTTATATGGAAGCAGATTGCCACCTGACACCTTGTAATGGCAATATCAAAGCTTCAGACTGCAGTTCAATCCACATACTGGCTGATGAATATCTAAGAGAAAATGGAGAGCCAGCACTGAAGTCTACAGCCAACTCCTTGTAAAAGCTTGGGTCCCTGGGGCAGGGCTAACATTTCCCCACTTGCCATTCCCACAGTTTCCACTTCAGTCTTCTGCAAAAGCAGCCACAAAGTCACATATTTTGCCATTAACATTCCTGTAACTCCTCTTAAGTCAACAGAATTTACAAAGAAAATTGAGCTCTAAATGGGCAAGACCAACTTTAAACAATACAATTAAATGGATCTGTTCTCAATGGAATGTATAGAGTTAATCAATGCTCCACTTAATGAAGTCCTTAATTTCAATACCTGACACAGAAGCAGTTCTACAATACACTAGGGATGTTCAGTTTAAGGAGTGTCTACTGTGTTTGCCAGCCCTTCAAGATAATTATAATGCCCTTTAAATCAACAGGTTTTGAATAGAGAATTTGGCCCCAAATGAAGAGCAATAAATCAGTACTGTGTTTTAGATTGTCAGACATTCCCTAGTGTCTTTTAAAGCTAGGAACTTAGGAGGTAGATGACAGTAAAAAATTCAGAAAGTGGGAGAGAATAAGCAGCTTGATTTTCTTCACTTTTAAAAAGACTTTGTGAAGTATGCTTTTCTGCTGTAAAATTGCTAACTCCTGGATCTATGCTTATGATGTTTAAATAATATGAAAGGAAAGATTCTGAAATTTTGAATTTAAATTAAAGATTCTCTTATTTGAATTTCATAACTTTATTATGCAATATATTAAGGATGAAGAGTTAAAAAATTGTTACAAGACCACTTCAGATCACATTTAAATAATACACTGAAATAAAACTTCTCTTTACCAGATGAACACATAGTTAATCAATGTTCTACTTAATGAAACCTTTTATTTTGAAAACCTAATGGAGAAATAGATTTACTGTACACTAATACTATGCACTTTAAGAGGTCTCCACTGTATTTGCTAACCCTTCAGCATGTCTAATAAAAACCTTCCATACATTGCCCTGTTCCAATCTTATGCTAATTAACTCTGAACAGAGCAACTGACATAGAGATCAGAGGAGAATATTAAATTACAAATAAGCAACTTTTACGACTTTGTAGTTCCTTATGGAACATGAACACCATTTCAACTAAGTCAGATCTATCAAGGTCACCTTGCACAGGCTGAGCAGCAGGAATTAAATATGAACTTCCAACCTTCAAAATAGAAAATATCATTGTAAAATTATACCATTCAAGTAAGTTTTAATATTCATATACTGTCTGATATAGGTGGAATGATGCTGTTTAAAGGCAGCCTTTAAAATTACAGATAGATGGACATAGATACTTCTCAAAGTCTTTAAACTTCCTTACCTTTGCCAATTTTTTCTTCATGAAATCAGACTTAGACTCCTCCTAGAGTCTTATGCTAGAAGGTAATCATGTTAGCCAGGGGCAACAACTTCTTAACATTTTTGGTGGCCCAAAGTTTGATTGACCGAGAAGGCTCTTAGATCCAAAATCCACAAGGTTGGGGAAATTAATTTTTATTTTCTGTACTAAATCTCAACAGCCAATTTAACTATGTAACATATCTCAAAATATTTGCATTATTCTCTTCTTATTTGCTATGAAGTTTGTGTGGTGTTCATTAAGTTGGACCAGCAAAATAAAACCAGCTGGTAATGTAATAAGTAACATTTCTTTATTGCAAAATGGGCATTAAACATTTCTGTACTTCACTCCTGTGATTTGGATATTCCGTATCTTGCTGTCCCTTTTCATGACAGCTATAAGCCTTATCAAGAATGTTTCAATAATTCCCAGTGATTGATTCTTTCTGTCTTTTGAATGCTTAAGCTGCTACCACATTCTCATATAAGACAGTATAAAAAGAACAACTTTTTCACCATTGAAACTAATCATAATAAATAAGCTCAGTTTATGAATATAAAATGTAGATTTTCTTTTTTTTTTCATTTGTTTTTTATTTTTTCCCCAATTATTAGTCTTATAAACCCTAGAGTCAAATAGACTATTTCCTTTCCTCCAGCCATTCCTTCTCTGGTTTTATCGCTATTAAGAATTAATTTCTGCAAGTTAAATTAGACCATAAATTGCACATCTATTTTGGAAGACAATAAAAAATGGATATTGCTTTCAATAAGAAATAATGTTGGCTTTATTTTGGTTGTAAGACACAAACAGATAGGGTATAATTTCCCATTTTTAAAGTGGAATGTATTTGAGGATTTTAGGATTAGATTTTAACACATCATATTACATGAAAATTATTTCGCCAACCTTGCAAGTTGTTACATAAACTTACTGCATGAACCCAATAAACGCTTCTCTCAGTAATTTGCTCATCAAGAATTATCAATTTCAGAAAGTTTGAAATATCTATATAAATATTTTACTCCAATTCTGTGCTTCTTTAACTTCTGCTCTTTTTAAAACTAGTATTAGAATTTCAATTACTTTGCAATTAATATTCTAATCTCAAGGTACACAGTGTTTAAACTCCAAGGTGCTTTTATTCCCATTAGTTTCTTTTTATTGCTGAAGAAGTTCTTTACAGTTGCTTTGAAGCTAAAAAATATTTCTTTCTCCTTGATTGTTCACACTTCCAGTTGTAACACTTCCAGGAGACTTAGAAGTATCAACCACCCAAATCACTAACAGCTATCACCAGTATACAAAACTGAGTGTAATGGAAATATTAAACCCAAAAATTTTATTGTAAATTATGAAAAACAATACTTTGTCCCTTTGCCTCTTAAATGTCATATATCTAAACAAAAAAGCTTTGAAAGCCTCTGTTCATCAAGTCTATTGTATAATTATGATACAGAGTAGGTGTGTTTGTGAAACAGTCTGGGACAGAGATATCCCATCTTTGGATAACTAGAAGACCGGTTGTCCACAGTACCCACATTGAAAATATGATATATGAAAGGTATTTCACCAGTGCAGCATATCTCTATGCAAGATAAGAAACTTGCCTTGTTTTTTCTCTTCTTTAATGTATCAGTATCAAAATAACGTATCTGAAGAACAGGCATTATTGTATTTTCCCTGTTATGATTATAAAGGTAGCGCCTACTAGTTGCTGTTGACATAAACAGTGAGCCAAGCACAATACCAGCACAGAAAGAAAAACATTTCCACAAATGTTTACACTCACAGTATAGAACGGGAGACAACCTGTGGAATACTGCTACAATATACTTTATCTAGAATTGCAAAATACCTTTTTCTCTCCCACTAAATAGTGAAATAAATTGTTAATGATTGAGCCTCTTTTATTACTATTATTGTTATTATCATTATCATCATCATCATTATCATTACTACTACTACTATTTAAGCTTAAATAATTAACAGCTCACTAAAATACTGACGTTTAAAAGCAAGCAAGCAAAACAATATTGCACATTCATAGTTACACATTAACAATAGCTTCTGTCCACCTGACCTACAGAAGTAAATGGATTTCTTATCTTTGTTATGTCCATTCTGCTGTTGATAGGAGAAGCCAGGCGTCTGGGTTCTTCAGAAGTAGCAGTATGTCATGAATTGACCAAGGTTTAAATGTTTTGAAGTCTTAAGTTCATGTTCGTTCTTCTAGTAGGATAGTTTTGGTAGCCTTATCAAGGTGGTTGCATATTTGTGCTTATAACAGGTACGTTGGCATTCATGGAGATATCTCACAATAAAACTGCAACATACAGTTGCATAAACATTACAATAATTACTGTGGCCAGTTACATTTTAAGTGCACTCTATTCCCTGTGGGTCAGACAGATAGTTTCATTATTCAGCTGTTAACTTTTCTTACAGATGCAAAGAGACTTGAAAGTACATTGTCAGTCAATCTGATGGTGTCTGTCCACATACGCGATGACAATTTGTTCTCTTTTCTTCCTTTGTTCTTCCAGACCTGGGGTCATGAACTGAGCCTCACCAAAATGATTCTCAGAAGTAGAAAGACTTGTCCTTATGCCAAAAGCATTCATTCAACCAACACACCATTCCTGCTTTCAGCTAGTTTAAATTAGCATGATTACCTGCTCGCATTATGTGATTTGTTCATTCCTTTTGACTGATCTTCACTACAGTAAGACATAGAGAACATTAATTCCTGCTTAAACAAAAAACTTCTGCTTTCACCCATCTTTCAAACTTGGCATCTTCTTGAAGCTCCAGAGAGTTTGTGTAGCTCTGTCTATTGAATTCAGCTGCTGGTGACAGAAACAGAGCTATTCCTCAATTCGTTGCAAAAATTACCTAAATGCCTATGTATCTACTGATGAAAACCTAAGAAACACTGCTTAAAAAAGTAAATAGAGACCTTGGTGCTGCTGCTGTTTATTCTGGACTCATCCTTTGTAAACTTCCCACCCCCTGAAGAATAGGTTGGAGAAAGAGATTAAGATCTCAGAGGGGAGACTGTTGCAGTCACAGGAAAGATTATGGATTAGTTTCTTCTCTTATAGAAAAAACATTGAACTTCTCCCAGAGGTGTCTTAAAGGATAAATAGGAGCATAGGGAGTAGTAATGTTTAAAACAGTAACTTTGAAAATGGTGGTGAAAGTGCTGTAAGCTTCTTCCAGACCACACCAAAGGGCAAAAAGTGAAATAGCAGCAGATCTTTCAAAAGCTACATCTGGCACAATGAGGGCGACCTCCTTGTCAGGAGCGGAGAATGATTAAAAGGTAAGCAAACCCACAGGACCTTATCAGATTTTAAGTTGAAGTACAGATATTGCTCTTCAGTCTCCCAGGATCAACTTCATGGCAGACAGGCAGGAAGGAACTAGGAGGGCAGGAGGAGTAGATGTGATTTCAGGGCAGGCAAGAATTTAATGACTTCACAGGTTTGGGCATGACACATGCTGAGACAGAATCGGGAGGGGGCCTCCACAGTGGTGGGACAGTCTTTGAGAAAGAAATGTTGTAGGGTGAAACATGAAAAAGAAGTGTGTATGATGGATAAAAGCCAGAGTGAGCACACTAATTTCTGCACAAGAGATGTTGATTTGAACAATAAGCACAGTTGCCAGCTTTGTGACTGTCTGAAAAATACTTTCAGAAATTAATTCCTGTGTTAGATATAAAATGTATTAGGGAGGGCTGTAAGTGTTTTGGGGAAAAAAACCCAGCAATTGAAAACAAAGAAGACAAAAATGCCTGAAAACAATCTGAAACAGAAAAACTAATAGGAACTCCAACAGCTATATGCAAATAACCAAAAGGTTAATTTACTTCATTCATAAGTCTTGAAAGATGATGAGCTTGTTTAGGTTGTCTCTAATTACTATGAGATCAGTTCTGATTTCCTTATTTGAAGTGAACAATGATTTACTCTCTGAAGAGCCCTGGTAAGGCCAGGTCCTTCACAGTCCTGTTTTAGCATAATTTTATTTTATTCCAGGTGAAGTAATGTATCTGTACTTCAGAAAGTTTTCATACAGTATTCCTTTGAACACAGAATTAAAATTAATTGAGATTAGCACACAGCAAAGTAACCTTACATATATTGAAAAGTGAAGGAAAGACTGCTGCTAAGAAAAGGAACAAAAATATGAAGGCAACATAGATACATGGTACAAAATGCAAGGGACAAAGATTGACCACAGCCTTTATTAATGATGTGTAAAATGATATGCAGTGACATCAGCTACTCTCTGCACTCTCCAGCAATATCACTAGCATTGAGAAGAAATTGTAGTCTGAAGGTAAACATAAATGTTTGTTTCTATTCCCATTGAACACCAATGTTAAGTCACAGCGTGAACATGGACATGGACATGGACATGGACATGGACATGGACATGGACATGGACAGTGGAATTGAGTGCATTCTCAGCAATTTGCCAATGACACCAACCTGTGTGGTGGGGTCAACACACTGGACGGAAGGGATGCCATCCAGAGGGCCTGGACAGGCTTGAGAGGTGGACATGTGCCAACCTCATGAAGTTCATCCAGGCCAAGTGCAAGGTCCTGCATGTGTGTTGGGGCAATGCCAAGCACAAATACAGGTTGGGCAGAGAATGGATTGAAAGCAGGCCTGAGGAGAAGGACTTAGGGGTGTTGATTGATGAGAAGCTCAACATGAGCTGGCAATGTGTACTTAAAGCCCGGGAAATCACATCCTGAGTTGCATCAAAAGAAGCATAGTCAGCAGGTTGAGGGAGGTGATTCTCCCCCTCTACTCACTCGGGTGAGACCCCACCTAGAGTGCCATGTCCATCTCTGGAGTCCTCAACACAAGAAGGACATGGACCTGTTAGAGCAGGTCCAGAAGGCCACAAAGATGATCAGAGCATCCTCTGGAGCACCTCTCCTATGAAGACAGGCTGAGAGAGTTGGGGTTGTTCAGCATGGAGAAGAGAAGGCTCTGGAGAGACCTCCTAGTGGCCTTCCGGTGTCTCTAGGGGGCCTGAGAGAGAAAGCTGGAGAGGGACTTTTAACAAAGCCATGTAGTGACAGGACAAGAGGTAATGACTTCAAACTGGAAGAGGGTAGATTTAGATTAGGTATCAGGAAGAAATTTTTCACACCGAGTTTGGTAAGGCACTGGAAAATGTTGCCCAGAGAAGCTGTGGATACCCCATTCCTGGAGATGTTCAAGGCCAGGCTGGATGGTGCTTTGAGCAAGCTGACCTAGTGGGAGGTGTCCCTGCCCATGGCAGGGGGGTTGGAACTCGATCTTTGAGGTGCCTGCCAACATAAACCATTCTATGACTATGTTTCTTTGAAGAATAAAAACCCTCCAAGAAACCAGGAATAGCAGGAACCTTAGAATAAATTAAATCTTAAAATATATTAAATCAACCCAAATAATTCATACTGGTAGGCTGAACAAAGCACAATAGAACATAAAGTGTATAATTGAAAACCACAACTTTATTTCCTTAAAATGCAAAGGTTTGGCTGGTAGTGCTGTGGTGATAAGTACCTCTTCTCTGCTGCTCTGGAGCTGGTTTTCTGTGGAGTCTCGGGCACAAATGGGACAGGGATGTCAGGGGGAGCAATCAGACCATGAATGAAAGCTGCAGAGCTTGAGCCTTTTTTTCTTCCCCCTCAAGGCATCTATTTTTATTTCTCATTTACTTGTCTAATGCCTCAAAGAAAGTGCAGACAGCTTGTTTAGTATATCAAAGCACGATCTGTCTGTGTTTTAATAATTACACTGTCTCTTGCAAAATAACTTTACAGATGATTCTTTGACACAACTGTACCACATTCTGCCTTCAGACGTGCCTGTTACAACTCTGCTGATCTCCTACAGACAGAGCCTGCACAGGTAGGTGTGAATGGCTCCAGACTGCAGCGATGCCCCTCAGTTACTGCAATAGGGAACATTAATAACTTCAGAGGCCAAACCTGTAATACTTTCTCAGTCTGCATCACATGCGAAATCCCAAAGTCATTGATCCTGACTTCAAAGAGGGACTTGCAGAATGAAGGCCAAATCTCATCTACTCTTCTGGAAGTACTGTGTTCCCTAACAGCAGCGGAGCTCACAAGATATGATGTATGGTGACCGAGGGCAAGGGATCTCTGCAGTCAAACATGCAGGGCTGATGCTCCTATATGATGGCACAGTGCCTTTTTAGGAACAATCTCCACAGATCTGAACTTACAATGAGAATTTTGTTGTCATTAGGACACTGTTTCATTGCTTTGTATATGTAAGCTTGTCAACATTATCGTTTTGCTACCTAGGTAAGGAAAATCAAGAAACTTAGTCACTGAATTATGTCGGCAAAGATCAACTCCTGGAGCACTACTCTATAAATGCTGAACAAATTCATTCTGCAATAAAATAAAAAAAATAATCTTTTGTTTGAAACTATTATCTTTGATGTTTAATTATTTCATTAATAGAGTTACAGGGAAAGATTTTCATACTGTGTTTTTTGTCAATTTGCAATCCAAGTATTTATGGAAAAGCAGGATTTTTGCATCATGTGCTTGCAAATGTGAAAATCCTAATGCATTTACATTCTTCAAATTAAAAAAAAATGTAAGCAACATTTCTGTAGGGGTAGATCATTTCATTGACATATGAAGTGCAAGAAGCAGTTTACATTACTCACAGAACTGAACCACACTGCAAGGACTGCACAGATTTAAGCAACATCAGAAACATCAATCAGTATCATTTCTTTTAAATCTGTTCATAAGACAAAAAGAACTAAAATATGTTACTTTAGTATTAACAGCAGATGTTATAAAGCACATTAAAAGCACTTAAAAAAAAAGTAGCCAAAAAAACCCCCAACCCCCTAACCAAACCCACAAAACTGTTATCTGCTTAACTATTTCTCCACTTATCACAGAATGAAAAGATATTTTTACAAGTAAAACATGGAAAGATGAGAACACTGTCCTTATATACTTAATCAGGATAAGACTTGGCCTTCTTAGGAGCATATGAAGCCATTTTCTTCTTCCTTGTATACTTCTGATTGGGACAATATCAATTATATTACTACAGTCAGAAAGAAGGTGGCTGCATGTGGAACTACCATTAAGTGTATAACATGTTGCATTTTCCCACACAACATACTCCCTTGTCCCTTTTACCTTCTAAAGGAATGATGCATTTCCTTGTCTTCTCCTCCTTAGTGTCACCATAATAAAATGGAGACAGAGTAGCAATAATAACTAATAGTAGGCTTTTGAACTGGCATCTGTCACACTTGATGCATAGCTGTTCTTCTGAGTTTTCTGTAAGGACTGGATTTGACCATCTTCCTTAAGCTTTTTATTTTCCTTAAAATATTTTTAATACTACCTAGCTTCCTATACTTGAATTTATATCTTATAGATTCAAGGAAAGTATACATATAAATACTAAATGAGAAAAACGATTTATTAGGATAGAGACAGTGGGAATAACACTACTAAGAACACAGATCCTCAAAAATATCTGTTCTGTCATCAGGACAGTGGCATGGAAGTCTTGCTGTTCATTCAGTATTTATAGCATGTTATTCACAAAGTATCTTACAGGCACCCTTTAGCTTATCTTTCTCAAAACCCACCCATCCAGCCACTTTTCCTGGCAAACACTAGACAGGCCTATGAGTATGTAGTTTCCAAAGTATATGACAGCTAGTGCATACAGCCAGCAAGGTTTTAGGTAACTGTACTTAATACCGGCAAATATGTCTAAAGGTATGATGTCTCTATCTAGTGGAAGTTACTAGTTCTTGAACTGATCCTGTGATATGTTTTAGGTGCTTTAAATTTAATTGTCTTACCTTTATTTTGAGGGTGGTGGTGGTGGTGAAGAGGCCTACTCTGGACAAAATTGCTGTTAACTTACACAGAAAGTTCCTGGTTTAAGAACTTCACTTTTTCTATTTGAGAAAAATCAGAAGAAATCTGGTTGTCAGTCAGCTGCTTGCTTTCTCTGTTTTCAATTTTTCTTCTGTTACAGCTTAGGTAATTTGCCAGACAAAGAGAATTTCTTTCAATTTTAAAAATCGGATTATAATTTTAATTAAAGTAATTATAGACACACACACAAAGTAATTATATAGATACTTTTCCTTATGTCACAAAAGACTATTAAAAATGTTGTGCATGAGAAAACTTTAGAAAAGCCAAAACCAACAATAAGTGGGAGCAAAATCCAGCCTTTACTTTAGACATGCAAAGAAACTGTTGTGAGTGTTCCATCCCAGAGAAAAATAGAAGCACGTAAAAAATAAAATAAAAACGTCCATTTTCCCTAATAATACTGCAGGCTTGCAGCTTGCCTTACACAAGACTTAAGCAGATTTCATTTGTCTAAATCTGATGTTGTTGTTCAAAAACAACGCTAAAAATAAATGACATCTAAATTCTTCCAGCACGTTGCAGAAAACATTGGGCTACAGACTGTGTTCTGCACCCCTAACTCTAGTGCCCTTACCAAAGCACCTAAATTAAGAGGTTAGGAGCTCTAGACTCCATTATAGTCTAGAGAGACAGAGACAGATTTTTCTGGGACAAATTACACCATAGGCAGATAATAGCTTTCTATCGTAGACTGTTTGTATCAGTCAATTTTGGAGGATTTTCAGATTTACCACCTGTTAGGTCTTACTAGGCAGGTGGATGTGGATGCCACTGTTGCTTGCTGTTTCTTATTCAGGTCTCCAACACAATTGCTTAGTAATGGTATTGTGGGGGTCTACCCTACAGAGGATGTAGCAACTTGCATAAATATAGGATTAAGTGCTAAGCCTTCCTACTGACTAGATTCAGTGATTTTTTTCCTTTCATCTTTCTGAGGCCCCTAATATTTCTCACAATCTGAAGAGCCCATTAGCTTATCTTTCATTTCGTACGGAGATCAGGCCCTGGGAGCGAGATATTCCAGCATCTCATTTCTTGGAGTCCTTGTTTGTGATCAATGTCAGTGCTTATATGTCAGGATGCATGGTAAAGAAAGTCTAATCACCAGAATTATTTTTTTTTATTTCTGATGAGACTAACATATTTTAGTGAGGGAACAGAAAACAAGCGTGATTATTTATGGGAATAGGATGGTATGCAGTATGGTAACATGCCAGTCAGCCAGTCAGTCTTCTCTTGTTGCAAGTGAATGTCCTTGGAGGTTTTTGGTTTGAATTGTTTGTTTGGTTTTGGTGTTTTTTTTTT
>JAHREE010000480.1:17139204-17255358 GCA_033628505.1 Tringa tobata
AAAAAAAAAGTTATTTTGCTAAATTGATCATTGATCTAATAGAAAGAGGAAATTTACTTCACAATCAGATAAAAATCTATATTTGGACAATTTGTTAGACTATCACATGGCAGAAGTGTGCAAGGAGAGAGAGAAAGCTCACGAACACTACTTCTCTCTCACATTGTGTTTTTTTAAAAAAAAAGACCAAACAAAACAACAAGAAACATATTTTGTAATATTTTTCTTACGGTATGGAAGAGTTTAGGAAGCTTATAGATTATTCCTTTATCCTTTCCTCAGGAGAGAACCATTCCTTTACCCCAGAATTCACCTTGATGAGGATCATTCACTGTACAGAGCAAAGAGGTGACACAATGCCAGCATTAATGTATGGTTCACCATAATTTCTGAGACTCCCTACATGTTTACACCTCTTAATTTCTGATATCTGACAACAGATGTTTAAATTACAAACCAATGAAAAGTAAAATCTTTAAGTAAGAGACTAAAAATTTGCAAATTCACATGTAGGAAGTTCCAAAAATGCATTTTCTCTACAGTGGAAAACAGACGCTTGGCTTCTCTTTGTGCTTTTTATCACTTCTATTGGAAGACTGTAAAAGAAAGAAAGCAAAAAATAGAAAGGTAGTCAAAGGCTAATTAAATAGTTGCAAGAGGTACTATTTGCCTGATTCACATTTGATTTACACTGGAGAAGTGAACTAATCCAAAATACAGGCAATGTTCCTATTTAAAACTATGCAGATTTAATTACAGTGCATCACGGCAGATTGTACTCAGCTTCTTCGTTGTATACCCAAATAATGGCAAAGGAGATGATCTTTCCCTAGGACTCACATTGAACTTTGATCCTAACTGAAAGTTTTAAATAAGACTCCTGAAATAGTTTTTACTTGACTCAAACACCCAGAAGATCTCTAGGACACCTTAAGTGTGGCGCAGTGTATAAAAGGAGTGCCATTTCTCCTGTGGTCAAAACTTGGTTCAGCTGTGAGACAAATCAGGGTCAAAAAATGGTAGGTGTTAAAAAAGAAAGAAAAAGGAGGAGGAGGAAACTCTGAACTTGTTGCCTACTCTGTAAATGAGGAATTTCATGTCCCATCCAACTATTCATCTGAAATAATGTAAAAAAAAATAAATAAAAAGGAAAGCCATTTAAGAAATTCTAATATCCTTATAGAGGATAATTAACACACTGAGCATTACACTAGGCTACTATCTCAGCCACAAAATGATTTTGAATAAAGTGTTATGCTGTGGAAATAAATATGCAAATGCACTATTAAAAGCTAATGTGAATTTTTGTACATCAGCAGGCAAATTATCCCACAGAGGCTGAAAAAGAGTATATTAGAAAGCTTCAGGTGTAGGAATGAGACTGAGGTACACTTCAAACTCTGGACTTCTGTTGAATTAAAAAACAAAGATCAAGTTTCATTTAAAACAAGGAAAACATATGTCAGCATGGGTGGCCCAAATATATGTGGGCTTTCTTTATATTCTGCTGCTGAAGAGGATGAGCTGGTCCCAGAACAGATGGTTACACTGACCACATCCTGTGAAGAGATCGGTGCCCTCATGTCCATTTAAAAAGCAGTTTAGGCAATCAGACCTCTGCTGGAGTCAGACTCTTGGGTTACAAATGACTGTTTCCACTCAGTGTTTCAGATAAAATAATAAGATGGGGTCATGAGCATATTGCCTTCTCGCACTGATCTGTGGAACTGAAACAACAGAAAATGGACTTTCAGAAAGAAGAAATGGCATCCCGGCATCCCCTTTTTTTTACCTCTTCTCAGGAAATGCCATAAAAAGAAATAGACCCAGAGACTTCATAAAGTCTCCAAGTAAAATTTGTTGTTGACATTTACTTTCTCACGAAAATCTTCACATATATTGGTTGTGGATGACAGCAGAAAATCTCAGGACAGAATGACTGATAGATAGCTGCTCTAAAACCTCTGACTGAGTTAGCAAGAATTCTTCACTGATGATTGGAGATGTGGAATTTTTCCACATGAAATTTTTGTGGATGCTACCCCAAAAATAATCTCATTTTAAAGAATTTGGGAATCTCTCATTATATATTTCACTTCTGTTATTCAAAAGACGGCAGAGATACTGGCTGCACTATAAGGAAAAGAACATAGTATTTTTTATGTGGTCTTATTCTAACACTAATACTTTTATCACATAAGTTATTGATTCTATATATTTCTAAAATGGGTCCTTAGTTTCAGAAACAGTTTATGCCTTCATTTACTATTCATCTCCTGTGTCACTTTACATGATTTTCTGCTTATTCTGCTTTGATAATGTATGTACTGTCAAATCTAGTCAGACTGCTCTTTGCTCCCCTGATGTCTAGATAGCCTATACTATAATACTTGTAAGATCTGTGTCATTTGCATTTTAATTTGATATTTTATGTGAGTTTAGCAAATATTTACTTTTAGTCAATCGCAGGTTCTCTTGATATTTAAAGTTTCAGAGAATTAGGCAACTGAAATGGTTCCATAATATCCACAGATTTATTTTAAAACTTTTCAGTGAAGAGCTCTACCATCTTTTTATATTACCTGTCTGTACTGAGAAATGCTGTGCCAAAGTGACATCTACTTTTAAATAGCAGCAAATGGAAGTTCAGCGGTTGTTTGTGCATTGGCCAAACAATTCATATAGGACAAATAAATTGAGTAATATCTGTATAATTATCACAGATATCTTTCAAAATCAAGAAGTAGTCAATCCAAGTAATGCAAAATGGCAGTCAAAGTATCCGGGTATAGAAGAACGCAATTTTCCAAAGTTGAGAGAATGCTTGAGGATCATGCTGAACAGCCTCTAGGTAGTGGAAATGTTCGGGTCCCATCACACCTTGTCCAAAATCAGCAGACACAGATCTAGATAGAGTATTTAAAAAGCTTTGAAAAAAGTCTTGAAAAGCATGATATCATAGAATCATAGAATGGTTTGGAAAGGGACCTTTAAAGACCATCTTGTCCAAATGCGCTGCCATGGGCAGGGACATCTTTCACTGGATCAGGATGGTGAAAGCTTTTTCCAACCTGACTTTGAACACTTCCAATAGGGGGCATCAACAGCTTCTCTGGGCAACCTATTCCAGTGTCTCATCACTATCATAATAAAAAATGTCTTCCTTATATCTACCCTCTTTTACTTTTAAACCTTGTTCTGTCACTACAGGTCTTGGTAAAAACTCTTCAGGCTGAACAATCCCAACTCTTTCAAGGCTGTTTTCATAGGAGAGGTGTTCCAGCCCTCTGATAATTTTCACGACCCTGCTCTGGACCCACCCTAACAGGAGCATGTCTTTCCTGTGCTGCAAGCTCCAGAGCTGGATGCAGTACTCCAAGTGGGGTCTCACCAGAGCAGAGTCGAGGGGACAAATCACCTCCCTCGACCTGCTGGCCATGCTTCTTTTGATGCAGCCCAGCATGGGATTGGCTTTCTGTGCTGCGAATGCACACTGGTGGCTCATGTCCTATTTTTCGTCCACCTGTATCCTCAAGTCCTTCTCCATAGGACTGTTCTCAATCACTTCATGCCCCAGACTCTATTATTGGGGATTGTCCAACCCAGGTGCAGGATCTTGCACTTAGTTTTCCTTATGAGATGTAGTGCAACTGTATAGATTAGAAATGTTTTTTCAGTTTAGTGCCTCTTTAACATGATCATACTGACTTCTGTCCATGCTGACAAAAGTAAAAGTGTGTGTAAAACAAAGATATTTCACACCTGGAACTAAACATAGGTGCAGTTGAGTCATTTTTTAATAGAACTTCAGTTATATTACCTACATCCATAGCCTTTTGGAAGGCACCTCCTTTTGGGTCAGGAAAAAGTGTTTAGCATATTCCAACAAAATACGAAAATTATACTGAGTATTTCCACATCATTTAAATATAAAGTCTCTCATATTTTTCAAGTCACATTCACAGATCTCTGATGACAGGCTCAGAGGTCTAAATTTTTTTGTTTTCTGGAGTTAGTATTTACTGACAATGAACTCAGTTTCTATATTTCTTGCCTACAGTTCTTTTTCAGTTATAAAAGAAGAAATCCTGCAATTACACATTGTTGGATTTTGCTTTCTTTCTGTTTAGATTTTTAAACAGCTCTAGTGCCAAAACAATTAGAAATAGAGTTGAACTTTGACCTTCATTGAAAAATACCTTTGCTTCTGTCGAAATTGGTTTTGGTTTGACCAAGTTAATAGTTCCTGCAAATTGCACTTCTGAACAGTGAACAGTCTTGTTGTGTAAAACTTTAATACTTGTCTGACATTTTTTATTGAAGAAATTCATTATAATTATGACGCAAGGCTACCTAAGCTAAAACAGTGAATGCATTTTCTTGTAGACTTCTCTTTTTCTACCTGTGGTGTAACTGATGGTTTTTTTCTTACAATTCTACTATCAGTAATTTCTAGTCCTTTATAGAAGCAATATAAAGTAGGGACAGCAGTTCCTCTCACCTTTGATGTACAGATTTGTAGTCGTGCAAGAAAGATAGAATTGTAGATCTGACATCCACCACACAAAGTTTCAGAGAGGTTTTGGATTTCAAAGAGATTTTCAAAGAGGTGCAGAGGTATTCATATATAACTATACCTTACATAGGAGTTCAGTAATATTTTGTGCATTTCTACATAATAAAAATATTTTTTCACTTAAATTACCTAATTAAATAAATCATTGTATCTTCTAACCAATTCAACTCCTTATCAGTCCCATGAGTAGCAACACAGATACTTCTGTGGACAAGGAAAAAAAAAATCCTTCAGGTCTTTTCTTCCATATGTGCATAATTCTTGTAATAACTAGTAAGTTAACTACTGCAAAAGTGAACATAGGCCTCTCTGAGTCTAAAATGATATTTGTATTTTCATTGGGAAATATTACATTGATATAGAGAAGGTGTTTATAGGAAACAAATACTATATTTTCATGAGAAAAAGTAAAATGTGGACAGCAGAAATACAAAATTCTACACTCTGCCCTCCCACCTTGATGTCACTAGGAGATGGGAACTGGAATAACGAAATAAGCTGAGTATTAGAAAGACTAATATATCTTTTATGTTACTTAAAGAAGTAGAAAAGAAGAAGAGCCAAATAGATGAACAGTATATTTCAAGTAAGTTTAATAAGCCCAGACTTCCCCTGTCAGCTGAGGCTCTCCTTAGTCAAAGATCAATTTTGATTTTGTGAATAACTATCTGTTTCGGTTTCCTAGAAGCAAGTCAGCTTCAAGATCCTAAGCACTAAGCATGGTGAGTTTTGATCAGCAGTGACTTGAGATAGATCTAAATAGGTAATCTAGAAGTGGAAACGATATTACTGCCATTCAGCTGTCTCAGCCACAGCATTCAAGATGAACACAGAGCAAAAGCTTGATAATTCCGGTATGTGTAAGCTGTACTTACATTTCTGGTTTCCATATTTTTATATTTCACTTTTCTTAGCTAATCTTAATGTATTTTCTAAAAGCAACTTCCTGAGAATCTGATTTGAAGGTTTATTTAGGCAAGTTTTGAATTATTTTACTCAACACATGAACAGACAAAGCAGCCCCCAAAACAGGTTGATTCATTTTTAATGAGATATCAAGTAAAAGCAAAATTCAGTAATAATA
Organism: Tringa tobata; assembly: GCA_033628505.1. NCBI lineage: Eukaryota > Metazoa > Chordata > Aves > Charadriiformes > Scolopacidae > Tringa > Tringa tobata. The sequence continues at coordinate 17,144,865 of JAHREE010000480.1, forward strand.
CTTGGGTATGACTCATACTTGTCTAAGAGATATTATTGCAGGCTGTTATTCTAAAATACATTGAATAACACCACTGACGCTACTACTCAGCACTGAGAGCTCAATCAAATAATAATGAAATAATGTAATTCCTTTCATCTGATTAACACTTAGAGATATATCTTCCCGCTTATGTTTAGAAGTAACTCCCTTCTTTCTCACTGACATAGAAACAAGCCATTTAAAAGTCAGACAGCTAGATGAAGAACATACAGGAAAAGAGTGGTGGAAGTAGAACCAGGGTAATGAACTGGTTCCACGTTGGATGCTCAGGCCATAGCAATTAGCTGTGTCCTATGTGACACTTTTTTTTTTTTTAAATGAAAAACCTTCAATGCCTGTGTTCAAATTATGCATAGCTTAACTTTATATGAACTTCTCAGCCGTCTACTGCACCTATAGAGAAGACTTCTTCATGTCTTATGCAGGGACCCCACTGAGACAACATAAGAAACGAAAAATAGATGCTGCATTGGAAAACAAAGTTTTGAAACCTTCTTCAAGCCTGAAACAAACCGAAACAACTAAAAAAAAAAGGAAGAAAAAAGGAATGCAGTTTGCTTTCTGTGATAGAATGATTTAACACACTGTGAAACCAAAATGTTCTGGAAAGACCAGTTAAATTAATGTAAAACTTCATCAATTAAATGTCACAGTCACATTAGCATAAATGTATAACCATGTGCTAGCTAACACCACTCCAAGAGAAAAAAAGCATGCAAAAGGACAGGACACTTCTGATATCCTGTGATTTTATTGCAGTGCATATGGAAGGCTGGACCATATCACAGAAGGTTTACTTACCTCAAGCAGTAAGTTCACAGTATCAGGCATGTAAATGCCTTTGGGTAGCGCACTCTACATGTAACTGTGGAGGGCTGTCACAGCAAATCATTATGATAAGGCTTTGAGACCTAACTTTTTGTGATTTACAATAAATTATTGCTGCTGTGCACTGAATCTTGGACTGCCTCCATAAAAATGGATTTTCACCATTCCAACGTCCACACTTCACAGTCCAAAATACTCTCTGAATTATTTTAGAAATGCAGACATATCTGAGAAGAACAGGTGGACCTTGGGGAGCTGCTTAACAGCAGCACAGAGTTGTGACTCAGAACTAATTTCAGGAAATCCGTATGAACATCACTGCCCTGATAGCTAATGTTCCATCATTGCTCTTTCACCTTTCTCTTTCTTTCAGATCTGTGTAACCCAGTCAAAAATATTGGATCCAGTCATGTGCTGCACTTCACTTCTTGAGATTTATTTTGTTTTCTCTAAGACGGATGACTAAAAAACATATTCTTTGCTTTTAGTCTCTTATAATGCAATACTTGTCTACCTTAATATAAATTTCATTGTGATGAGTTGATATTTACACCAATGTAATGGACAGTAGCAGTTTGTCCAAGACAATTTTTTTTGCAAAATGCTTTTGTGTATTTCTGTTCTTTAAAGCTACCTCAGTATTTTCTCCCTTTTTCTCCCTCCCTCCTTCCTTCCTTCCGTCCCTCCCTCCCTCCCTCCTTCCTTCTCTCTCTCTCTTATTTTATTAAAGCATCCACATTTTTAATGACATTTCTGCAGACTTAACAGTCTCTCCCCCCAGGATATAATTCCTGTTCTTATGCTCTAATGATTTATTTTAGCGTTTCCTTGGAATAATCTTGTAGACATTCATTCATGGCCAGTGAAGTCAGTAATGTGTTTTTAACTGCTCTGTCCACCCGCATATCAGTGCATAATATTTTTAACACCTGTATTTCTAGTTATGGACATATTTCCTCCACATCACTTCCACTGCATTGCTCCCTTAGGATCCGCCTAATAAAGGTAGTGTAGTGTTTACAAATTCTAGAAGCTTTTCTCATATGAGCTTCCTAGTGATAATCTAAATAATAAATGAGTGTGACCTTTATGCATTTGAGTTGGCTGCATATCCTGAAGGGTTCCTATCCTCTTTATTGTGTCCTGATTCCTCATGTCCCTCCAGTCTGAGCTCCAGCAAACAAAGCAAAGCCATACAGTTACAAGTACAGATATTGCCTTTCTCACTAGTGCCAAGCTAATGAAGACGAGTGAGGTTAGTGCCTTAAACTATGGATTTGAATAAGCCTTTTATACTGTAGTCTGAAGCTGTGATGAACACCTTGCTGGAATCATTTCTTTTTTTCCCTTGGAAGAAACTTTGAAGAAATTGAGAAGAGAGACTTGAAATTTCTGTATTGCAATTTGTCACTCTAGAGAATTCATAAAAAATAGACTAAAAACTATTGGCTCCATTCTGATCATTGCTACAAGACCAGTTTGCAGTCCCTTATTCCCCACGAAGTATCACACTTGTGGTGAATTAATATACATAGTCTGACCATGCATACAGTTCTATATCTAGCTTGCTAAAAACCATTTTTAACCCACAACTGTGTATAAATATGGTTTTTACTTATATAATTTCTGTCTACCATATGTTTCATCTTGGCAGCCTTGTTATTTAATTTTAGAGCATGTAGTTTCATAGTTACTGACAAGAAATGATGTGTATAACTATTTGACTATTTTTTTTCCAAACACACGTATATATAGTAGAGCACAAGAAATACCATAATAATTTGCATTACCTATATGCAGTTTCTGACAGATAAAAATTTGGGTAAGTCTAGTTCAGCCAGAGTACATATACTGCTATCACATTAGTAGAAGTCAGCATTTTGTGAGGACTGGTGTACCTCTCAGTGAAGTGACAGATTGCAAACTGGCTTTTTTGTTTGACATGCTACACCTTAGAAGGCACGTCTTAGATGAAATAAAATATTGTGCAATGTCTTTAACTTCCATTAATAATGGGTCATACACCAAAAATGCCTCTGCCTGTGTCTGTATTTCACTGAAGTCAAAATCCTTTTACCTACAACAGCCTGACTCTTATTATAATGCTACAAAATTAACCAATAGTCCTGAGAATAAAACATGTTAAAAGATATTAAGCTAAGAAATAATACTGATGGTTGGAGAAAACATGAGAAAAATACAAGTGAAATTTTTGTATGAAGACTTTTTACTTCTTTTGTATGATTTGATACTGAGCTGCAAGAGATTAACAATAAATGAATAAATAAATAAATAACTTCTCCATGATTTCATATTTTCATCTATGTTCTCCAGCTAACTTGGTTTTATGCCATTTTCTCACAAAAAGTAGTTCTTAAACCACCGAAGTCCCTAAGTTCAGGAAGACTGTCTATACCATTAAGTTTGACTCAGAAAATAAGGTGCTAATGAGATGTCCATAGTTTCTGAAGCCCTCCAGAAAGCAACATTCACAGAAATCTCAACTGATTCTTTCCAGGGTAGTATTCAAAATCTGACCAATCAATAGACTAAAAAAATTATGATTTTCACTGCAACTTGTTTGTTCCTGGATATGATGTTTCATGGAAAATAAAACATTTTACTTCATTGAAAGATTGAATTAATAGAGCTTTACAATTATTTTAATTAATCCTTAAAATAATCTTTACTATTAAAAATAACTGTTTAGTGCAAGCACTTCTGAAATGCATACAAGGTAGAAATAAAATGCTATCACCAATCAGTGAATTTGTAATCACCAACAAAAGATTTGTAATGGCATAAAGACCTTTTAGTTTCTTTGAATCAGACCTCTGTCCAGTATAAATCAAGGTAGATCTACTGAGGGCACTTGATATGTATGGATTTATAGCTGCTGCAAATCCATGCTTTTTGAGATCAGAAAAGGTCATGCATTAAAAAAGATCTCTGAAGAGTACAACCCATAGAATATTACTCAGTACTTATCACGGTAACCTCAACAATTTACCTCTTTTAAGACATCATCAAATTCTAGTCTAGTCTAGTCTGTTCTGTTCTGTTGTTTTAAGACTGCACATGCTGAAAGTACCGCATCCTGAGTAAGGGCTTTTTAACTGGAATAGTTCTGCATTACACCCCTGTTCAGTCCTGAACTGGATCAATATTATTTTCTGGTGACTACCTATTTGTCAATGTTAACCTCACTGATGAGTTTTCAGTCACACTCTTGCTGTGAAAGCATAGAAATCATAGAAACTAAAAACATCTTTGACACTCCAGGAGGTTGTTTCAGTTGAAAGCTAATACTTTCACTGGAAATCAGATCATGGGGCAAAACAACCAACCAAATATGCTTGCTCGTTCATATTGTTATACAGCAAAAGCCTGTGTAACGTGTACAAGCAAACGAATGCTTTTGTCAGAGCTTAGGGTCTCTTGCTTAAAACAGCTAAAAAGCTGTTGCTAAACCGCTAAAACAGCTATATCACAATGATTCCATATATCAACATGCACATCAGAACACATTCTACTACCCTAATGTGGCAAAAGGTCTCTCTTGTGGCAAGTTTTACAAGGACTTTAATAAAGAAGAAAGCCCTTTTCACTCAGAAAGGCAGGAAGGTTATGCTCTGAGAACAATCTAGAATTCAGTCTTATGCCAGAAATATTAAAAAAAAAGAAGTGAGATTTAACTACAGAATAATTCTCATGGAAATAAAAACTGAATTCACAGACACATTGCTACTAGAAACTTGATTTCAAAATGATTATGATGTAAAAATAAAGCTAAAAAAATACCAAGCAATTTTGTGCATCATTTCAGCATTCATCTATTATTCAACAACAGTAAACTATTTACAATTAATATGCACAATCAAAGTCCTCATAGAATTTTCTGGAAAATAATAGCACATTATTCAATAATACCAAATTTTTGAGTATATTAGTGAAAGAGATTGCAGATCACAAGAAAAGTTTGCAGATTACAAATGTGTATACAAACACATGGAATATTGGATTTTTTCTTCTATTATTAAAAGATTTATATTATATTTTTCCATCTAAGAATGAGAAAACATATTTCTTGTGATATGCTAGAGGCCAATCAATTCAAATTATATGTGGTCTGATTCTTGAAGAATAAAATCAGCAGCCTGTTTATATTCATAGAAACCACATCCATTATACAACAAAAATTATTAATTGTAGTTTGTTTTTTTCCCCTTAATCAATAATTGACTGGAAATCTATGTAAAATTCTAGGGCACAGAATAAATATTTTAGACCTTTAAAAATGCCAGCAATTTTTAACAGAATGAGAACTTTTGAAGAAGCCTATTATTGAAAATAAAAGCCTGAATAACTGCTAACTTTTGGTGTCTCCTTTTTCTTTCTCATATCTTTCTAAAAGCCATCCTAAGCCAACTGTAATTAGAATAATGAGTTCCACTATCATGAACATTCCAACACCTTCCTCCTGCTATCCTACAGAGAAATCCAGATAAGGTAGGGATCACCAGAATTTCAGGAGCACATATGAAAGCTTGATGTGTTTTCTCCGAAAGAATGTTCACACCTAATGACTACTTCTTTCACCCATGTTACACATTATTTTCAATATCAATTCCAGAGCAGAGATTGCAACACATACCCGATAAATTAGAAAGGTACTGACCAGCCAGCAGAGGTGTGTAAGTGATACATTTTAAAAAAAATTATCTGCATACAAGTGCATAATAAAATACCAGAAACATTAGGAAGTGATCTAAAGAAAAGCAGAGACTTTATTCAGGATGGCATTTTATCTTTAGGATGCTTCCTTCCACCACAACTCAGTAGTCTATCACCTTATTCATGTCGAGGACCATTGGGCAAATGCCTCCATTGTCTTAACATTGTATTAACATTTACTGGTTCACCAGTAAGCAACCTGAGGTCAGAGGTTTGTTTTCATATCCTATAAATGTGCTCTTGAACTTGTGTTTAATTATTATTTTTCTGTGGCCAAAACCACAGCACAATCAACAGACATTAAATTGAAATAAGTAGATAAGAAAAATAGCATTATCTCAAAAGCATTTATCCAAACTATTCAGTGAGCATCTATGAATAATTAACATGATTTTGAAATCAAGTCTAATTTACAGACAGTCTGCTAACCAAAACCAAAACAAAACAAAGCAAACCAGATTGCAGTTAACAAACATTTGGGGGGTAATACTTTGGGGCTCTGATCTGTTCCAGAGTGCTTTAAACTCTGTTACCTTCACTCCTTCCTTCTGAAAATTGATCTGATCTCTGACACCAACAGCTGCTCAAAACTTTTTGAGCTCATTATTTACCAGTTTAATCAGTAACAGCAGTGCACCACTGGACCCTGTGCAGTCCCGAGTTTCATGATCTTTTCTCTGCTCCACCACAAGCCTCCCTAAATGATGCCTTCATCTGCTTTGCATAATTTTACCACAGGGCTCAACAGGTACAGAGGTCTTCACATTGGCCTCCACACCACAGATGAATGTTGTCTGTAGGATTAAAGTATTTTTCAGAGCAGACAGTTAAGCATTGTCATTCTTTTAGTGTCTTTTCATGCTTACTCTTCAACTTTTTAGAGCAGTAGGTCATAGAAAACCTTTAAGCTGAAATATTGCCTTAAACTGTTTAATTGCGATTTTTAATGGGACGTTGTGGGTTTAAATTGGCCAATACAGAAGAAGGCCAATATACAAAGGCCAATATAGAAAAAAAAAATCTCTTCAAAAGAAGCCTACTTTTTCAGATGTGGCTGCTGTTGAAAGATCTAGCTAGAGATTGGGGTGAGGGAAGTGGCTGAGAAATGACAAACAGAAATATGTCAGTTGGCACAAAGGCTGCTCGTCCTGGGAGCATAAGTGGCTTGCTTTGGAATCCTTTCACAGGTGAAGAAGAGAGGTTGCAGTTGTCTTGTTATGTTCCTATCAAGAAGCTAAGTTGCTTATATTCTGGTAAGTTGCTACTATTAATTTTGAATAAAATGCTGTCTAAAGCAAAGAAAGGTGTCCCTTGATGCTATTGCATACCTTGAGGGGTTTTTTTTCTTCTATTTCAAAGGAAGCCTTGTGAATCACTTGCATGAAACCACATCTTTGCAGCTTATTAAGGCTTCATATAAAGAAATTCTACTTCAGAAAAACTCAAAATCATTATTCCAAGTTGGGTTACATGATAAAAAATAGATTTATTTGCCTTTAAGTAATGAGTTCTTCTTCAAGGCTTTACAAATTAATCCTAAGAAACAATATTTTTTTCATTTGCATATTTCTCCTAAAAAAATCCATCTAACCAGAACATCAAAATTTATTTTATCAGCTCTGAATTATTAAATATATTTTAAATATATATTTCTGTGCATATGAATTGTTTTAATATCCTCCTGTATTCTCATTGAGGTACTTGTGTAATGACATTACAGCAAGGAAATGATACGAAAGAAAGGGTGAGGGTTGTTTTTTTTCAGATCAATTTATCACTCACTCCGAAGAGCAGGTGTTTGGCATGTAGACTTGATTTCTGCAGAGCATCAGTGATTTCCACATTTTTCTGTGCATATGGAAAAATATTTCATTATTCCAAACAGTTAAAAACAATCTTGTTCCCAAAAAGAGGAAGGTTTTCTTTTCAAAACAAGAAAAAAACAAACACCTTCTAATCGCAGTAAGTTGTACGTTTCATATTCTCCACCAGTAACAATTTTTCTCTATTCACCACAGTTTATTTTTTCTCTTTTTTTAAATAAAATTTGACATGGATTCATAAGAAAAAAGCCTTATGTTATACTATGTTGTGGTATTCCAAATTGAGGATGGGTATAGCTCCAAAGGAGAGTCTGCATTGAAATCGAGAATCAAAATTTGCCATTTTGGCATTCACAGCTGGATGGGTCTTGAAAAGCTTTGCACAGCTGACTGAATTCAAGGGCATCCTAACATATGTACACACACAAACACATCACTTTTTCAAAAGAAGACATTTAATAACTAATCCTCTAGGTTTAATTACAGACGAAAATGTCCCATACGTGGTAAATCTCCCTCTGCTGAACAGTCACTATGTGACTCCATTTGGACACTATATAATGACCCTGGTGCTCTTTTGCATTTATGGAATGAAATAAGCTGCAGTTTTCAGGAGTAGTCACTTCTTTCTCCCTCCCTCCTCTTTCTTTTTCCACCCTCCCTTTCTGTCTCTCATTTTGTTCTCATCTGAACAAGCTTATGATGAATGTGGGTCCCACTATATAGTGTCTGTTTTGTTTAACTTTTCTTGCTAGTATTAAACCCTTTTGTCTTCCTCTGTGGGGATTTCCTCATCTCCAAGTATCTTCATGAAGTCAAAAGTGGTTAAATTATTTCACAGACAAATTTTACCAGTGTGCTGCCCGGTTTGCATACTAAAATTGATTTTCCTTTCTTCTATGTGTTGATTAAAAAACTATTGAAAGGCAAATGTCAAATTAAGTCAGATGGTTTCTCCAAAAGGGAGAAATAAGCAAATGTTAGCAAATTCTGTATAACCATTCTTCTAGTCCTAGATTCTACATGTATAGTACTCTCCACAAATTTCCCCTGAACAAACACAAATGTGTAAATATAAGCAGCTCTCCATACAAAGTAGGACAAGTCTAGGTGTCAGAAGGACAAAACAGAACATCTTGACATGCCTTTCTCTTTATACACTATCTACTCAGGAGAGACAAGGAAAAAAGTGTCCAATTCCTGTAAAGAGACAGAATTTAGGAAGTAATGCATGGAGATCAGTAGCGAGGGAACTTAAAGGAAGTGGCTTGTATGAAAGTAACTGCATGTAACAGATCTGCTCATGAATTTAAATGTTTGAGGACCCACATGTGTTTCACAAATATGAAAGAACAGTGGAAATGCTTTGGGATGTTACCATAACAACAGTTGCTTCAGTAAGAACATGTACTTTAGCACGCCTAACCTAAAACAAAAGTTAAAAATTGAATGATAAACAATATGTTTCTCTCTTGCAGTTTCTTCTTCCAAACTTCCTACTTTCCACAACAAAGTCTCAGGCTGCCACTTCTGATCAGGTTTGTTTTCAATACATACAACTCACCTTGTTCTCCTGCACTCAGGCTTGTCCATCTGAGTGTTCACTGGTTTTATCTTGTATCTTTTTTTTGCCTGATTCTTTGCCTGGCATGTTCAACTCTCTTCAAAATGTTGCCTTCAGGTTGATCCACTTGTTCGTTATAAGCCCATTGTGGAAAGTCATACTGGTGCTTTAATATTAGCAGCCATGAGTCCATTAAGATGACCTCAACAGTTATTAATTAGGGTAAGAGAGAAAGTACGAATGTCTGAAGTGTGTATGTTGATTTTAGCGGCAGTTGATTCAGAAAAATAAACAAAAGATATGATAGAAATATTTCATCCATTTTATCTTTTAAAAAAATCATTATTCCTATGCAAAGGGAAATTCAGCCTCTAAGTGGGAATAATAATTCATTCATCAATGTTTCTATGATACCTGCAATAAATTAACCAGGTAATAATGACTTGGTGCAGAAACTGAAGAAAATATCCAATAGCAACATATAAAAAAAAAAACTGTAAAAAAGAACATAAATTGCTCAATGATTTTATCTTCATTTCTTGAGGCAGAGTGAAAAGAGGTTGGGATCAGGAACTGCATTTCTTGTTATGTGTGGACAGAGTGGACATAGCAAGAATATAAGTGTAAATAAACAATGAGATATCTGAGCCAGAGAAAACTGCAGGGATTGAGTGCCTGGTAGAGGGAAAGCTGTGATGATAGTAATCACACCAGCTTGTCTGCTTTTCCTTCTGTTCATTAGAGGAACTAAAAAGGACCTCGAGGCAACTTCGGTCAACCTGGTGTTTGACCAGTCTTCCCTCAGCCGAGAATTATCCTAACAATTTTGCTGCTGAACCAACAAAGTATACCCCTGGAGTTCGGTGGTGCTTACCATGAAACTGAGATAACTTGTATCACAACAAAATACTTGTAGTGCAGGGATAGTAGTATAGATACCTCATAATATGCTGGCTGTAAAAGGTATGGTACACTGGGCTATATTTTCTTTGTCACCAACACTCTATTGCACAATTATTCACAAAGTTTGCCTCTGGAGATAAAAAACTTCTTTACTGTGCATGTGGGCTAGATAAAGTCAATAAGCATGAAGACCTCATCTTGTCAAACATCTTGTCATAGTCTTCTGCAGATCCTTTAAATGGGAGAACTTGCATATAAGCTAATGAAAGATACAGGGGAATGGAAGGAAGCAAATTTTACTCTGATCTCCCACTGTTATTTGAAGGTTTACCAGGATGCAATTTCATTTACTGTCAATTAGAATTTGTCTTTTTATGTCTGAGAATACAACTCACTGAGTTAATGTAGTCAGACTGACAGTTTTTGCCATGATATACTTCTGAATTTCTGTCTCTTCATATAACACTATAAGAAGTTTTGAGATAAGAATATGCTAATAATGCAAAGGAAATACTTTTTAATAGTTTTATTGCAGGAATGCAACTTCTTTACTCCTGTATAAACACTACTGTTTTTCTTACTGTCATTATCGAATTCCCTCTTAACAGAAGTAAGATTTCTTGACATATTTTCTACACCACCCTGTTATCTTCCTTTGCCACAATCTGTATACTTGAAGCTGCTTACCATAATTACAGGCACATCATACTTTGCAATCAATACCTTACTGGAGAACTTTACGAGGACATCTAGAGATGTGCTAACCTTAAAAAGAGAACAATACAGGATTGAGGACTTTTGTTTGTGTTTTGGGAGGTTTTTTCTTTGTTTTTTTTTCCCCAGAGCCAGACAACTTTTAAGCAAAAATTCAAGAAAAACCAAGATCCTGTTTGTTTATGGTGCAAAAACATACATTAGGAATCCTTTAATTTGTCAATAAATAGACATTATTTATTCAAATATCCATCTGGAAAAAATACAAGCTTTGTATTACAAGGATTTTGATCAAAGCCTTTCATTATGGAATCCATTTTGCAAGAAAAGTTATAATGCACAATTAAACTGCATATTCATTAAAATTACTTATTTAACAGAACATTATTTTATATAACATGGTAAACCCATGTAATTGTATATCTACACTGCAATGATGTTTGCGTGTCTATGAAGTACAAGGTACAAATCGCATACTCATTTTTAAACAGATCTGTGTCTCCTTGAATTACCTGCCTAACCACTGAATCATTCAAAAAATGTTATGTACAACTTCATAATGCTTCAAAATCTTCACTTCAGAAAATTTATTTCTTAAACTTTTGGAGAAGGTTTTGAAATTTCTTAAGAATCTCCTAATAATTATTTTTTTTTTCTTGGTAAAAAGGGGCTTTGAGAAGAATGTCATGTTAGATATTGGAAATAGCTAGAATCTTTAAAAAAAAATAACAAAACAGAAAGACTAACAACCAAACAACAACCTCCTAGCTTATCAAGCTTTCTGTATTAAGTTATTTTTTGACTAATCAGTCTTTTCAGCAATGAGATAAGTGCTGTAAGATCTGAATGATATTTACATAAATCCTAACTCTCTTTTCCCCCTCTAAAACATATGTGTGTCATGGACAAATTAATCTGCTTAGTTAAAAAATATTTCACTATTACATGTAAGTTAAATATAATCATTCTTTCTGGCATTAGTGTTTCCAGTGAATGGGGATATAGTTAGAAACAAAGAAACCTATTTTTGCATTAATATTTTACTCACTAGCAGTGGATTTATGGATACGTAGAATACAGTTCCAAGTTTTCAGTGTATCTGTACTTTAGCAAATTTGATGAAAAATGTTAGTAATTTTTTTTTGCCTAAATGACTACATTCTGGTAAAAGCCACTGGGAAAATGTCAGTTCATACCCATTCCAAATTGTGACATTGTTTAATTTTCTGCTAGGAAGAACAGAAAAAAAAGGCTTCTGTTTGCTCCACTAGCAATCACAAAATAAATTCAATGGGGAACTCATCTACTGATGCTGCAAGCATAAAACAAACACTTCATCCAACAGAAATAAAGGTAACAAAAATACATTTTATTAGGTCAACACCTTTGGCTAAAACCAGGTAAACACATTCAGTTACTGTCTATCAGAGAACAGCATCTGACAAATCTTTAAAACACTGGAATATAACATATTCATATTCTTAAAATTGTTAAATATTTGGCAGCATGTTATTAGCCTTCTACATACCAAAAAATGTGCTTTGTTCTTTCCTTCCTGCTTTCATGTTCAGACATTTCAAACAACTGAAGCATATGTAATAATGATGCAAATGGTAAGAGTTTAACACATCATGTTATTGTTAGCATTCTAGCTTGTGTATGTACTTTTCACCATTTTTCATCATAAATGTTGCAAGATGTGGGTGTATATTTTGAAAGAACAATGTAAAAATGATAAAGTTAAAATGAAATTATGTTTTGCTTTTCTCTTTGATGATATTTTTCTACATAAGGACCTAAAACTTTGTACTGAAATTGTGCATGTGTCTGCATTTTTTATTACTTCTTTCTATATTTGTTTTCATGGATTTAAATACTGTATATTTCCCCAAAACCTGACAACATAATTTTTAGTTAAATTTTGCTGACTGATCAGAAATATTGCATTTCTGTGACTAAGACCATGGGGAGTCACTGCAGTAGAGTACCATACAAAAAAGTCACTGGAGTACCTTTATAGGGCAATGGATTATGGGACACCCTAATGATTAGAGCACAGTAGACATGTGCTGTGCTTTTCTGTAGATTCTGAGATCATCTCTATAAAGGCTCTGTTGAGATAGGAAAATCTTCTGCTAGACTGTTTGTTTTCCCACCTTGCAAAATATACTTGAGATTGTCTGATGTTTTTCAGGCATTGAAGGGAAATGCTCAATAAACTATTTGAGAATGTTTGTTATCTACTGCATCGACCTGAGATATTGTTTGGTTATGCAAAAAAAATCATTTGGCAAGGTAACAGCTAGTAAATTGGCCTTCTTAGTATGGATATTGTCAGCAAAGCTCCACGGCACCTTTAATGCTAACTTTTTACTTTTATTTTATTTCTATTGCCTCTAATTATGGAAAAGTGGTAACAGAGAAAAAAAAATAGTTTTTTTCAATGCTGTAGAAAATAGATTGTAAAGGACAACCTAAATGCACTGTTACAAACACAACTTTTAAATGCTGAATTCTCATTGCTAATTGTGAGAAAAGTATATTAGCTCATACTATCCTCCATATTACTAGACTAGCACTTTATTAAGAACTAGTACAGACCACTATTGAGGCTCTCCCATATTCTTTAAGACATTGCACTTTAAGTGTAATTAGTCACTTGGTGATTCTTTCAGAGCTGAAGAATTTCCTGATAGTTCTGTTATTCTTTTCCATATACCTTTGTCTAAAGGGATAAGTGTGGTTATGCTTAGGACAGAGCAGGACATCTTTATTCTTCAATACCTGATAATCCCAGTGATCAAAATAATTTTGGTGTTGAACTGCTTTGCAGACCTCCTTGTAGTCTCCATAGTCAGCTAGTTCCTCCACACTGCAAGTCATCTGCTAGATATTTCACAAACAAGATTGCTAAGAACTTGTTGTAGAGAACAAAGCCTTCTCAGTTTGCTTTTAGATTTTAGTTTTGCAACAAAAGTATTGGAAGTACTTCAGGACTGTTGATAGATCATCAACATTTGTCAAACCATCAAGTCTAATATTCACTCATGTCAATATCAAGAAAGGAGTAAATGTTAGAGGGAATTGTCTCTGCGATTATGTAAAGAACAAGTATTCTATGATTTTAAGTAACTGTTGTTATAATGTAAACCAAGACAAAGTGTATATTAATTCTCAGAAATCACAGACTTCAATTTTAGGAAAATGACCTCCCCATTGGCTTCCTGAAGCCTGAAATTTTTTTACCCTTAGTGATTGAGATGATGTCTGTCTAACATCTTAACTTTTGAGATGTGACTGGGATCGGTTTGGGAATAGGGATGCATGGTAATGTTGGACTTGGACACATTGTTTTTGATATTTTTTTTTTTTAATTACTTGCTAATAAAAAAGCAAATTAATCCATTGTTAATATCAAACACAAATTTTAATTACAGAATCATAGAATAGAATCATAGAATGATTCAGGTTGGAAGGAAGCTTAAAGGTCACCTAGTTCCAACCCCCTGCCACTAGACTAGATTACTAAAAGCCCCATCCAGCCTGGCCTTGAACACGTCCAGGGATGGGACATCTGCAACCTGTTCCAATGCCTCATGACCCTCACAGTGAAAAATTTCTTCCTAATATCTAATCTAAATCTCCCCTCTTTCAGTTTAAAACTCTTATCCCTCTACCTATCACTACACTCCCTGATAAAGAGTCCCCCCCCATCTCTCCTAAAGACCCCCTTTAGGTATTGGAAGGCTGCTATAAAGTCTCCCTGGAGCCTTCTCTTTTCCAGGCTGAACTACCTCAACTTTCTCAGCTTGTTTTCATACCCTAGGGGCTCCAGTGCTCTGATCATTTCTGTGGCCCTCTGCTGGACCCATTCCAACAGGTCCATGTCCTTCCTGTGCTGAGGACTCCAAAGGTGGATGCAGTACTCTAGGTGGGGTCTCACCTGAGGCCTTGACCTGCTGGCCACATTTCTTTTGGTGCAGTCCAGGATGTGGTTGGCTTTCTGGTCTCCCAGCGCACATTGCTGACTCATATTGAGCTTCTCATCCACCAACACGCCCAAGTCCTTCTGAGGTCTGCTCTCAATCCATTCTCTGCCCAACCTGTATTTGTGTGTGGGTTTGCCATGACCGAGGTGCAGGACCTTGCACTTGGCCTGGTTGAACTTGATGAGGTTCGCATGGGCCCACCTCTCAAGCCTGTCCAGGTCCCTCTGGATGGCATCCCTTCCCTCCAGCTTTGTGGACTGCACCACACAGCTTGGTGTCGTTGGCAAACTTGCTGAGGGTGCACTCAGTCCCACTACCCGTGTATCTGACAAAGACGCTAAATAGCACTGGTCCCAGTACTGACCCCTAAGAAATGCCACTCATTAATGATTGGTCTGGGACAGGTTACACAAATACATTAGCAGTACAAATATCCAAACTTAGGACACTTATCTAAAATTAAACACATGCCCAAAATAGGAAATAAGTTGGGTACTGTACAGACAGTTGAGATTAATAGGAAGTTGTATAAAGTAGAACCATGATTATACGTCAAATTCAGTAATATACCTTCATAAAATACTCTCCTCCTGTGATAAGAAACATCTTTTAGAATTACATGCTGCATTTTGTAAACAGAGGAGGTGACAACTGATCAAAGAGAGAAAAAGAGTTCGATGGTGTGGTGGGTTGACCTTGGCTGGATGCCCAGTGCCCACCAAGTTGTTCTATTACTCTCCTCCTCAGAAGGACAGGGAGGGGAGAAAATAAGATGGAAGAAAACCTCATGGGTCAAGATAAAGGCAGTTCAATAAAGCAAAGGCAAAGGCCAAGGCCATGTGTGGAGGCAAAGGAAAACAAAAGATTTATTCTCTACTTCCCACCAGCAGCCAATGTCCAGGACACGTAGCTTCAGGACACGTAGCGGTTGCTCTGGAAGACAAACACCACAATAACAAATGCACTTCTTCTTTTCTCTAAGCTTTTATTGCTGAGGACACATCATATATTATGGAATATCCCTTTGTTCAGTTTGGGTCAGCTGTCCTGGCTATGTCCCCTACCAAGATGTTGCCCACCCCCAGCCCATTGGTGAAGGGGGAAAATGTTGGAGAGAGAGCCTTGACACTGTACAAGCACTGATCAGCAATAGCCAAAACACTGGTGTGTTATCAAGACTTTTCTAGCTACCAATACAAAGCACAGCACTATGAGGACTACTATGGGGAAAATTAAGTTGATCTCAGCTACACCCAATAAAGATGGACAATTTGCTATCTTAATTTTAGCAATGATATGTATACACATAATTAAAATATTTTCTGTTAAGACAATGAAGACTCAAAGAATTGAAGTAAAATTCTGAGGTGTGATCCCAGTTTACAGCTCTGAAACATCCTAGCATACTAGTGGCCCCTAACAATGTTTCAGAAAAAAGCCGATAATTTTTAGAGAAGTAATTGAGAGAAATTATCTCAGAATGCTTCCTCCTAAGCAGGTGTTACTTCTTCACCCTATAGAGACAGAAAGAAAACAAACAAACAAAAGTTAAATTAAATCCAAATACAATAATGATTACTTAGTAGCTATTGTTTATTCACCCTGCAGATGCTTCTGTATCCAAAGTTATACACACAATAATTAACAATCATTGTCCTCAATTAACAATTTTAAACAATTTTTAACATTTGTACAGTAGATTGAAAATTAAATTTAAAAATGGAACAGTACAGTGGGGAAAAAAAAAAAAAAGTTGAAACGGCCAAATGGAAAAAGGAAGCCTGAATAGAAGTAGAGGAGGACTAAATACTTTGGAACTGCCCATTGCCACTGTCTGTCATTGTTGGAGCCATGAAACAAAAGAGCATGATTATTTACTTACTTTCTAATCTAACTGTGATTCAACAATTTCCCAGATCAAGTGCCTTTTCCTACCATTTTATTTTTGAATTGGAGGTCAGAATATGCTTAAACTTCATGTTGGAAAAACAGTGAAAGCACCTAAATAAAGCTTTAGTCTCTGTAAGTTAAAAACTTTCACAAATACGCATTTTGTTTTATCTTTACAAAATAAACCAATACGTGTTATGTATGTTTTACTTTTTGGTTTTTTTTTTACTGTACACAAATGATTCAGAAAGAAAAGTACAATTTCTTAAGTCTGTTCTTTGTTATTTTTCCTTTCTCTCATTATTATTCCCTTTATAATGCTGAAAATAATTTGTGATTGATGATAAGAATCTATTGTTTGGGTTGGGTTTTTTTCATCTAATCATTTATGTGTTTTTGTTCTACGAGTGAATAATAAGAAATAAAGAGCAAAGATTTGTGAAGATGTGCAAATACTTGGAAAACTGTACTGTCAGCATGCTTAAATACAAAAGGAATATTTTCAAAATGTAAATGAAAATATTCCATTCACGATTTTGTATATGCATAAAAAAATTGCACTTTTTCTTGAAATAAGAAAAAGGAGTATTTCACTAAAAAGATATGTAAGGGATGAGCACAAAAAATGGTACAGAGAGGATGGACTTAATACTTTAGGTACTCTGCATACTCAGCTGCTGTTGAAATCTATGCGGATATGAAGGATGTTCAGGATTTGAAGGATCAGATGTAAAGTAAGCATGTTTAATTCTGAAGGAAATGTTTATGCTCTGGGTTTTTTTCTACTGTTTACCTTACTCTACTGAGATAAACAAGAAGATGTAGATGAAAGTGGCACAAACTTAATTTCATTTAAAGGGCTCTAAAAAAAGGATAGTAGAGTATGACTATTTATCTCTTTATCAAGACCATTTGCTTTTTAGCTGTGATAGAAATTATAATAGAACTCTAAAGAATGAAATCAGTAGTGGCAACAGATATTTCATTGAGTCACTTTTGAATGCAAATGCATAAGGAAAATGAGTATAGTTATGTCTTTAGAGGGCAGGAAAAATATCCCAAAGTTCTGATTTATTTTCTAAAATGTAAATATTAATTCTTGTTTTATGGGAGCCAAATTAATGCTTATTTAATTCAAAAGAGAACCTGAACCACTCATTTTGTGTGCGTACAGACAGATTAATTCTAGATCAACAATTCAGCTTTAAAATATTCTGACCTCTATTTTTTCCCATTTGATTGCGGAAAAAAATATCAGATTTTTTTGTAGATTTGTAGATTGATTTTTCTTATTGGATTTTCAAGAAAACTGAATTTTTAATCTGTGCACACAACTGCATGTACATATTTAGGAGTTTAAGTTTCTTTGTACGCAAAAATATATTTTGATTCCTCAGAATACCCCATGCAAATAGAAGACTTACAACCAGTCTTTGCATGAAGTATGATGAATGATCTTCAAAAAAGGAACAATTTAAATGAAAATACCACAGGTCCTTTTTAAAATATCTCACCATTACCATCATTGAGATTTTAAGACTCAGGTTGTAGAATTTGTATGTAGTGTTTTCTGGAAAAATCTGAATCAGAATAGGAAAAGATATTTCACATATGTGTATTGATTTTGGTGGTGATAAAGTTAATTTTCTACATAGTAGTTGGTATAGTGTTATGTTTTGGAATTGTGACCAAAGCACTGTTGATAACATAGGGATTTTTTAGCTATTGCTGAGCAGTGTTTGCACAGCATTAAGGCATTCTCTATTTCTCGGTAGGAACAGTAGAATAGGCTGGGGGTGCACAAGAAGTTGGGAGGGGACACAGCCAGGACAGGTCATCTCAGCTGACGAAAGGGATATCCCGCACCACATGACATCATGCTCAGCAATAAAAGCTGGGGAAAGAATCAGGAAGGAGTGACCTTTGAAGTGGTGGTGTTTGTCTTGCCAAGTCACCATTACTTGTGACAGAGCCCCGCTTTCCTTGAGATGGCTGAAAACCTGCCTGCTGATGGGAAGCCGTAAATTATTATTATTTTACTTTGCTTTACATGGTTTTTGCTTTACCTATTAAACTGATTTTACCTGTTAAACTGTCTTTGTCTCAATCCATGAGTTTTCTCACTTTTACCCTTCTGGTTCTCTCCCCCATTCCACCGAGGCCAGAGTGGTGGGGAGCAAGTGGCTGTGTGGACTTGAGCTACCCTCTGAGGTTAAACTACGACAATTTGATGGTGAAAATGGCCATTTCCTAGGGAACACCAGAAGAAAATTAGGTGTATTGTTCAATTTTAAGTAAAACCTGAAAATTACTTACTGATATCTTTTTTTTACTTAGCTCTGATAGAAGGTGCAGGTATCATACAAAATGTTTTAGTCTCAGCTGGTTTTTAATCCATTCTTCTTTGTTCTAAAGGAGAAGATAAGTCTATCAAGCTGTTTCTATATGCCTGATCTCTTCTGACTGTTTCTAGCTATACCCCAGCTATACATTTCTGGCTATACATTGATCCTCCTCATCAATATTCTAACATATTCCTTGTCAGGGTCATCAGTGTGATTTTTCTTTGTGCAGCTTTGCTTGTTTATTTTGAGCAGCCTCCACTGGTGTGGGACTCTGAGGAGGACTCTGCCTTCCTCACACTGTGTGACCTGCAAAGGATCTGCACCTCACAGGGGCACATCACTCAGGATGCTAGTTTGGCTGTGTGCAATCTAGTGTACATGAGATACAGAGGGAGATGCAGTGATCATGCACATGACTACCAATCTTTTTGCTGCTACTATATTAGTACCTGTTTAGGAGATTCCAAGGCCAAAGCTTCAAGCTCAGAATAAATTAATCCGTTATGTCTATGCAACATGTGCTTACCCGTAACCTATGAGGATTGTGTAAAATCCACAGAGATAGTGGCACCAACATATTTCTCACACATGCACACTGACCTTACAGACTTCAAAGAGAACTGTATTAGTTCAACTATTTTTCTCAAAAATATTTTTTTTTTTTTCTGTTCAATTTACAGTATCCCCTTACTGGCTGATTGCAGTAAGTTTTATAGTCATATAGTATTCCATGGAGAGAGATTACATGGAGGAGTCTCTATATTCTTTTGGGAAGAAGGAGATGGATTTTTTACTGCAACATCAGAACCAGTTCAGTCTACTCTTCCTTTTCCAGTATACAGGTCATCTGAATATGCTGCTAATTATTCTTATTTCCTCCATGCAATTCGTCAATTGAACCAAACAGTACTGTTGGTACTTTCCAACTGTAACACCTAAGTTCAACCACAGAAAATTCACTGTTTCTCAGGAAGGAAGTGGCAAAAAAGCCACATGGGGTTCAACCACCTTCAGAAATCTGGGGGAATTTTCCTGTCCTGGTTTGAGAACAATGGAAGAGTGTACTGTGAGTACTCAAGTAGTAAGCTCAGGTAGAAGTCACCACCGGTCCTTCCCCAAGGAGATTGCTAGCCAGAGCAATATTTGCTATTATTGCTAGCCAGGAGAAGGATCTGGGAGTCCTGGTGGATAGCAAACTTTCCATGAGCCAACAATGTGCCCTTGTTGCCAAGAGGGACAATGGGATTCTGGGCTGCATAGGGAAGAGTGTGGCCAGTAGGTCAAGGGAGGTCATTGTTCCCCTCTGCTCTGCACTGTTGAGGCCACAACTGGAATACTGCGTCCAGTTCTGGGCTCCCCAGTTCAAGAGGGACAGGGAACTACTGGAGAGAGTCCAACGTAGGGCAACTAAAATGATTAAGGGATTGGAGCACCTCTCTTATGAGCAAAGGCTCAAAATGCTGGGGCTTTTTAGCCTGGAGAAGAGAAGGTTGAGGGGAGACCTCATCTATGTTTACAAGTATCTAAAGGGTGGGTTGAAGGATAATGGAGCTGGACTGTTTTCAGTGGTTTCCAGCAACAGGACGAGGGGTAATGGGCACAGACTGGACCATAGGAAGTTCCATTCAGATATGAGGAGAAACTTCTTTACGGTGAGGATGACAGAGCCCTAGTCACTGCATGTTGATAACTTATTTTAATTTAGTCAAATATGCTTTATCAGTATTTTTATACTTTTTACCTGGGGCTCTGTATGTTCTCCTCGGTTAGAGGTTAATGTCTGTTCCCTCATCTTTATTTACATTACCTATCTGTCTTGAATTTCTCAGGCCATACAGCCATGATAGCTAGAATTTAATCAGATTAATGCAGAAAGAAATTACTTAGTCACCATGGTCATGGTATAATGTAGATTACA
The DNA here is from genome assembly GCA_033628505.1 of Tringa tobata. Lineage (NCBI taxonomy): Eukaryota > Metazoa > Chordata > Aves > Charadriiformes > Scolopacidae > Tringa > Tringa tobata. Next base: position 17,165,615 of record JAHREE010000480.1, read on the forward strand.
AATGGTGTATGATACAATAGCATTGTGATGGGCTGACGTTGACCAGCAGCCAAGATTCTACACAGCCTCTTACTCATTTTCTCCCCCTTAGTAGGGTGAGGGGAGAAAACAGGAAGAAGAAAAGTAAGAAAACTTATGGCTTGACATGAAGACAGATTAATATGTGAATGAAAATGGTGAGGAAAAAAAAAAACCCCGAACAAGAATACAATTGGAACAAAGGAAATCACTCACCACCCTTTACAAGACCAACATCTAGCCAGTTTCCAAGCAATGGCCACTTTGAAAGCCAAAATGACCCACTCTTTTTCTTCCTCTAACACAGTTTGTGATGGTGAGCATGATGTCATGTGGTATGAAATATCCCTTTGGCCAATTTGGGTTAGCTGTACCAGCTATATCCCCTCCCAGCCTCTTACGCGCTCTTAGCTGACTTGATGAGCAGGGGGCAGAGTACGACAAAAAAGAAAAAGCTTTGACACTGTGTAAGTGCTGTTCAGCAAACACCAAAGCATCAGTGTTACTGACACACTTTTAGCAACAAATCCAAAACATATCAGTGTACAGCATACTGCATGCATACTTCATACATAGCATTATGCTATTGGAAACTTAACTCCAACCCAGCCAGACCTAGATCAAGTGTTTCAGATTCAAAATATTTAATTCAAAATAAAAAATCTTCTCCATGATTTTTTTAGCTGTGGTGCTCATTTGGCTTTGAGTTTTATATATCAACTCATATCTTTTTATGGATATACCAAATCTCTTTCTAAATAGGGCCTATGCAAACTCATCAAACCATATGTTTTGAAGATTGCTTTTAAGTAAAATTAGTCCCATGCTAAAAATGATGTTATGCAAGATTTTGGTTTTATTGCCAGTTGTTAGAAGGTACCAAATACAATAAATCAATATGGAGCTTGCCTCTCAGTTACCTAATTGCTGTACAAGCAGAGTGTTTAATAGGCACAATGACACCAAATAATTGCATAAAAATAGCTGATTGAGATTAGACAGAATGTTATATCTGAAATAATACTGAAAGGAATCAAATGGAAATAGTATTCTATTCCTGCCATACAGCCTGCAATATGAGGGACAAAGAAGAGTTACTAAAAGAATGTGGAAATAATTTTAAGGCATTATTAACTTTTTAGTTGTGTGAGCATAGTCTTAACAACCTACCCTTCTCAACCAGCAAAAGGCAAAAGCCTAATGATGTTTTGTAGGTTAACGGGTAGAGAAATTATGGTAATCAACATAAGGTTATGTTTGCTAGCCACTGCTCCTGTCAGGATAGTTCTGACTTTTTTCCCTCAGAAAGCAAATTATCATTAATAATTTTCCACTGGAACAGACACAGTAGAAAATGTAAATCACACAGCTGACCCAGCGTCTGCTCTAAGCATCTTTTTAAAATTACCTTTTCTGTAATCAAATGCAATATGGTACCCGGGGGATTCTCTTTGCTCATGTATCACATAAATACAAAACCCACAGAAGCGACCACACTGCAAAACCTTTTATAGGTTAAGGATAGTACATGGCTTGATAGGTAATCCTTACTTAAGTAAATTTCATTTCATCTCATTTAGTGGGAAAGTGCATTGTTTACATATAAAGTGGATGTTATTGATAAAGAAATTCCTAACTTTGAAACAAATTATATTCTGAAAGAAAAAAAAAAAAATGGGGAAGGGGGGAATAGATAGATGGAATGCGACAATTGTAACTACTTCAGTCTAGATTCTGCTGAACTAGTGACTAGTACTATTCAATTCATTTTTATTTTAATCAAGGGAAGAAGAACATGATTCTGTGATTCTTTAGCTAGCTATCTATAGCAATATGGATGGCTACTACCTCAAAATACATCATGACATATGAGAATCTTGTTACTGTCATGCTGAAGTACTAGTTTATCTGCTCTCCAAAGCTGTAACAAGCTAAATTGTCACTTTCATTCGTGATGTATTCTGATACTTCTGCTTCTAGATACAAGTGTTTCATTTAATAGGTCCCACAAAAAATAGCCTTTCGCCTTTCCCCAGATTTTCAAAATCAGATTTTTAATCCCTTCTGATTTAGTGCTTGAAAGCAAATTTACCTTCCACAATCTCCAAACAAACAAACTCTTGTCATGTACAAATTGCTCAATTTTTTGTTCTAGAGGAGGTAACATCTGTTACTAATATCCTGCAAAAACACCTGCAGAGGGTGTTTCCTGTTATTTATAAAACAAATCTCTGTTATTCAGTGAAGAAGGAGGAAGAGACAGCAGTGCTCTTTAGTGCTATTTTAGTAGTATTCTTGGCTTTTTAAATGTGGAAACCAGCAGGATACTGCAGTGAGTACATTATTAGCAAATGGTGCCTAAAAGTAGACAGGCAAAGATGATTAGGCAATTCAGGGATGACAACTCTGATTTATATTTTACTGTAAAAGCTAGAGGAGGCTGGATATCTCTTTTGAAATTAGAAAAAGGAAATACTAAATGTAGATGACATTTCAAGACGTTATCTAAAGAAGTGATATCATATTTCCCCTTCATTTCCTACAGTGATTATTTTTACAAATTAGACACTGCAGTACAGCCTTCCTCCTATTCCTTCCTTAAAGTAGTCAGCATAAGATACTTCAAAAAGAGGGCGAATAAATGGGAAAACTTACAGATGAAACTTCTTAGCTGCAGAAAATTATTGGTAAATATTTCTGATCATAAAATTTAATGACTCAGATATTTTCTCCATCTAAATAGTTACAAATGTTTTAATCAACAGGACATGTCCTGTTTCAACTTCTTGTAAGCTGTTTGCTTCAATACCAAACTGAGTTAAAAATCATGTAAAGTTGCGTTTATTTTCATAACTTTTCATTTTCTATTTGCTTGGATACCTGCTTATTTCAGAACTGCAGAATGAAAAAAGAGATCAAAAAAACCCAACCCACTTTTATAAACCATTTCACTAATAAATACATGTATTTTGAATGGCATAAATCAGCTTCATGGTCCGCTGATACCTCCCATATTTCTAACATTTATCACCAAATTTTTGATCTCATTCCCTGCAATATAAATGGATTCTTTAAATTATATTTATCATTAGAATTCTGTGATTGTTAACTTCATTTTTTCTTGTGCAGTGTAACACAGGTTCTCTTAATCATTGAGGGTCACTGGTTTACACTGATGACAGTATGGCCTTGATATTTTTCCCTAGTTGATGCAGCTAATTTAACATGATCAATGTGTACAATTGTTTGACGTCTCTCGTTATGTATGCTGCTGTGTTTTTTGCCTCTAGTGAATTTTGACTACTATCCCACTCATATTTACTTATCATTAAATCCTCCAGAAGTCTTTATAGCTTTGTATGACTAATATATAATTTTGTGGTATGTCATTTTTTCAAGTTTTTTTTCTAGGTCATTAGTTATGTCTTCAACACCAATCCTAGCAAAATGATTATAGAGAATCCTACACAAGTCTTCTCCTAAGGTAAGCATTACTGTCTGAAGTTTGGGGTTTAGGGAGTCCTCTCCTTAGTAAAGCCAGAAGAAGTATTCTCACTGTTGCTAATTCCAAGTTTGCAGGCTAACTGCAAATATCTGAATGTCCTTAAAAACTGCAAACTCATTTGCTACTGATCCACAGCTCTGTATGAAATATTACATATTCAGTAATATCAGTAGCTCAGTGACAGTATAATTCTTTACCTTTCTATTCACGTGACGAGAAGTACTAAGTGTGTCCTTCAACATATTATATACACACATATACACAGTGTGCATGTGGTGCATAAATGCACAAATTATGAGACTGGACATGGTACCTTAGTCACAAGATCTTAGAAACCAACCTCATATTTTCTCTTGATGAATGTACTGAACAAGAATTTATGCTTCTTGGGAAAAAAATAATAAACTAGAAAGGGATTTTAATTTTGCCCTAACTTTTTTATTCAAAAAATATATCAGTGTTGGGTGACAGCCATCGTAACTATACTTGAAGTTGGAACTGAACTGAAATGTGAGGAGGCAAAGAGTTCCTAAAGAATGAGTATGGTTCTTGCATTTAATGAACAGTGTTTGAAGACATACAGTAAAAACCCAAATCACTAAAAGCAAATTATTTGACTGAATATACTGTCATTTAACAGTAGTCTGTTGATTTCCATGTTACCTAAAAGAAATCATGAATGTGTTGATGTGTGCCTGTTCAACAACCATGTCAGTGTAAATGTGAATTAAGGAACATTATGTAATGCTTGTGACAATTTATTATTTTACACTCTCCTGAATCCATATTATCTTCATATTTCCTTACAGGTTCTTTGCCTCTGATATAATTCACTGATTTATTTATTATCTGTGTGTCTTTAGACAGTTATTTTTTATTAATATACTCACTTTACTGTTTCAGTTTCAATCTGATGTTCACAATGAATACTCAGATAAGATACTCACTTCACTCTTTCATTCACTTTTTTTTTCTTTTTTTTTCTTCCCTTCCCTGACATCTTTTTTTTTTTTTTTTTTTTTTTTTTCCTTGTATATATTGGTTTCAACTAGAAAGCATTTCTGCTTATTTAAAATACATCAGTTTGGATCAAAAACCCCTGGCTTTTTTTTCTTTCCACTTGCTTCCTATCTTGTTATTGTTTAAGGTTCCAACTTAATTTTCTCTATACACATCTTTAATTAGCTGTTGTTCTAAGTCCAAGAAGTTAAATTACCTTATGTTTCACTAACAAATTTTAATTTGCATTGTTATTTTCTATTTATTATCTCCTGCTGTTTTAAATTTCCCTTTGGAAGTTTTATCTCACAAAGTTAAATTTTGGCATGCCTTGTCTCCACACAACACTGAACTCAATACTCAAAAACAGTCTTTGACTAGATACTCGAAAAACCTACATGACTTCAATGCAAAGACACACTTTTTTTTCCTCTAAATTATAATAATTCAAAAGCTGGCAATATGAAGTCCCGAGAAATTTAGCCCATGAGCCTCAGTATTCTGTGTATGCCTAAAAATGCAAAGAATACTTAGGCAAAGTAAATTGGTTCTGTACATAAATTCAGTGAAAAGGATAAAAATAAAAACGAATTAGGGAAATTTTGAAAGGACTATGAACAATCAGAATATGTACCTTCTACCCAATAGAGCAAAAGCGTTTCTATCTTCCTGTTATCCTTACCCTCTTGTCATTGTTCTTGTATATGAAATATGTTACACAGCCTTCTGTGAAAAAGTTTAGGTTTTCCTTATTACTTGTTTTTATAAAGTGAACAAAATTCCTAACCACAAGCTGACACTTTTTTGTTCAAGATCCAAATGAAATTAATATAGCATACATTTCCATCCATCTACTTTAACATGAAAATAACTCACATTTTTTGTAAGCTCTCTGACCTTAATAATACCTTATGAAAGTAACTAAGTTGATTATGAAATAAACAAATCTTTCACTTTATTCAAATAAGGCACCTTTTGATTGCATTGAGTTTCTTTTATATATTATTGAATTTTTATTGCTGGACTTCTCTATGCTTTTCTATTTTGAAAAATACCTTCTCTTTACTTCCTCTTAAGCAAATATATGCCAATAAATAATTAGTGCCTACTGTAACATTATTATAACATTGGAGTTCCTGTCACCCACTTGAATGCTTATAGATTGTTTTAATCTTGTTTCACAAATAATACATAGACTTCCATAGATTTCTGACAGGACATAATCTGAAATACTTTAAATTGATGTTGAAAAAGTTCAGTTTTACACAAATTCAAATTTGTGCCATAAAATCCTGAGGCACTTGAAAAATATTAAAATACACCCATTGTTTCCCTGTGTTTTAACCCGGACTAAAAATGACCACCTTCTTCAAAAATTAAGCCATAATGTATAACCACTGCTCATAGTGAATGCATTTTGAATTTTTATGATTAGTGCTTGATCACATCAGATCTTTTGCTTTTTCTTTGGTATATGTTAACTTGAGACAGAAATAAGAATACTTTAGGGAACATTAAATGAAACTCTCCCTAGCTATTAAGACTTCTTTTATGGCTGTTTTTCATCTATATTTCTCCTTTCAAATCCTGTGCAAAAGTTCCATCAAAATAAACAAAACCTAAGCAAAACCATTATGAAGTAGATGCATCACATACTTACCTTTGCAGTTTTGTCTTTTACCTTTTATAAATATCTCAGTGTTCTGTGAGCAAATGATGCTCTGATTTTGATTTTTTTTTGAAAACAAAAATTAAACAAGGCTGCAAATCCTGTTCATCCTATTCCTCCCGCCAAGGTTATCAATAATACATACCATCAGCAGCTAAAACTGAAAGCTTTAGCACTGATACAAACATCTCTCTATATAATGTCAATATAGAAAACAGAGAATCAAAATACAATTTTGAATAGCTATATAAATGAACTCACTCTTTAGCAGTAAATTTAAAGCATAGAGTGTGTTTTAGTGTTTCATAAAATAAACACTAAAGGACTTCACGTTGCATTAGTAATTTTCCTGCATCCATTGGTATAAATATAAGAAGGGTTGGATTCTTTAAGGTAAATATTACATTTTTTCACTGGTTTTGTCTAGCTTTCCTTGGGTATATAGTCATATATTTAATTAGCTGTATGAACACCTGCATGAAACCCTCTAAAGAATTCTGAATGTTCAAAGGAAATGCTTAAACAGGAAATTATTCGATATTTGATAAGAGATATGATTTTTCCCCCAAATAAAGATCTGCTATTAAACAGGTAAATTGGCCACTGTTTTTTTTTTATTTCAGAACAACTTTATTAGCTGTCAGAACTGAATCAATGACCACAGAATACCTTTATGTGTTTTGTTGATATTCTAGAATCTAAGCAGAAGTTAATGAGTGAACTAGATTATATCCAGCAACTGAATTTTGTTTTATTTTGTAAAGTGATAGAACTATTATCATTTATTACACCTCTTCAAAAATCTTATACATTTTATTCTTTGAAAATAAAAAAAAAATCAATATTGAAACAATGTATCACTAAGTAATTTATTAATAGATTTATGCCTATTTTGCATAGTGTGATATTCTCCTCGCAAATAGGCCAATGTTCCATTGACAAAATATATCTAAAATTAAGGACAGCTAAGCACCTCTTAAGTCAGTAGATTGCCAAGGGATGCTGTGGATTCTCCATCACTGGAGGTTTTTAAGAACATCTTTGACAAACCTGTCAGGAATGGTTTAGGTAGAATTTATCTTGCCTTAGGGCAGAAGGTAGGATGAGATGATCCCTTGAGGTTCCTTTCAGCCCTGTTTTCAGTCATTCTTAGCACTTTCAGCAATGCTGTTTCTTACAACAGTAAGTATATTCAAGGAAGTGGAATGACCTATACCAACCATTTCCACGTTCCTTTCCAAAGTCTTTATTAATTACTAAGAGTTTACTTTCTTGGAACTTCAGCAAACAAATTCAAAGAATAGAGTTTTTATGTATGCACATATGCACATGTATTTATCAGCAGTTATTGGCACTGAATGTAGTATTCTCTATACACATAGTCTTCCTTTTTTCTTTCAAGTAGGGAGAGAACCCACTACAAAAGAAAGTCAACTTTACTGTAGGTTTTCTACTCTGTGGTAGCAACGGTGCTTAGACTTTTGCTGAAGGTAATATGTGGTGAGATGGACTCATAAATCACAAAGGCAGGAGGCAAGTGGTACATTTATCCAATGGCCACCCTCCTTCCCAGCACGTGCTGTGCAGCCTCAGCCATCAGCCTCTCCTCATAAGACTTATTCTCTAGTCTCTTCACCACTTTCATTGCTCTTCTGTGGAAGAATTAATAAACAACAGGAGATTATTTTGTTCTACTTATCGGTGATCCATTAAATGGATGGAAAAAACCCCACTGCCCAGCTTCTGAAGAGATGTCCTCCAAATTTGAAGAAACCTGGCATTTTATTCATTGGAGCCAAAATGAAGCTGAATTAACACTGGGATTCCCATGTTCTTTGAGTTCTTTGAGCAACATCACCCATTCTTCTGTCAATTATCAATCTTTGCTTCATATAACTGTAGCAAGTTATATACTGAAGCAAGTATGTAACTTTACATAGCCTACTATACTGCAGGAAAGCATTAGGCAATACAATGGCATAAGATAAAGAAAGGAGAACTTACAGAGAAACATAAAAAATGTTCATGAGTTCAAGATCCAGAAGATATCTTGTGAAGAAAGAAATACATCTACTACTACTACTCAAAGCATTTATAAAAAAAAAAAAAAAGCCAAAAAACCCCCCACCAAACCCAAAACCACCACAAAAAAATACTAACAAAAAGCATGACAAAAAGCCTGACAAAAAGCCTGACAAAAAGCCCCGGATACAATGCTAGAAGAGTGTTTATTAGGTAGTTATTTGTTGTACTAAATAAATGTAAGAAGCTAATAAAACTCTAAGGAGTATTAATATTTATTTAATAGTTCTGGTTATAGAACTTGTATTAGCTATCAAATTTAGAATCTCTCTCTACTGCTTGTTTCTTGTTCAATGAAAACAAAGGCAGTTTTATGAAGTTAAGACCATCGTGGCAAAAATCACATACTAAAGAGCAGCAGTAACTTAGAAGGGTGGTGATCAAGACAGCCCAAACAAACAGTGCTTTAATTTTCCTGACCCTAACTTTTCAAGGAAATATTTGGCAAACTTCAAATAATCAGGTATAAACTTGTTAAATTGAAATTGCATAAGTTATGGGTTTTCTGTAATGGAAAGGGAAAAATGGACTGTGTTTATCATAGAAAACAATTAAAAATATAATAAATGTTTTTTAAAAACTAAAACATACTTCACATCTGTTATTTCTTTGTGACTGATTTTGCTAGGTGTTTATTAATTCTATTCTTTCTTTAATTTCCAACTCATCTTACAAAATAATGATGACTCTCTTTATTAAGGATTCATTTTTATTTTAATTAAAATAATACATGGCTTGCCCTGTGAAAGTAATTGTGATGCCTAAGGTCAGAACTTCCTCAACAACATTAATTCCATTGCTAATTTCTCCAGTGCCTACAGGCCTCCTGCTTTGAAACCTCTGCTCCCTGGAGCATGGTATCTTGATCTTGTTTTATGGTACCTGTAATATAAGCACTTGTTCTTTCTGAAATTAAGTAGATGAAAAAATCCACTGACAGATCTGCCTCCTCGCAGTGCACATTTTTGTTTGACACATCTCTTTTTCCATTGATGTAACAATGAAAACTTACTTCAGAATGACTAAATATGTAAAAAACAATAAAACTCTAAACTCTATAATATGTAAATTGAATAGTAAATATTAAGTATTTAAGTGTTTCTTGGAATTGTTGCACTAATATTAAAATGACATTAATTGAACTTTAAAATTTTCCCATGGTTTATCTGATTACTCTGCTGCCATTAGCAGCTGCTGTGATTTAATTTTGGTAGGCAGCTCAGCCCTGTGTAGCCAGTCGCTTGCTCCTCCACATTGAGACTGGGGAGAGAATCAAAAGGGCAAAAGTGAGAAAACTTGTGCATTGAGATAAAGATATTTTAACAGGTAAAGCAAAACAAAACAAGGAATTAATTCACTACTTGCCATTGATACGCAGGTTTTCAGCTGTCTCCAGGAAAGCTGATCTCTGTCACTTGTAACAGTTACTTGGGGAGGCAAAACGCCATAACTCTGAATGTCACCACTTCCTTCGGCTTTTATTGGTGAACATGATGTCTTACAATGTGGGATACCCCTTTAGTCAGTTGAGGTCCGCGGTCCCAACTTCTTGTGCACCCCCCGTCTACTCACTGGCTGGGCAGTGTTAGAAGCAGAAAAAGCCCGTAGTTTCACATTTCTTCTTAGGGCTCCCCTTCCCTTCTTCCTCCATCTCTGTCTGTACTGTACTTTCTACTGCACGTGCTAATCCCTGTTCCTTTGTTTTCAATTGAATGGGAGCAAAAGGCACTAATCTTCTCCTAAATGTGGAAGTCAGTGGAGCTCTTCCAACTTGTAAAGCTTTCTATTCCTGTTTACAACTCATCTGATTAAGAAACAGAATCTGCAAACAACTATTGCCATTATCATCTGTAATGCCTTGCATGGTACATATTTCAAATGGTAGCTATAGGCATTCCTGCTTCTCCTCCTAATTAGTGATCTACATATGGCTGAAATGTATAATTTCTCCATTAGTACAATATGAAGTGGTATTATGAAAAAAATAACACTTGACACATTATTGTATATAGTATATCTTTTTACTTTTTTTAAGGGTTGTTGGCAGATATTTTTTTATTCCATGCAATTCTAATTTGTAAGGTGAGGTTAACAAAATTTAGCTGACCTAACGTCAGAAAAGATCTGAAAAAAATACAAAAATACTTCTACTGGATTTGATTCTGCTTTCCTCTGCTGGATTCCACATCCTAATTCTTCATTACAGAATGTTTTCTCTAAAATAGGGCACTATAACACAGGCAAAGTATACTATGAGCTGGAAATTTTAACATGCATACTTTTAAGAAAGCCAAAGTTGCTGCTGACAACTTCATCATTCTTTGTATATTGGTGAAACCTGCTTGTACGAGGAGTGTGAAATTATTTTTCATTTCATATAACAATGTGCCAAAGCAACACAGATGTTCTGTTCAGGATACTGTGCTTGAATTTTCTTTTCAAAGAAGTACAGTGTTGATTTCATCTTATACAATGAAGAAGAAACATCTGTCATATAACACATTTGTTTAAAGTATATTCTGTATTTTTTAATGTATTACCTAGGCAACTTAAATTCCAAGGTTAAAGAGAATATATACAAATAAGTTTTCAGGTAATAGTGAATATATTAATTTCTTAAAGATGAATCTATGAATGTAACTCCTTCCAAGAGTTTAGATAGTTATGGGAAGTACAAATTTATTCTGTTGCTTTTTGATACGTACTTCTGTTTTTATTTTTTTTTTACATATCACTACTTTAAATATATTGCTACTGTTCTACTACTGTCATATTTGAAATTTCATTCCCCACCCTCAATACTAGATGACTGGACTATTTCCTGACCTGATTATTAATCTATTTCTAAATGCTGAATTGCCTCTACCTTTTGAAGGCATTAGAATTACTTACTAGTGCTGTTTTCAGAGGAGACACCTTATTGGTTGATGTTACTCAGATGACCTGTTATTTCTGGGCCCTAATCCCCTCATTTTGGTGAAAGGCATTGTCTAAGTAATGGGATCGTTAATGTACACCATGATTAGGAAGAGGTGCTGAGGAAGGCTGCTATTTGTAGACACGCTAGTGCATCCTAGAAAGGAAACAAATAACTTGACCTGAGTGTTCTGACCAATTTACTGCCTGACAGGACTGATATCTGGGAAGGGTTTCTATTTCTGAGTAAGACTGCTAACAAAACACTAAGAAGACAATCTCTCTGTTGGAATTATTCCAATCTCTTGACTTTTTTTCTGTCTAGGTTGACCCAGAAACTCTTTACTGGTTATGATTTTCCTCAAAATAAACATCAAGCATAAGTTAGGATGTAATTTGATCTATCAAGTAGTTTGATGTCAATGACTGTCAGACACTGTTGATACTCTGAGAGCTGTAGTATAACTAATAGCTGTTTTATCAAGAGGCTGGGAAATAATCAGAAAAGAGTATTTTCAGGAGGGCAGAACAGGTTCTTCAGAGATACTTACCACCCTATTCATTCAATGTTTATAAGGGGAAAAGCTAGGAGGAACAGTGTAAAACATCAGATTAATCTACAGTGCTTCTGTTGTATGTATTGGTTTCCTCTGGCTTCAAGGACTTTGTACAACATAGCTGAAAATACAGCTATGAAAGCAAATCTATTAACAAGAAACCCAATAGAAAAAGTAATAGTCATCCATTTAACAAAGTGGCAATTGTCGACCATTAGTTGCCTAACTCTGCAGTGAAAGGATAATGTTGAGTTCAATTGTATTAAATTACAGGAGCCCAAAATGTTTCTTTTCAAGTTTGCGTTTTTTTCTCCTTGATGTACTTTGCCCTCTATGACTTTATTGCCCCTTAACTAAATCTGAGCTGCCTTTTCACAGGAATAACAGTAGAGATGGACAGAGCAGACCCCTATAATGAAATAGGTTTCACAATGCGTGACATGGTGAGTATATGAATACCAGGATGTTCTGAATTGCATTTGTTCTTTCTTGTTTTCCATATGGATATCAGGCTGAAAAAACTTGACCTCTCAACAAATCATATCTTTTCAAGTCTGGCAGAATTATAGATGTGATTGTTAGAAGTGAAAGGGGAGAGGAAATTGTTGGTTTAGTTTCCTGAGCAGTCAGTAGTTTTCCAGGAGAATCATACTCCAAAACTGGCTTTCATCTTAGTATGATTTTGCTGGCACTTGTGTTCGTATCTATTTGGGAAGAGCAGTGGCCGTGTGTAGGCATGTGAGTTTTCCTGCACTAGAGTACTACTGGGCAGCAAATGTAACAGTGTAAAGATTTAGATGCCCCAACAGTGGGGTTATTAGTCTATAGCAAGTTAGTATTTAGTGGCTAAACTTGGTTTTTAGACTTTTTCTGCAAAAGGCAATGCAGTGTCCTATTTACCTAGACAAATCCACTCTGGCACTAGCATACCAAAACTTCACTACTTTATCTGGATCATTACAATTTTAAAAAAGCTCACAATGTAGCAGTCCACTTTCTAAGGAGTGCTGATGCTTTTGATTCCTTAATGTTGCCTGAAATATATGGAATCTCTTTTTACTGCAATTGACATATAGACGGGTCCCATCCAGTACTCTGGCACACATTTTCCTCCAGTTTGTTCAATCTTTTGTGCTAATAAAAGCAGATGAAAGTAGACAGGATAATGTGGTTTTGTGGAAAACCCATTTATCAGGATTACTTTTTTTTTTTCCCCAAGCTCAAAACAGCCTGTTCTTTGGTCAAAAGTTTTATTATGTACAAAAATATCCCTCTGCAGTTCAAAATCTGAGAAACAGCAGAACAACAAACTGTAACAAAATAGTTGAACAACTTACAAAAAAAGTGAAAAAAAAAAACAAAGACAAAATCTTCTATCAATCAAACACATTTCAGAGAATTTAATTAGTTAATCTGGCACCTTTCAGCTTTTACATATTTCCCTATATTTATTATGACTTTTAAGTGCTTATTTTCTGCCAAATGATTCATAATCGTTTTAGAGAACAAGTGCTGTCATTATTTCTTATGTAAATTGTTTGGAGGGAAAGGAGTGAAGAAATACTAAGGGAATATAAAAGTATCTGTTTGCTTGGAGTTTTATTTTTTAACTAATTAAAAACTCATGTTATAAATTGGCAGGTGAGTGAGGCATACAAATGTTGCAGATCTTCACTCTTCCCAGCAATTTATTTTTCCAAGGTGAAACCTTTATGTTTGCTTTGCTTCTTGCCCTATATTTGAATCCCACACAGCCATATTAAGAGTGACCTCAGGAGACTCTAGTCATGCTGCAGGCCACAAGATTCTTGCTAATACTACGTAATGGTTTGGTACTGTCTGTCAGCTCAGCCAAGCAATATCTTCCTCCCAAGTGGACAGCCTCTACAAAGGGTGACACCCTTACCTGGTTTACTGAAATCTGGGAGTTCACTTCTAATTAGAACTGACAAAAGCTTGACACAATCAGCAGTATTGGGAACTGAAATGCAGTTTCTTGAGCATAACAAAGCCTTCAGTTCCTTCCTTTTAACATCACTAAGAGCCCTGAGGCTGACAACAGAATGTGAGGGAAGGAATTCTCCACCATCTTTATCTGTGGCAGGAACCGGGTTTTAACAAAAGTAAATTTCAGGAGCTGATACAGTAACAGTAGAAAGGAGTATACTTTCATAGAACTGAGGAAATACTAGATAGAATGTTGCAAATGCAACCTTATATTTAAATAAGACCCATTTGCTAAATATTTTAGAAGAATGATGGAAGGAAAATACATATCTGTAGTTTGGATGAAGCAAATATACTGTTTCTTTAGAATTATTTTTAAAAATATACAAAAGGGTCTCAGACAGCCATATATTTATAGTGAGTGGAAATCATTGGTCACCTTTTCCAAGACCTTGGCTTTTCACTGTATATATGCAAAGTGAAATGGTTTACTCTTCTGTAGTTATTTAAAAAAACTACTTTGTTGATATGGTCCTTGTCAGACAGCTCTAGGTGACCCTGCTTCAGCAGAAGGTTGGATTAGATGATCTCAAAAGATGCCTTCTGATCTCAAAAGATGCCTTCCAATCTCAACAATTCTGTGAATAAATAAATGAAAGTAGTGAAAGTGGATCAGGGAGTTAATGTACTAACCTCCAAGCTCAGGATTATGCCTCTGGATTTGATCTAAAAAGAAAATGCATTTGGTGCTCACAGGTTACCTGTACAGTTGCCCATGAAGTACACCCAACATAGTAGGATGCATGAGAATACTGCATGCATACTGAGCATGCAGTATTCTGCCTCTCCTGACAGAAGTAAAGACTGTTGTCAATAGTTTAAGCTATTTTGGTGAGCACTATGTGGATCAGTATCTCAAGTAAGCTCAAGGAGAGGTCATGACATGCCATGGACTCAGTGCTACCACTATCCAAATGGATACCGGTTTCTACCGGTATTTACAGATGAACAATGCTTTCAAGATACTAGCAGCTGGCTGAAAAACATCTGAATCAAATTTATCGCCAGTAAGAGTAAGATGATGCAGTAGCGAAGACATGGCTTGAAGAGATTGCAAAGCTAGTGACCTCAAAGGATCTTACATCTTGACAGTTGTGTTGATGTTCAGGTAACTGAACTCAGCTCTGCTCCTAAATGCATAGATAGAAGCTTGAGATAAATCTTTGTGATAAGTGTATGGGGTATTCTTGCTGGAATAGAACTTACCAAAATGAATATGCAGTGCTTTAGAAAAATAATGCAATGTAAAAAGGAAATGTAATGACAAATCTTAAAGATAAGTAGTTTGCATTCATAAATGGCTGTCATGACCAAATGTCAAATATGAGACACATGCTTCTAACCGCATCACACATGTAATTCAATATAGGATTAAAAGCAAACACAGGTCAGAGGAACCCCTTGACTATTCAGACCAATTCTCTGTAATCACAAGAAGCTATAAAATATAAATCAAGTTTGGAAAGGTCCATTATACTTTATTAAATGTGGGGGTTTTCCAAACATGTCTCTTAGTCTTTTGTATTATACACAGACTGGAAAAATTACCTTAGTATTTGGAGAAGGAGCAGCGAGAAGTAAAGTTTTTGACATTCTTAGTGAAGGGCTTTTATATCTGGAATCCGTTACTGAAGGAAAATAGAAGCTATTATCCAAATACAATTCAAAACATTCTTTTATTCAGCAGTCAAAAATACAGCCATTTAACAGATGGATATAGTAACTGTAATAGGATTTACTCCATGGAGAAAGCGGAGAGTCCTGGTCTGTGAGCCAATTAGTCTATGTCCAATTATTCTGAATCTCAGAGGAAGACTCTTGATTCAGGAATCCAGTTCCCACTTGAGATTATTTAACTTCAGGCCATTTTCTAAGGTCTAACCATTCCATCAAGCTCCTTTAAGCCTGACTGATATAGGAATCTATACCATTGTGGGAGATTTACTATTTCTGTCTGTGCACAACTGTTTTATTCCAATTGTAAATATGCTTCATGGCAGTAAAAAAAACCAAAAAAACAACCAACACATTTTGTAATGCATGAAAATGAATATTTTGATTCTCTGATCAGATGAAAGGAAAGAAACCCTCACGTTGTTATGGTTTTTTTTCTGTGAAAACAGAGGAAACAGATTAAGAACCAAGGTGAGAACATGAGGGAGTTTTTCATAATAGAATAAAGGCACCTCACAAAAACACTCACCCTGTGATTGTAGGGTAAATGCACGCTAACATCTATAGATTTGTGTGAGGTGAATCTGAGGCAGTGTTTCTTCCCAGTGGAGTGTGCAGGAGAGAGAGAATTCAGTCTGAATCAATATTTAGAAGTACACAATACTGAACTGAAGGAAAGCAAGTGCTCATACACACTTAAGAATACACACACACAAGCTGTTAAAAAGTGTTCCTCATTAATTTGCTTGTCTTGATCTCCCTGTTGTGCTTCACTCTCCAACTTGGCAACTTAGCACTAGCTCTTGCCAAGCTTCTCTTTTCCTTCTTCATTTTAATCCTTTATCTAGTAGCTCTGGGCTTGCCTAGGATTTAACCTTGTAAATATCTTTGATACATGCATTTAGATTTGACAAATCTTTGTGGAACCTCTATATTGACAACTCAGATTTTCATCTTGAGGCCTATTTTTCAGGGGCAAATGCAAGATTATCTTTTTTTCTTCTCTGGAAATAAACTTTGAATTTCCAAATATGCACGCAGAGCTATATATATGTTAAAAAAAAATTGAAAATAAAACAACACAAAACCCAACAGCAAAAAAAACCCCACAAACCTACTCTTCTGTGTTGTGTGTTTATATGCTGTAAGTGCTGGAACATGTTGGGAGAGAAATTAACACAGAGGTGTCTAGTACTACCACTAATGTGGATGTGATGGAAAGCCAGGGAAGTGAACTAAGCATTGAGTTCATCCCTTAATACATCATATCTGTGTGTAAAACGTATCATATATGTGTGCAAAAGTGTGAAACAATGCTACTACAGAAGGAGAGCTGGAGAAGAGCTCTTCATCCCCAAAGCAGATGATACACATTGGATTTTGATTGAATTACAGCCTGATTTCCCCCATTTTTAATGAGAAATTTTGTATTGCCCTCATGGTGGAAATTTCAGCTAATTATTAAACACTAAATCTAAGCATCTAAGCATCTAAAGCATCTAAAAGAACCACAAATAAAACTACTTGGTACCTCTAAAGGCAGCCTTTTCTTTACTATGGAATTACATGATGCTACTCAAATGAATGCATAACATTTTTAAAATACCCTTTAATTGGGTAATGTTCAGGACCTCTGTACATTAAATACTTTGTCATTCCACAAAATTGAATTCTTCATCAGAATAAGTTATTAATTTGTTTCCAACATACAAGTTGATAAAAAATGTAGGCATTTAGAGGATAAAAGGAGAGATTAACTATTAATGCAATGTGTCATCAATATTTGACACCCCACTTAGCATGCCATTATCTACTACAATCTACAAAATTTATTCTTCATGTTCCCACCGTATAGCTAGAGTGCCATATGGCCGTGCTTGTTTTTCTTCAAATAATTTTTACATAAACAGCTGGTGAGCTGTTTTCATTGTAACATGGCACATATTTTCCAAGACAGTTAGGAAGAATTGATGTAACACTAGTATCTGCAATGCTTTTCATGTCAGAGTTGTAAGGAAACTCATATGTATTATTCAAAAACTCCAAGTTCATTCTGTGGTTTGGTTGCTTTGGGGGGAACCTTTTTTTTTAATTGGCTGCTGAGCAGAAAGATTACATTTTCCCACTTTCCACTGATATAATCTTTGAAATAAGACTTGGTGTAGATGAATGCTTAATCACACAAAAGACAGTCAAATTAGAAAGTCTTCTGGAAGCTCTTTAATGTTCATTTGATTAAAAGTTGGAGTTCAGCTAACCCAGAATTTGACCCCTGTCATGTTATATAAAGGTAAATCTGAGCTGACTGGCAGCAAGGGGATTATTTCACTTACATGGTAACCAATTTATTTAATTTATTGTTTTATCATATGCAATTCTGAGGGAATAGTGCGGTATAAACAGTAACAAAAGCTGAGTTAAAGTTGCATTTAAAATCTTTTCCTTAGCTATCAAAGATGCTTTTTCAAGGCCATGCACCACAGCCTGTTTCAGTCAGTAGTATCAGTCTGCCACAAGCTTTATGTGAACATTAATTTTCCCAACATATTTACCTGAAAAGTTTTGCAGTGTTCACGCTTCTCACTTGTAAATAAAGATGAAGTAAATCACAATTGTTTATAAAAACAGAAGTAAACTCAGAACTTTAAGAAAAAAGACTAAAGGATGAGGAAGTATTTTACAGATTTACTTTTAAAGTAAGGCTTTCTGTTGTTTTCAGAGGTATGAGGGGTGATAAATATTTTATATATTTTACTGGTGGCCAAATCAAGCATTTGCAAAGGAAATATACACCATGTGGTAGCTGACAACTGTTGAAAAGAGTTTATTGAAATGTCTGAGGAATTCTGGACTGGTGATGTCAGTGAGTCAAATGCTGTTAGAAATGTAGGACAAGTTTCCCTCTTTTACATCAGACTGTCACAGCAATTCACATGACATCAGAGAGATTACTGGTAGAATACAGCTCTAGGACTACACTGAAATGGTCGTTTGATAGCAGCTGAGTAAATACATTCCTGTCAGCAAGAACCTATAATAAATTCTTCAACTCGAGGATCTGGTACTTGATTTTTATTTTCTAAGTATATTTTCCTGCCTGTTTGTACAGACATTATCTGCAGATTAAAGCAGTAAACTGATGGGTAAATTTACAAGCTCTTGAATTCTACAGGGAATAACAAACACTGCTGAAAACAAATTTTAAAAGCAGGCAGTTTTTAAAAAAAGTTGGGACTTTGTGTGGAATACTTAAGAATCCCTAACAGGCTCATCCTTGCATTTTTATCTATGGGCTAGCTGTTACTACTACTTGAAGCAATTGCTCATTATAAAACCATTTCAAGAATTAATAGTTAATTCTACCTAAGTGTAATCTTTTCTTATATATAATTTTCAGTGGTGCCCAGTGACAGGACAAGAGGAAACAGGCACAAACTTGAACCTAAGAAGTACCATCTAAACATGAGGAGGAACTTCTTTACATTGAGGCTGGCAGAGCACTGGAACAGGCTGCCCAGAGAAGTGGTGAAGTCTCCATCTCTGGAGACATTCAAAACCTGCCTGAACACGTTCCTGTGCAACCTGCTCTAGGTGGACCTGCTCTGGCAGGGCTGTTGGTCTAGATGATCTCCAGAGGTCCCTTCCAACCCCATATCAATTTGTGATTTGTGATAAGTGGCTGACTAAGAAAGTTTGAGACCTGCTTAGGCTGATGTGGACAGAAGTTATTCCACAGCTGGCAAAAATGAATGAAAGACTGAAAATTCATCAATTCCAGAGAGGAAAAGGGAATGTCCCCACTGGCTTTCTTATTTACCTTGCTCCAAATCCAGCAAGCAGCCTGGTAAACCATGCTTCACAGAGGTTCCTATATCACCTTTTGCTTATGAAAAAAAGCATGCAATTTGCTATAGACTGGAGCCTGAAGCAGTCTACTTTCTCTGCTGACAGAAGCCAAGCAGTTGGTAGACAAAAAGAAGTCTGTCTCTTGGGTGTCTGTTTGTCCAAACTTTCTACCATAGAAAAGGAAAAATTTGGTCTACAAAAGGCCCAGCTCTCTAGCTACATGGATTCCTAAGAAAGTATAGGATCACCAAAGGGAGGAACTGAACACTAAAAATGACAGAGAATCTTACCAGGAGGATGTGACACCGGCCAAAATGGACCTTCTGCACAATGGGTAAGTGTTTGCAAGTTCAGAGCATAAGGGGGTTGAGGTTGCCAACTGCTTATTCAATACACATGTCCCAATTTTCTCTACTGTTGCAGAACATTGTCATAACCGCTCAGTGTAATTATTTTGTCCAATAAAACCGATTATATTTGGTAATCTGTTGGCCTATTTTCTTCTTTTCTTTCCAAATATCTTATTATGTATTTGCTGTATTTTCTTATTGAAATTGTGCAGTAATACTGCCTGAAACTGGTAATAATGATTATGTGATAGACCGCTTTGCATTTTTAAAGCTGCCTTTTATGACTCCATAACTGTTTTAGCCTGTTACTCATACTCTGCAGTTTAACTTGTGTTTGTACAATAGAGGCATTACTTTTTCTGTTATGCCATACCAGCTGTGAAAGACTTAGCACCCAAGGGATCAATACGTAGGCAAACGGTTTATTACAGCTATGATATTAAATAAATAAATAAATAAATAAACTAACTTCAAATATTTCTTAAATAATGAAAACTATGGCAATAAATGCTTGTTGAGGGAATTAGTGAGTACAAACAAGCTAAAGAAATCTCTAAATATTGAGTTTTCCACCAGATGTGACTTGCATCCTTATAAAGCAATTTATTTTGGAAAATAAGAAATATTTAAGCTTTGAACAGCTGCCGTATCTATAGAAGGTGTTATATTTTAATAGTTAAGAGTTATTTTGTTTTCTTCAACTGTTTTGTGAAATCTGAATTGCTACTGTAAAAATTGGGAAAAAAAGGGGGATGAGAGGGGAAACTTCAGAAACTCTTTCTCCTCAGTTTCAACCAGGAAATATACATTTTAAATGATCCTTTAAATGTATCTACTCTTACAAGACTGTAAACATGTACCTTTTAAACAAGATGCATTCACCTGCATAAGTATTTTGACACATCGGTCAGACATGGATTAAACTGGTTCTCTCTAAATCATCGTCTATATACTCTGCTGAAACAGGGCAAAGGGATTACAGCTTCTGCACAGTAAATTCTTATTTAATTCCAATACTGAGCTGTAAAATCTGAAGTCAAGTTAAAAATTAAAACATTGATCACTGAGCTCATATTCTCTAACCTTGCACTAGTAGGCATTGGAATTGCTACTATTTAACATTGTTTGAAAAGAGCGTTGATTTTGATTAGGAACAATACATGCTTGTGAACAGTAAGAAAAAAATACATTTTCAGAGAAAACAAAAGTTTCTTCAATAGATTGAGAAATTTATTTGAATTTCTTTTTGTGTGATATCAGGACAAGTAGAAGTGCATATGCACACAAACACACACACAGAGTGAGAACATACGAGTTCCTCTTTCTTTATCTGACCAAATTAATCACATAGTTAAAAAGATCTCACTATTTTGCCTCTAAGAACTTTTCATGACCACAGTTTATAGTTACCTTCATATTCATGGAGCAGGTATTTGTCATGGATCTTTGCATCTGGTCAGAGGTCAGAATACATTTACAAAGGAACATCTGAAAACATGGCTCAATTCACATGTCCCTAAGACATCTGAGAACATGCAAGACATCTAAATCCATCTAGAATGGGTTTTTAGATCTGATCTTAATATGAGTATTTCCCTGCCCTATACCTTTAAAAATAAATAAATTAAATAAGAAGATGTAAATTTCTATAGCAAAGGCTTCATGATTTAATTAAAAAGAAGCTAAAATATTTTTATATTCTGAAAATGAATATCAGATTTAATCATTTAAAATCAAATTTAAATCTTTGTGATGTTCAAAAAAACTGACAGAGTTAACCAATTTCGCCACAGAAATGTTTCAATCTGTGCTTGTTTTACTTACACCATATGTTTTGCTAGCTGAAAGATACTCAAGATTTAATCAATGTTATAACAGAAAATGAAGCTCTGTCAGCTTATTAAGCAGTAAGAAGCT
This sequence comes from Tringa tobata, assembly GCA_033628505.1. NCBI lineage: Eukaryota > Metazoa > Chordata > Aves > Charadriiformes > Scolopacidae > Tringa > Tringa tobata. The sequence continues at coordinate 17,187,155 of JAHREE010000480.1, forward strand.
GGGTTTCTAAATTCAAATCAAAGCAAAGTTTAAAATTGACTCACATTAACAAGGTCATATCACTTTATTTGGGTACATTAAATACGAATTCATATGTGTGATAAGTGAAAATTGTTGGATATTCTAAGCTCTTTGCAGAAGTGGAGATGTGACAAGGTAACTGAAGTAACTGCACAGGAAGACTCTTGGATCAGCTGTGAAAACTGTGACACTCCTTTTTACATACTTCTTGACCAGAATGTTTTTTATCCACAGTGATCTAGTGTATTACAAGAGAGTGTTGCTTGCTGTTGTATACACTTATAGGAAATGCTCCCTTGCTAGGTCTTAATGTAGGTAGACAACTGTTGGGATAATAAAAAGCCCTGAACTGACTCCGAATTCCAATTAACTGTTAACTGTAATTTATTTGATTACTTGCTCTGTGTGTCTTAACTGGTTTTTTTTCTTTTTCCCCATCATAATGAAGATAAAAATGGCTGTACAGGGTCAGACCAAATGTTTATCTAGTAAAGTGTCTTGTGCCTCACAGTATCTAGTTACACATTACCTATGAGGAGTGTGTACCTTGTCAGTACCTATGGCTGGCCCATTAGCTTCCAGTGTTCTTCATGTGAGCTTCTTTGTGAGCTGGAGGCAATGGCTTTGAAGGCATCTATTGCACACATTGCAGTGTGGATCAGGAGTAACCTTCTGAAGCAAGACTCCCAACCATCCGTGCCCACTGTGTGGGCAGCAGTCTCAAAATTTCAGATGAAACTACCCAGGAAAATCTTTATGGAACTCCACCTATTAGCCCCACCCCAGCAGCTAATGGGATACCACCAGGCTAGAGCTTGTACACAGCATGAAGCCACTGCGTGTGTTCCTGGTGTGTCCCAGCAGCCACTGTTTCATCCTGCAGAGCTGTCATCAGTGGTACTACAGCTCTGAGTGCACTGACTAGCTCTGTAGCCTACCCTCCATTTCCCAGACTGCCGGAGGCCAGCTCCAAGCACTGTGGCCCAGGACCTGGCAGCAGGGAAAGCTGCAGTACAGTGAGGAAGAGTGAGGGGAAGCCCCAGGCTATGACTGGTGTCGAGGAAGGACCCAGTCCTCGCCGGGGGCCTGGCCCCCCAGGACAACCACGTCAGCCTTGAATTCTGTTGCCTCCATCCCCACTGCACCCACCTGGCCCCTGGCTTTGCCTTGGTGCCAACCCTGTCCCCACAGCTCTGCACAGCAGTCCTGAGTGGTGGACCTTGGTCACTGTCCCCATCCTTGCTCTGCTCACCTCTTCCAGGCACAGTGGGTTGGGGCTGCTCAGGGGGGTCCTACCCCAGCCTCCCCTGCTGCCCCACCATTGTGCACCCCAGCCATGCTGCAACCTGGCAGTGTGTCCTTGTAGCTTGCCAAATCTGACATCAAATTTTGTTTTTCCACCCTCACGGTGTCTTCCAGGAAACTGTTTTGTTTGAACCCACGCAAACTTATCCCATGCACTGTATTTTGTAACAGTAACTTCCATAGTTCAGGTCTTTGGTATGGGAAAAATGTGCTTACTCTTCTTTTTCATCCACATTAATTTTGTTTAATGCAAATGGTCTGTCTCGACTGCTTTAACTGCATATTGATTCAACTAGATTCCTCTCAGGAATCAGGCATCTGCAGGTTTTCAGAGAGCTGCTTGCTCTTTCCTCCCAAATTTGGACACCAAAGGAAGAAGAAAATCGACAAAGCATACCTTAAAAATGCTTGACTGTTGTTTTTTAATAACATTTGGTAGCTGACTCTTGAAAGGGGAGTATAAAGTATCTAAATTTTCAAAATTAATATCTCCATTACTTACAACAGCAGGATTCCTGAGATAAACTGAGGATCCTTGAAATGTATGGGAAACGGGCAAGTAACAACTTGGGAGAGGCTTGTGAAAACCAAGAAAAGAGCATCACTCGCTTTTTGTTCTTCTTGGTGAGTAGTGCTCCTGCTCAAATTGTGCGCATGGTATGTGAAAAGGAAGACTTGAAGGATCAGCTTAAGGTACCATTATGTGGTGAATGGAGGCAAGGCAGGCCCCCCTAATACTACTATGCTTTCACAGATATAATTTGCAATTCATTCAAATGAAACTTTTCCTAGGATTTCTGAAAACTCTTACATTTAATTTAATTTTTTAGTATATGTGTATAAAACAGCAGGTTAGGGAAACAATCTGAATTTAGGGATTTCGTGTTTGCAAGGTCACTTGACTGTATTCAGGAGTCAAAACAGCTGGATAAGCTTTTCTTTATGATTATTGATTCAATTGAATTAAATATAGTCAGAGGAGCTAGAAACAGCTGCAGCAGAAACCGACAGGAGCAACATGATTAGTGCTTGGAACATCCTCCAGTCCATGTTGTTTTGGGCAGAAATTATTCCCTTCCCACAGACTCACAATACCTTCAGATAGTAATTTGGGGACGATTCAATAGGGCTCACTATAGAAAAAGCAACATCAAAATACATTTCATTTCAATTACACAGTTTTAAATCTAGACCAGCATATGCTTTTCAGTTAATTTAAATCTGTTTGAGAATCTAGAATAACATTGTGGTTTTATATTAGACAAAGGAGCTGTTTTTAATAAAGCTCAAAATCTGTCTATCAAAACAAAAAATCACCAGGAATTAAACAAATAAAAATTAAAATACAAGACAGTATAAATTGTGTAAGAAGAGAAAGTAAAGGCATTTTTTATTCTCTGTCAAAGAAAACCTTGCTTAGTCTGAGTGAAATATGGAAGTTTTTATAGGGCACTGTAGCTGTGTTGTCAGGTATTTTTGTTTGATCACCAAACCTTAATTTTTCTCTCTTCCTCATTTTAACATGAACAAAATCCTATATATCCTATTCCATTTCCTGTATATAGAAAACAAAGGATTTAATTTTCCAAGAAGGAGAAGTAGTTTGCAGCTGAAATGCCAATCGCTTTTTTATTGTTAAGATTTGCTTATATTTTGGGAGTAGTGGAATTGTTTATTTCTGTCTCAAAATAATTATTTTTTTCTGCTAAAAAGGCTAAATGTGTAAATAGAAACTTTTCTTAATATATGCAGGAATATAGAGAACTGAACAATTTAAGAAAGTTTTTCTTTTATACGGCATCTTTCACTTACATTTGCTTCAAGATAGGTTGTGAAATACATTAATACAATATGTCAATCTAAATAATATAAATCAGAATTTATATTTGGAGTGAAATTACAAGGAAGAAGAGAGAATCTTTAAAAGATAGATTTTCAAAGATAGACAGGCAGGTAAGAAAAAGTGTAAAAATGTTGTTCCAGATTTTATATTCTGCATAAAGAAAAGTTTATTGGTAATGAACACTGCAAGAATTGGGCATAGGCAAAAAAGGAGAGGACATCAGATGTAGGCTGACATCTAGTTAGTATCTATAGAAGTAGGCTACACAGTTCTTGAAAGTACAATATTATATAGAACAAAACAAAACAAAAAGATCATGCAGTAATGATCCCTTTTTCCTTCAATGTAGTGTAATTCCTCAAGCATCCATTGATTCGAGATATTTTCTTATATAGATCTATGAAATGTGGTTGTAGATTAGTCGTTCAAATTTAAAACAGAGATTGAATGAATGTAAAGTGTGAACTCAGAGTTCATTCCTAGACAATTAAGAAAAAATAACAACTGTTAAGCACCAGTAATGCCAGTTTTTATCAAAAAATGGTGTTAAATACAGACATATTTTTAGGGGAAACATTCATATCCAGAATACAACAGAGACAATGTACATTAATTGATTGTCATCTAGTGTTCCTGAAGTAATCAGAAATTTGATTGCTTTTTCTCTGCCCAAATCCTTATCAATAGCAATACCTCTTGTGCAGAGAGCTGTGCAGATCAATAGATGTGGATCAAGGGAAATGGTGGTGGTGAGGATTGGTCATCCAAGCTTCCCAACAACTTTTTTTGTTAGAGTAACTCACATCTCAGCTTAGTCTTATGGACTAAATACCTATTTTCAGCTAGACTTAGGTGTGCTTTTGGAGCACCCTTCCTAGTCTAATTTCATCTGAAAGGAATCCAGTTCACGTACTCTGTGACTGTACCTCAGTGCAAACAAGTGCACAGTGAGTGGAGTGATCTGGAGACTTGATTCGAAAGCTTATTCTTATCTCTACTAAAACATCAAAGCAGGTATAGTCATATAATACCAGATGTGAAGGAATGCCATTTTTATCATGTATCTATGGGAGCTTTCTCAAGGATAGTGAGTTGAATACATAAAAAGTTTTTATTTGGGCTGAAAAGGAAGCTTTATCTTCCTCCTCTTTTCTCTGTTTTTTTAGAAATATGACAGATGTAAAGTAATTGATCTAATTATGAATGTCTACAGAGAGATGCTCAGTTTTGAGCCAGACATCTTTGCTGTCTTAGCCATCCTTTTATAGCCAATGGAGAGACACAAGTGCTTTTACAGAACAGATCATCTGGAGTATTTTAAATATCTATTTTAGATTAAAATAATCATGCCTTACGTCTTTCCACCACTTACAAAGGGAACCTGAAGAGTTTCTTGTAGGCCTTAGCTCCATTTATTCAAATGAGATCAATTAAATTATATGCTAAGTGTGTGCAGATGTAATTATATCTTTATGAAGAGACTTTACAGGTAAAAGGAAAACAGCAAGTTTTTCTTTCCCTTGAAAAGATTCCAACTCATCTGTGTTAGTTTTGACATTGAGAAACAGCTTTTATTAACCTGAACTGTCTTTACTTATTAGTGTATGTAAATGCTCTTAGACACCGAAAGGAAGTTGTAAAAACACTTTTTAAAAATGTTGTTTGTGTCCTGAGTTTTGTTTTGGAACTGTGGATATATTTTTGTTCTGATGAGGATTGGCAGCAGTCATCCTAACAAATGGAAGAATTTATAATGAAAAGAATGGGCAATATTTGAACAATTAAAAATAAATAAAGATGTGTACATACAGATAAGGAAAAGAAGCTGAAGAGAAGAGAGCTGAAGTAATATTTGTCAAAATACTTGGCAAGAAACAAATTCTTAGATTTTAGTTGCCAGCAAGATGGAGATCTAGAGAGTTTTTGCTATAGAAAAGTAGATTCAAAGACTTAAATAAACAAATATGCCATCTGTGTTAGCAGTCACTGTTTTTCTGACAGAAAAACATGGGAGGAGATGGAACAGTGTTGTATTAGAAGTGCAAATGCCAATATGAAGGACTGTATGAGTGACAGCAGTGAGTAATGTTAAGCTTATGTGAGGAAGCAAACCTAATAAATTTTATTTATTGTCAGTTATCGAAATACTGACAAATGGAAGCGAGCTGAGTATGTGCGTGCAGAACCAGTCTTTGAGCAGTCAGACCTCTGTTACTTCTTGGGATAGTTGGAAGAGACACCTTATTATACAGTAGGATGCCCTATTGAGATAGCAGGAAGAGAATATGATCCTTTCTGATATCACAGATACAGGGATGGATGTATATGTGATAGACAAGAGGAAACTTTATCTCTTCCTTTTTTCCTATTTTTTTTTCAGATGCATCTAAATAAGTTTAGTTCTAGGTTAAGAGTAGAGACTGCAAACCTGTTGAAGGGCTCTGCAAATAAACAGAAGGAAATTGTAGTGATAATGTAAAAGTGTCTGCTGAAACTAGGGGATCATCATTTTGGGGTACATGCTGAAATCCTTACAGAAACAAGACAAACAGGAAAATATCTCCTTTTTGACAGTAGCTGAAGGGTCCATGGCAAACCTACCTAACAGTTGCACTAGGGACAAAGAATGATGTTCTATCTGCAGCAGAAAGTTATGCAACAGATATGCGTGTTCTTTTCTGCTCCCTAAAAACAGCATCAGCTGTGCTGCTTTCTGTCACTGTTCTGTACTGCATACATTTATATTACGAACACTGCCCCAGGCATCAATGACAAAAACTTTATTTTGTATGGATATGTCAGGGCAAGCTTACCTATACATAGCTAACCTATAATTGCATACAGCAAGAAATATATCTTTTTGTGTTCTGTTTAAGATTGAGGTAGTTCTTGCTTTATACTGAAAATCTGAACATTTGCTTCAGAATAAATATATATATGAAGCATATACACATATGCACACACAGAAAGATCTCATTTTATTCAAAATTTGACATGGCTTGGATTTCCTTCAACCAAAAAGGAGAAAATTTTAAGTTACGGGCTCCCTATTAGCGTCTTTATATTCCACAGTTTCAGAATAAGGACTTTTAAAGTTCAGTTACTATCAGCTGAAACCAGTATTGTGTCATCCCATCTTCTGAAACCAAAAAGTAATATTTTAAATAGAACTGCAGATAAAAGGAATGTGAAATAGTATGAAAACAATAATGTGAGAGGGAAAAAATAAGTGAGATAAACACATCTTTGCACACAACGGACACATTGCATGTGTATGCATATGTGTGTGAGTATGTGTGCAATATCCAATTTCATAGAAACAAAATGCATGAAATCTAATATATTAACACAGTTATGTATCTGTCTATTAAGTGACAAAATGAGAAAAAGCTGGGACTTAGGAAACTACAGGACATTTAAAATCAATGAACTGCTTAAATTTTTTGTACATTCATGTGGAAGTCATTACAGTGCTATTTTTGTAATGCAAGACAGTGGCAATTAAGGAAAAGAATTTAAATACAGAAAGAAAATTCAACCCATGCAATTAAGCAAAAAAGAGTGTTCAAGAGAACATCCCACATTAGCACAAAATCAAAGTGTGTTTGCTAATTATTTGAAATATAAAGAAGCTAGGTTGCATTTATGTCTCGGTTTACATCTAATTTTTATCTGTGCTTCTTGGCCTGCTATACCCTACACTGAGATAGCAATTAGCACCAGAAGTCAATACATGTGCTTGAAAACCTACTCATGTAATCTAAAAATAGAAACTGCAACTTTGCTTCTTTAGTGATATTTAGAAGTTTCTGGTAATAATGAGTGCTAGCAGGTGGGATAGAGAATGAAAATTCATAGGGGGAAAAAAAATAACTTGAGAAGAAAAGATATTCCCTAGGAGGCTACTCATCATTAAAGAATGCTGTCGTGGTGGTGATAGCGATGGTGAAGATGGTGAGCATTTATATCTGTTTTCCCTTATTGCTTTCTCCATGTAAAAAATCTAGACTTATCCCTCCTGAACAACTGATAAAAATCATTAGTCTCTGATGTTAATTCCAATTAATTCTGATGCCAAAACTTTGTTACTGCCTCTTTGAAGTTACAAATCTTGGCAGAGACCTGTATCTTCAGAACTAGGGATTTTGTAGTCCCCACTACATATACCAGCAACTAAGCACATGCAAGCTGCATTGGGTCACCTAGTCAATCTGAAGTAAAGCCGTTTCATTTTCACTCAGAATATATATATATATAAATACTAGGTGTAAAAAGACTATAGATTTCAGTTGGGTTTTCTGTCTTTTGAGACAGGCTACCTAACAGCAGGAACTCTGATGCCTGTATTTGACAAAAGAGTTCTATAACTATTTTAGACTTTAGACTAGGTTTTAGATTTCATTGTTCTTGGGGAACTGAGTTTTTATCTTCCTCATTTCTGAAAACTGATCAAACCACCACGCCTTTCTTCTCAGGTAATACTCCTCCTCTCCTAATGAAGCTGAATAGATATGCAAAAAGAAATTTCAAATAGAACAAATATAGAAAAGTCTGACTCTATCCTAGCTCTTAGCATAATTACTTATCCTGAGTTCTGCATCTATAGTAATACCTAGATAGTGACATGTATTTTAGATAAGTTTTTTTCTTAAAGAAAAAACTCTTTTTCCTGGCTTTGAATTTAAATATAACTAGAACTAGGTGATTCTACAAAAGTGGGGAGAAATATTTCTCAGGACTGAATGGGTTTTATGAAAGTAGTTCACAATTTAGCTAAAAGTAGGATGTACCACTCTCCACCCTCTAGATTTTAATAAGTTATTTGAGTTGGGGTTTTTTTTTGTGTGTGTCCCATTACCTAAACATTAATAATCCATTTGCAAAAAAGAAGATCAATTATTTATAGATTTAAGCAATTACGTAGATGAATTTATATTTGGCTGCTTCAGTTTATATATTTTTAAAGTTGACAAAAGGTGAATTAAAATGTTATTTTAAAGATTTGTTTTTGTAGTGATCTTTATCAAATTGTTTCTGAGAGGAAATTATATTTTAATTAAAAGTAAAGAAAAAATAATCTAAAATTTGCTGTTTTTTCAGTAAAATTTTAACATTCTGAATACAAAACAAATGCAAAATATATTTTGGTTTTTAAATGAAGAACTTAAAAGAAAATATAATAAATTCATCTGTTTTTGGGGGAGTTGGGTTATTTTCATTTTTCTCATAACATAATTCTACAAAACTCAGGTCAGCATTTCTAACCTACTTTTTATTCATGGATCGGAAAAGGAAAGCAATCTTTCATTTTATGTGTGTTCACAAGAAGCTTTAAAGCTAAAATGAAACAAAGATCATATCTTTATCTGAAAATGAAGCTACAGCTTTTAAAAAATGGGTTGTGTAGGCAATATTCTTAATTGATTGGCTTATATCTTTGAAACTATGGTGATTTACATGCATTTCTTGAATATTATATTTGCTAAATTTAAGATTTTACCAAGGACTTTAGAATAAATATATTCCAAAATACAGCTTGTCATAATTTCTTTTTTATCTTGAATTGTTTCTTTCTTAAAAAAAAAAAAAAAAAAAAAAAAAGAGAGAATTTTTTTGTTTAATTTAATTTTTATTTTTGTATTCCAGTGCATCGTGTTTATTTCAAGGTCTTCATTAGGAATGTTCACATTGATGAACATGTAATTATTTTGTTTTGTTACCTTCACTTTTTTTTGTTGTTACCTGCAGTATTCTGTGCAACATTTTCTATTGAATGTAAATAATAGAAAAGAAATTCAGAAAGTGAACTGAATTTAACTACTTAGGAAATAAAGAAAATACTCTGAATTTACAAGGCATTTACAATTGTGTCACAGAAGTCAACAACCCTATTTTCTCCAAGAATATGGCATCTGGATCCAAAGAAGGAGATGTAGGTCCGAAAAAAAATGTTCAAAATTATAGACACCTTGTAAACCCACGTTGCATCTGAGCGCCAGTCTGAGTATAAATGTGGAGATGGGTAACACTGGAGAACTTCAGGTTTGAGCCCTGCTGTTCACTATAAAGTCCCACCATCTGCTCTGCAAATATTGGAATGAAGTGTGTAAGACTCTTCTTAGATGTGCAGAGATGCAGCCGGCTCTGTGCGGGAGAAGCACAGAGAGATGTGGCACAACTCTTTGACATGATGTGTGCCAAAGCAATCCTCGCACTACTGAAAATCAAACCACAGATTTGATGGTTGGAACAACTTCAGAGCAGTATACAGGTTTTATCTCCTTGGTTTTACACATTGGAGTTTTCTAAGATTTTGAAATTCTTTGGACCACTTACATATCTTCAGCTTTTAGACAGAATGTGTTTTATCTTCAGTCACTTCAGAAATGAATTTATTTCTACGTGCTGTGAAAAAGAAGAATCAGAATAGTATGTTGCTCTGTGAAGAAATTAATTCTTTTGCCTTTTCATATCTTAGTACAGCTTTGTTGAGGTCACTGTCCATGCTGGTGTCTTTCTCAGCTTCTGGCTCACCGTTCATTAGGAAGAATCTGACCCTCATTGTTCCCAGACAGACCCTGGCATCAGGACTCTATGACAAACACTATGACAGACTAAGAAAGACAAGGAGAGCTTATCAACATATGACACTCAAGAGTGGTCACCCAAAACAGCTGTGCCCTTTATGAAGAACTTTCAGTCTTGCAAAACAAGAACTTCAGCAATGAAATTCACAGCCTTCCAAGTCTTCCTCATTATCCATTGCACCATGATGGACCGTTGCCTGTCCTTGTTCTCAGCTAAATAATTTAGATAGAAGGACTCATCAAATCTTTTCAGAGTTTCAGAAATAGCAATGGTCTAAAACATTTCTTGAGACCTGTAGGCCTCTGTCTACTTACTTTATTTATAACATTCCATTGAAAGTCACGCATTTTGGGTTTTCTCAAATCTGACCAGCTAAACCTTGCTTTGGAGAGTGTCTAAGCAAGAAGACTTTCTTAAACTTATATTTCCGGTGAATCTGCATAGTTCCTGAACCCTGCTGCTTTTGCATGTGAGGATCACAGACGCCAAATTTCTTTCCCAAACTGTCTCCCGAGCATAGGCAGCAAAGAGAACCATAAAAGATAACTATTGTATATTTCCATATTTTCAAAAGTGGTAGTGCATTTTCCTTGCAGTTAATAGGAAAGTATGCTGGGTCAGTTAATTGAGAGCATGGTTGGAGACATGGCTGGAACTAGAGCTGAAGAGTTAGCGAATGTGATATAATAATCATTGTATCTCATGTTTACCAAAGAGAAAATGTCTTAAATGTTTTACACGTGCTATGGCTTGCTGATGCTCCCCTGAGCTGGATATGACAGTTAGGTGGTCTTGGTATTTACTTAGCAATTACTAAATAAGATGCATTGTCATAGCAAGAAACTGAGGAGAGGAGGATTAGTGAGAGAAAGGGAGGGAAAAGGTAGATTTTATCTTTATAAACAAGAGGTAGAGGGAATGAGAAACCTGGAGCTGTTTCTCATCACAGTTCTGGGTTGAAATGGGACATTCTTCTGACCACAGTCATATGCAGAGTCCCTTCCATAGAAAAGATTCACCTAGAACAATCCTTGTAGCAAGCACACTAGCACATATGGACCTTTGGTAGCTCAATGAATAAGAAATGTAAGTATCCTGACCATGGGCAGCCCTTCCAAAGAAGGAATCTTTATAAAGATTAAGTTACAGTGTAGAAAAAAAATAATTGTAATGCTATTACTTAATAGGACACGTATTCCTAATTGTGGTGTGGTCCAGGAATGGGCATTCCAGGGCCTTTCCAGATCTCACGTGAGGGGGCAGGGGTACAGGAATCATAAAGGGTGGTGGTTTGTGCTTTGTCATATCCATGTGTAGCCCTCCCAACTGTACTCAGAAAAACCCCAGGCATATTCAAAGACGAAGACAATTCCTCATGGAATTTGGCTTCAAAGGCACTTACAGAATGATTTTAAATGACTTCAAATTGTGCATCCTAATTAAAGTTTTATTCTTTTTAATTTGTAGAAGGATAGATTAAATTAAGCTACATTCGTCTTGTCAATTTAATAGCAGCAATGTCTTTGGCCAGGAGAAAAATAAGGAAAAAACTTATGGTTTGGGGTTCTGGTTTTTTACCTCCTATAACTCTTGTAATATCTTCTATGGGTAAAAAAATAAAACACAGGTATATACTGAATAGCTTAGACTTACTGTCTTTCATGGCTGAAATATTTTTTTCTTCTAGTACTGTAATTAGTCTATTGAAATTATATTTTCACTAGCATGACTACAGTTAAGCTCTGCAAGTTTTTTCCATTTTATAAATATTTATATATTTATACACATCCCCCTATTTTTACCAGGGTGTACAATTCAGCCAATAAAACTAACTCCAGATAGAAACTTAAAGAGTTTGTTTGTTTTTTTTTAATTCTGTCTCTTCTTGCTGTTCTTGAAATTTCTTGTTACTGAGCTTGCTCTCAGGCATTCTGGGCATTTTTAACATGAAGAAACTAACCTTTAAAACTATATTAAAAATTCCATCTTTTCATTCTGTTCAAGTGATTGTGTCATTCCAAATTAGTGTTCAGCTAATTAATAACAAGTCATTGGTAATGAGAAAGTGTTTTCTCATTCTAATTAAAAACTTGGTAACAAAAAGTAAATACAGTTTAAGAGTTTAAGCAATCAGCACGTTATTTCATTTTGAAAAGTTCATAATGATTATTAGTGAATCAGATGGATGCTTGTGGGTAGCAGTGACATTAACAGAACAGAGGTGTCATTACTGTAGCATAGAGTATGACAAAATGCTTTATTTGGAAGAACTTCCAAAGAGATTTTGTGGTCCACAGAATCCAGGAAAAAAAAAAGGAAAAAAACATTAATAACTGTATGCTTGGAATCACTGTTGTTCACTAGCAATGTTAGTCATCACAGTCAGTGAATGTACAAGTCTTCTCACACTTCACTCCAACACAACGTGAAACAGCCTGGGAAAATCAGTTGCTGAATTATAATTAAAGTTAATGGAGTCTGCAACCTGAAAAGGGAGTTCCTTCCTAAATTCAAGGTAAAAATAAAGCTGATAACAAAAATATCGTTGTTTTTTTTTTTTTTTAGATTATTATTTGGAAGCTGTGAAAACTCTTGAGAAAATGTTATATTCAGCACTTCTCTGACATATGTTATGAAAGGTGACAACCTCAGCAGCTGTAGGTGGAATGTAATTAGGCTTTATTATCACCATTTTACAGATGGCAATCTGAAACATATAGCAATCAAAAGCTACACAATGCAAAGAGATTATAACAAGGAGTCCTATTTTCTAGGATAAAAGAACTTCCACTGACTTTAATAAGCATTATTTGTATCCCACCATGAAAAAAAAAAAGAGCTTTCAGTTTTCACTGTCCTCAGCCTCACACTAAATCCTCCAGTAGTTTATACTGCCATTCAGGCAAATCGTATTTAATTTATCAGCTGCAACCAAACTAGACTGTTAAAGACACTTCAGACTGGTTTTATGTGTTACATTGTAAATGAGGTGATCAACATGGGTTCCCTCTGGGGTCTGGGTATCCCACAGAGCTGAATTCCTAAGGAGTGAGTAATTGCAAGTTCCTTTCTCTCTGGTGGATCTAGGTGTGAAAAAACGCAACTAAAGTGCTTTGTGATTCAGTTAGTGTGGGCAGATGTGTTCTGTAACCTTAATGAGCCAATTAAGGAGGCCTATGAAAAGGTAGGGAGGGGGGCCAAGGCTGTCTAGCTGCACCTCAAGGAAAAAGGGTAGGAAAAGGAAGATAGCAAGGCTTAAGCAGAGAACAGCTGAAGTTGTACTAGATACAGTAGGGGTTTGTTTTGAACAGGATTTACTTATCTTTAAAAAAAATCTTAAACCCATGTTTAGTTTTGGAAGATGCAGCTGTGGTTATTAGCACCTAACTGTGGCATTTTGAAGGAGGAAGGGAAAACAGAAATCTTTAAAAGCATTGGGAGAAACCCTTTCTTACAATTTCACTACTTATGAGTTGTGTGCATCCGCCCATAGCTTTCCTGCTTGTCCAAAAGCATTAATGTTCTTTAGTTTTTTCACAAAAAGAAAAAGAAATATGAAGAATAAAAGCTAAATCTGGTGGATGGAAAAAGACCTACTTCTGAGAAGCTGCCGAAGACACAAAGTATTGGAGATGATGCTCATAAGTTTCTTTCTACATTCTTCTGATATTTGGTCTCTCGGGAGTTTGGATGGTTTTTGTTTGCTGGTTTTTGGTTTTCCAAGGAAAAGTGTCCCAGTATATTATACAATATTTTGTGGACAGTTACTATTCTTTGCTCTTTTTCACCCGGAAACACAAATTTGGGCCTGAGCTGTCATCAGGAAGTGTTGCATTCACTAAAAAACACACTTCAAGCTCTTCAATAAACGTATGCTTGTGTAGTTCTTCTTTGAAGTTACAAAGTCCCCGTAAATGGTATGTCCTATGTAAATGAAGCATAATAATAGGATCTTTTGATTCACTGCTGAAATGCAGCCACCCTTGGAAGGGAGATACTGTTCAACAGTGCAGAGCAGCACAGTTACTGTAAGCTGGAATTCAAGGTAGGCTGAATGTAGGTTCTGGTGTTGAAATTTGACGGACACACTGCAGACCTACTACACCTTTTGTTTTATAGGAGCCATATTATGAAGAACACCTGAAGGTGATATTAGAACTTCTTTCTTCTTATTGTAAAATAATAAAAAAAATGGTACTAAAGTCTTCTTTTTCATGGCATAAACTGCCCAATACAAGCCAAAGCATGCTTCTGGCTGCAGCAAGTACTTTCTCTTCTGCTTATCTTGGCAGAGCTGTGTATCAGTTCAACAAAGTCACTCTTGTAAGACTCCAGATGCCTCCCACACCTTTGCAGACTAATAACAACTGCTTTACACCCTAACCTCTGTCTTGTCAGATGCAAATCATAGAATCACAGTGTCATAGAAACGTAGCATCATTTAGGCTATAAAGAAACTTTAAGATCCTCGAGTCCAACCATCAACCAAATACTGCCAAGTCCACCACGAAACCACGTCCCAAAGCGGGACACCTATACGCTTATTAAATACCAACAGGGTTGATGACTCCACCACTTCCCTGGGCAGCCTGCTACAATGCTTGACAACCCTTTCAGTGAAGAAATTTTTTCTAATATCCAGTCTAAACCTTCCCTGCCACAACTTGAGACCAACCCCCACCTTGCTACAACCTCCTTTCAGGTAGCTGTAGAGAGCAATAAGGTCTCCCCTGAGCCTTCTTCAGGCTAAACAATCCCAGTTCCCTCAGCCGCTCCTCATGAGTTGCCTGCCCCTTCTTCCAAAAGTCATAAACTCTTATTTCCCTGAGTTCCAGCCAAAGCTCTCTGTTCTCTTGTGCATCACTCCATTCAAGACTCCAAGATGGCCTCCAACCACTGCATCACCCACAAGTCCTTCTCTGTTCACAAACAACAGATCTCACCTTCCCTTGTTGGCTTGGTCACCAGCTGTGTCAGGAAGTTACCTTTCACACACTCCAGGAACCTCATAGACTCTTCCTTCTCAGCTGTATTGCATTTCCAGCAGACATCTGGTAAATTGAAGTCCTCCACAAGAACGGGGGCTAGTGACTGAGAGACTTATCCTAGATCTTGTAGAACATTCTATCTGTCTTTTAATCTTGGTGGGATGGTCTGTATCCCACCATGATATCTGGCTTGTTGGCCTTTCCCCTGATTCTTACCCACAAACACTCAACCCTATCATCACTGTCATGAAGCTTGACAACAAGTTCTCTTTACATAAGAGCAAAGAAGAAAATTAGGTCTACTAAGAGCAAATAAACTGAAGATTTTTACTAGAATTTGTTCGTTTGCTGGCATGAACTCTTTCCAGGTACTCCAGTTCATACACTTTCGCTATTACCATGGCTCATTTTCTTTGGCTTGTGTTGTTTCCCAGAGAACCCTTTTCTTCTACAGAAATTCTTGCATTAACAGCACTCAGTCACAACACTTGAGGGAAGAAATACTTTGCTACCATTGCATTATGCTTGAGAAGGTTTTGAGAAGCTGAGCCGTGTTTAATATCAATTTTTTTGTATAAGGGTTACTTAATAATGGCTGGTTGTTTTGCAGTCACACTCAAATCAGTTTTAGGTCAGTTTAAAAATAAAAGACTTATTTACTAAATTCAATTAAAACCACACTCACAACATTTTCTAAAGTTATAGCAGCACTAATGAAGAAAAAATGTTCAGTATTCTCTTTTAAGATCATATCTAAAAATTTCCTTTTCTTCTAGATTTACTTGAGCCTCTATTAGGTGTTTAATCTAAATTATATTAATTCAGTTTTCCCTCACCTCAACTAGTAAGACTCCATTCATGCAAAAGCAGACTTGTCCAATATCTATCACAAAGGTTTAGGAGTGCTCCTACCATTTGGGGCTCCCCAAGCATGAGGTCTAATCCGCTAAATCCAAGGTTTTTCCTCTTTTGCTCGCAAAGTTCACTGCTACCCTCTTTTTTCCTAATTCATCTTTATATCTTTCCAGTGTAAAGTTGGTCCTTATTTAACTTATGAAATGGAATCTTTGGGCCTAACATTGCCCCTATCGTCCAGCAAAATTATATGCCAAGTTTTCTCTCAGGCTTGATATCATACTCAATGATGTTGTGGTGAATGTCAAATCCTAACAGGCTTCGGCTATTTTGGGTTCTCTAATGAAAACTTCAAATGATGGCAAATATATGTCCTCACTCATCCAGACTGACTGTCCCTTAAACAGGCTTTTTTTGTCTTAAAGACAGCTGCCCTGTATGATAAAGTAAGGAAAAAATATTTCTAAATCTCTCTTCTCCCCTATTCAACCTATGCCTGCATATCATTTCTTCTTCCATCATACAACAAAACAGCTTTGCTTATTTTGGTGTGTTTCTTGGTTTCTTATAGTCATCTGTGTGTGAATTATCTTGTACAGTATTAGTTGAACTTAAATTTCAAGATTGTTAGTAAATTCCCACATGGAAAGACATGAAAAAAACATACTTTTTCTTAGGAATGCTTATAAATATGCTGTTAGTTACCGCTTTCTGTGTATGAGTATTATTGTAATATCATCGCTGACAGCATCAATTAGAACCGGAGCCACAGAAATCTGCTGCTTCCCTGGACAGGATATGGAAATTATTTAAGAATTAAATATTTAATGGGAAATGTAGATAAGTAAAGAAGTTTTGCAGAAATGCTGAAACTTCTAACAGCATTTGTGATTCATAATGGAAGTTTATCTCATTTTAGTTTTAATTTTGAATTTCAAACCTTTATCTTTCTGAGGATTTTGTTGGTTGGGATTTTTGGTTTGCTTTTGGTTTAGTATTTCTTAATGGATTAGTTTTAAATATATTTCAATATATGAACATACAATTTAATTAACATTTGGTAAACACTCATGAATTAATCAGGCTAGAGAAAAAATTTACCTCACTTTTCATTAATTATAAAAAATATCTCTTCCTCTAGTTCAGGTTTAACATCCTGAAAGTTTGCCTATTATATTCTTAGGGTAATCATGCAATTGTCACTGCTATTGTGTCATCATTTTTCATCCATTATCTACTAGTGGTAATAAACCAATTTTCATCCTTTTCTATTTCTGATCAGCTTCTGGTTTTCACTTTGTCTCTGCAGTTCCCAGCTGACTTAATTCAGGACCTGAAATCGTTTGCAAATTAAACCATGTAACTTCAAAAATTGCCATTGTTTATTCCATGAATGTCCCTGAAGCAATGTGGCTAATCAAACACTTGATTAAGTTTGATTCAAACTAACTGTGTTCTGCAGTCCCTGGATGCAGAATGCAATGTCTGTCTCATATGTTCTTTGCTTTAAGGATTGCCTTTAGTTCTGGTTGAAAATCTGTTGGTTTTATGCATTTATGTTGACCGCTACAATTACTGTTAAAAAACAAACATAAAAAAAAATAAATTACATTCTTGTTATGAAATGTTGAGTTTCCAGTATAGGAGTTTTGTATAAGATTTTGAGAAATATACCAAGTAGTATCCCATTACTAGATTTTTGCAACAGTGTCCAGAGGAAAATGTTCCGTTGGTTTGATAACTCACTAGAATTAAAAATATTAAGCAATAAAATCCAATACTTTCTTCAAGGATATTCTTTTTTTTTTTTCTTCTGAGACATGTATAAATTAAGACTTTGAGGATACATAAATACTAAAATGTATTTATTTAAGTAGGAAAAAAAAATTATATAATCATTCATGTAACGAAGATGCTAAAATATGTAAAAGTCCGCTATTTAGGATACGGTTGAATGAATCTGGTTTTTGCTTTGTTTTCCTTGAGGTCAGGAAGGACCTTTGGAATTTTCTTCAAATATTCTTATAAAAAGAAATTGATAAATAACATGATTGAATAACACTATAATGTCAATGGTCATGTCAATAGTTAGTTGTAGTGAAGTGCCTAAGTCTATAAATGTTATGTCAAATACATGAAGCCATGGATAAAGATGAAGAAAGAAACCCACACAGCATTTTTCACTCCTTCATAGTATATTTTAAATCAAGAACAGTTATTTGAGGACCTGACTGGCCTCAACTTTCATTTGGAAAGCAGGGGTTTCAGTGAAGAATATCTACACTGTTCAGTCATGGAGTCCTTGAAATGCTCCTGCTAGTACTATGTTACCATACTTTGCCTTGAATAGATTCTCCATTTCCCTTTTTCTGTGATACTTCTCTTAGGATTCTGCACACCGAGTTCCGTCTTTGAAAGCAACCTATAGCCCTCTGTCAATTTACAGCTACACATTCAGAAAATACATTCATTGAGTGTGAACCAAGCTCTATGGATACCACTCTCCAGCAATCACTTTCATAGTGGTCTGTGAGGTCTTTATAATGTCTGCTCTGAACTGGAGAACAAATTTCAGCTATTCTATGACATCCAAATTCATATATGTGAAAGTGCATGTGTATTGCCACAACAGACATATTTAAAGTAAAAGCATCATGGTGATACAAGATTTAGTAAAGATTTTTTAAACTTCAAGCTAATGAAGAATTATCAATAGAGAGGTGCTTGCATTTTAATTTGAAATGATGCAGAATTTCAAATTAAAGTGTCTAATTTTCTGGTATGCATAGGAAGTTAATATAAAGTAAATGGACACATAGGTTTCAGTTTCTTTCAAAATTCTTATTGTTTCTTAAAACATAATGTGTGATTGAGATTTTCCACAGGGAAATTTTCAGCGAACAATGCCACAATTCACTTACAAGCATGCATTATTACTGATAAATACGCACTGGTGTATTTCTTATACTTTCCAGATACAATTTTGATTCTGAGTGTTTCTGTCTTTTTTTTTTTTTTTTTGTCTCCTTATAAATATATTATATGCCAAGAAATTCAAATTTGATTAAGTGTTCTTCTTAATATTCAGCAACGTAGTTGTCATGATATTTTTCTGTAACAATTGTTCAAAGCTGCTTTAAGTCCGTACTAAAGACATACAAAGGCTAGGTGGTCAGTTTTACAGATCAGAGCATAGAAGCTCATAAAAACATAATAGAAACACAAGCTCTGATCTCGAAGATTTCTTAATCACCACTTTCAGATTGAAGAATAATATCAACTCACAATCCACATTAAAAAAAAAAGCTGAACATGTAAAAATTCCTTGATTCCTTTCTATGGGATGTATAAAAATGAATGAAACTGCATTTTGAAATAAGACAACTGAAAGGAGTTTGCTCTGATATTTTGCCTCTGGGCTGCCCATTCTTTATTCTAACATTCATGAGGTTCATTCATTCTGTGACTTCAGGCAAGCTGCTTTACTACATTCAGCACTGAATAACAAGACTGCAATGGAAAAACTGGTGCTCCATGTCCATTAGCATTTATGCATATATAAAATAGCAAAGTGTGAGTTAGAACAGCTATGTATTGTTTAAATTTTAAAGAGTTAAGCTAATAACTCACTGTACTGATATATAAGCATTAAGGACTATGGGCTCAAATTCACAGCAGATGAGCTTGATGTCACTAAGGACCTATCAAAATTTTTACCTCTTGCGTAAAAGAAAAGATCAGGCAGGGATACATTGTCATAAGAGTTCTGGGAATCCAGTGTAAGTATTTCCAAATTATGATATTTTATACTAATAGGAAAAAATAATAGTGAATACTGAGAGAAGCTTTGTATTTGCATTGGAGCAGCTAATTAGGCAATTATAGCTGTTAAAAATTGACATAAGGCTAACCCCAGAGGAACAGCATCCCAAATCTCAGAAGGAAACAGCAGAAAATATAAGGTCTTTAAGAATGATTTTCAGTTACCTCTTTTGATATCAGCAGATTAGGTCTGTCTTCATACTTTCTGTATTAACTAATATTTACTGAGTACATCAATGACCCAACCAACAGACTAGAATTCTGAAATCTCACTCATGTAGTCTGACAATATAATTTAATAAAATATATCATGTCAAGAAAAAAATAATTCTCTTTATCTCATAGTTGCAAAACACTATGGATGCTTGAATTTTCTCCTGGTTTCTTTTTTATTTTGTTGATTTTTTTTTTGTACTGCAGAGAAATTTTTCATCACTGAAAGTATATGTCTCTATGGTTTTACTTGAAGTAGAAACTTCAGCCAAGAATGACAAACTACATAATATGTCTAACTCCAGACATTTGCATGCTTTTGACTCTGAGACTGGGATTCATGTATGGATGTTAATGCTCAGGATGACATTTTGCACCTTGCTTGAAACTGAAAATCAGTATTTTTATGAATGTAAGACCAGTAAATAACTGATTACCCTATCTCAACCCACATAATCTTTTTTTTTTTTCTTCTGAGTGGAGCGTTATGATTTTTCCATCTCAGCCAGGTACACCATGTCAGGAAGCAGGGAAGGCTGACTGCCCCATATGAGAAAGGGAGCTGGAATCCAAACAAAACAACAAGCAGCAGCATTGCAGGCCCAAAGTATCCCTGCAAGCCAAGGACAGCAGGTTGACATGGATGGCAACCATGTGCATCTTGGAGTCAAAAGTGCCAGGCAACTCCAGTGTAATAAGGCCAGTCCACAGGCAATCTGAAAAGTGAGACTGTGGGTCTGGGTCCTAACACACTGTGTGTCAGGTGCCATTTTTCTGACTCTGTGTGAGCCATCACAATTATGACACCTTCTTGATTTCCCTTTTGGAGGCACCATACAGAGGACATTAACCATCCAGCTCCTGAAGCAAAATGTTTACCTACTACTAAGTCAGGGAAAGTGCATAAAAAAATAAATAAATACATATTTTCTGTAACACAATCAATAGCTTGCTTACATATTTAATCTCTACCCTTCCTTTCATTATTAGAGAAAAATTCTCTTTGATTTCAGGACTCTTCTGACTTGACTTCAATTATTTTAGAAACTCTAAACCGAGGACTGAAAACTTTTTTTTTTTACCTACTGGTCAAGAGGATGCTCTCAAAGAGGATGTTTCTAATTATTGCTGCATTGTTTGTGAACTTGGACCTATTCATTTTCAAACAATTGTATCCAGTGTTCTGATGACTCTGACTTGGCAAGTGTGGTTCTTGAATGCCTGTACTACTTTAAAACATCTACTATGGTATCTAGTTCATACATGTACTAACATCTCAAAGTACACAATCAACAATTATATTCAGAAGATATCATAGGTTATATGTTGTATCTAGAGCTACCTATCCATCATGTATTCTCATCTACAGTAAGACAGAGCCACTGTAAACTAAGCACCAAGTACTCACCTAACACCCACTAGGCAGAAGTGTGTTGTTGCAGTGAGCATACTGTGTATTGTATACAATTTTAGTGCATAAAATCCTATTTTCTGTTGTTATGGTAGATATTAAGTCAGTCATTGTCTCAGTGTGAATATAGTGGACTATTAACAGCTGAAGATTAAAATCACTTTGGCTAATCCTTAACATTGAATGGAATTGTTATTATGTATATTAATTTTTCCTCCAAAATGTAGACCATTACTGTAAACAGTAGTGACCATCTGTTTACCATTCCATTATCAATGTAAACAGTTATTTTATATGTACAGACCTACTAAAAATTATAAACTAAATGGAGACCTGTGATTTAATAACTTTAAAGAATATCAAAATAAGTCAATTGAAAATCAAAATGTACACCATATTCTTAAACCTCTGAAAATTTAAAATCTCCAGTGAGGGTGGCATATGTAAGTCAGAGAGAAATGTTGGACAAGTGTTAGTAAACATCCAGAGATACTGTGCTAACTAATTAAAGAACAAATGTTTATAACTAGCAGTGGAATTGTGGTTTGGTCAGCACATAGTTGAGGAGAAGTTGAACCCAGATGCTGTTTGGAGTACAGGGCACACAATCAAAATATTACGGTGTTCCAGCTACAATACTTAGAATCATGCTTATCTTTTTAAAGCAGACAATTTTGGAGAGGACTAATGCGCAGATGTTTCTGTTAGCTAGATTATTAGAGTTAAATAAAACTAGTCTGTCAGTATTTAATGAGAAAGTATTTATTTAAAAATCATATCTTCAAATGCTCCAAGTATGATCTAGTGAGTCTTAACAAATCTTATGATATGGGTAGTTAAGCACGGCTACTACCTTTTATGCCTAATGTAATGCTGATGATGAAATTTGGTGACTTGACATGGGCCACCCCAAAAGAATTGGTACTGGAGCTGATGAAATTACAAATATGGTCCCCTGGCTTTGTTCATCCTTTAGTAGCACAGCTGTACTTCCCTGTTTATATTGTTACTGTTGTTTTCACACATGTATAAGTGAAAGCATGACTTTCTGTATAGCTGCTGATTGGCATGCAGTGTTCTATATCCAAATATCTCCCTGGATTAAGAGAGAGATGAAATATCTCTGAATTATACTACTGCTACAGAGATACTGTGTTTTCCTTTTGTTGTAGTCTAGGATTGAGTTATATAGAGTCATTCTTTCATGAGAAACTAGAAATCACAGAAAGGTTTGTTATTCTTTAGTGGCTGATAGCTGTTGCATATGATTGTAGCCAAAGGGAAAGAGCTTGCACAACTCTATTAAACTCTGGAAATGACAAATTTTCAAAAGTACATAGAATCAAAATACACTTTCCTTGGGTAAATGCTCATTTGGTTTGGAAGGGACTTCTGTCAGAATACAGTGTAGAAGCATGTTCTGAAAAAAAAAAATCATTTCTTTGTATTGATTTATTTCATAAGGTCTGAGAACACAGGAGGCCTCACAAATGCCTTGATGATGTTGACTGAAATAAATAAGTTGCAACTGATGGTACAAACACGGTGAAACTCACAAAAATAAAATAACACTGAAGAATCATAAATATGCCATCCATCCAAGGATGGATATTTCTGGAATCATGTCAAGTGGAGACTGCCTCATCATAAAGCAAAGTGGTTCCTTTTGGAACATTGCCCAGACTTACCTAACTATATTAACTCCAACTAGATACTGCAGCATAAATGTCAGGGCAAAATGAGCAATGGTAGTTTAGACAGGCCTCTGAGACATGTAGATAAGTGTTTCCACACAATCACCAAAGCTGACTTGGGGAAGAAAATTAGATATTAGGATACGACAAAGAAATAGCACTAATTATTTTTTTTTTTCCAGAAGTAAAAGTTTGGTCAAAAGTGTTGTCTTGTGGGATTTATATCATCAAAAGGAGAAAGATTGTTTTGCCAAGAATGGACATTTCAATGAATCTTTCAAAAGTTGCAAATGGAATTTGAAACATTAAGAATGTTTTAGAATTTGATTATCTTATTTTAAAGTAACTTATGATATGTTGTGCTATGTTGTTGAAAGAGAACAAAAAGAATATAGAATAAATGTGGTTTACAGTTGTGATTTCTTTTGGCGTTAAGTGTGATTGAATATATCACTCTATTTTAAAGGTACTGAGGATAGAACTCAGTGCAAAAATCTTTAATTTAACGCTTTTCTTCTAATACTGGAAACCTTTCACATCAGTTGTTTTCACATGGTTTTCCTCAGATGATGTTTAATGTAGTCTCAGTTATCATAAGAAAAAACAGTATTCTAACAGTGCTTTATCTATGTTCCACTCTATATCCAGGCTTGATATAGATATACAAAGTAAATTCCTCCTGCTTCAGATAATGCCATTGATACAAAACTACCCTTGTTGACTCAGATGCAGGAATATAAATCTAACCTTTTCAACACATTTTATTTTTGCAGGGATTTTAACATAAATTCTCCTATTTCTCACTTGTCATACAGAAAAAGCATTATTCCATAACAAGACTGAATAACAACAGTAAACAGACAACAATTTTGTTCCATTCATCTTAGATATATTTGGTCTTAACTTTTTTTTCATAATTGTCTCCAAAGGTCTGAACACAAACAAAACAACGAATAAAACCAAATGTTTCCCTTTTTATGTGAACGGCCTGTATACTTAAGTTTTATTCATTTTAGATATGTTATACTGTATCACAATTAAAGACAAAAACTTCCTTCAACCATTATAAACTTTATTAAAGCAGTAGATCTATTTATATTTCTTTATAACACATTCTACAGCTTTTGCAAATATGGCAAATTCTTCACTTAAATTGATTTATTGAATATAGTACTCTGAAGTCTAGGAAGGACTGAGGTGATTATTTGTATGACTGATTTATTAATCATGTCGTACTTTTCCATGATACATAGATTGAATTTTTAGTACCTTAATCTAAAATAGAAAGGACACATCAAAAGAAGAGAACATACTGTATAACTATTCATGTGTGTGAAGAAAAATTATTTGTAAAAGTATTTCTTCATCAGAAAGGAGACTGTTCCAAGGATAGGAGCAAAAGGTTTATTAGAGCATAAGAAAAGGTCTGAATCTCAAAGCTGAAAAGTAGCAGAAAACTCCTGAGAATTAGGAAAACTAAAAGATGCAGGGAAAACATAATATACAGGGGAAATAAAAGGAGTGGAGAGATAGTTTTATTTATGTCCTTGATGATCACCAACATTGATATACTCAAGGTAAGAAACAAATTTAATGGACAATGTGGGAATGACATATAGCAAGTCCAGATATAGCAATAATGAATGACAACACCCCTCCAAAAGAGGAAAACGAGATATTCTCTTCTGTTGAGTCTCAAACAAAAGACATTCTTTGAGCACGGTATCTAAGATATGCGATATGCTTTAACTTAGCTATAACCTTCAGTATTGCTGGTCAATTTATTTGGTAAACAAAAATATGTGTACGAACCACAAAAAAGTAAATCTACTGCACTGCCAAATAATATTAATACCAGCCACTACTTGCACATTCTATTTTTCCATACACTCACAAAAGCTTTACATGGCTAATTATCTCATCACCAGCCATGCCAACAGCCAGAAGGACAAACCAATGAAAGGAATGTATTTCATCTGACAAACAGTGTATGCTAATGTATAATAATATGATGCAGTGAGAAGTTACACTGCTCAGATAATACTTAAATCATATCTCTGCAACTCAGAAAAATAAAATAGAAGATAAAGTAAGTATAAAGTAAGTGTCTTGTTATTACAGAACAGATTTACTGCCCTCAAAGCTGGGGAAGAGCCGGGTGTGCTTTCAAGTGAGGCATCTGGGCCAACTGACCCTGACCCATGCAAACCACCCAGAGGAAGAGGCGAGTGATAGTAGCAGGTCACTCCCTGCTTCAAGGCACAGATGAACCCATCTGCCAACCTGACCTGTTGTCGAAAGAAGTTTACTGTTTATGGGTGCCTGGATCTAAGGACACTGTAGAGAGACTGCTGAGGTGCGTCCAACCCTCTGACTATTACCCGAGATGTTCTTTCCTGTGGGCAACAATGAGGCAAGCTCTAGAGTATCAATAGTGACTACAGAGCTCTGGTGGCCCAGGTGGTGTTCTCAATTCTGTCTGCTGGTGGGGCTAAAGGTTGCAAAGAGAAGGGGGTTGATACTGCATGCCAACTATTGGTTGCAGAGCTGATGTCAGGCACAGAGTTGTGACCTAAGCTGTTGTACAAAGTCTGATACATGTCTTGATTTTGAAATATCATGCATCTGGGTCTCTCAGCTACAGTAATAGAGTCACAATAGATCTGGGATTATTTGTAATTCAAAATATTATCATTATATAGCATTTGAGAAACAAGCCTGTAGGTTTGATAAATGACTTCTAGAACTTCTACAGAACTATGTATATCCCCTTCTTCTGTCTTTGTCCTGTCAGCACTCAGTTTGCATGCTCTGGAGAGCTAAAATCTGGATAAGAAGGTCTTTCAATGATCTTGAATGCATGTCCCATCAGATCCTCTCCTGCCTGCTCTCTCTACGTTAGTAACAGGTAAGCATGAAGATAGTACACAGATGGAAAACATTCCTACATCTCTGTTTTTTGTCTGAAGTAAGAGATCTGTAGCTCTTTGGACTTTGTTCTTACCTCTTCTGAGTTACAATACTCTCATTTTAGGCTGTATCCTTAGTATAGCACTTGCATATATGGTGTCTGATTGCCAAGTTTCTCTGCAGACTCCTCATTCATATGCTTCCTTATGATTCATGCCTGCATACCGACAAGCTATAGCATTGTTGTAATTGTCCAGGTTGAGTTCTAAGATTTCTGGGGGCAGCTGTCAGTGTTCAACTACCCTCAGTCACGCTAATTGTGGAGAACTGTGGCAGAATGTGCCAGTTATTCCACAACTAAGTGTAGACCCACAGAGAGATCTTCACTGATATGTTTCCACTGCCTCTGTATGCCACCTCCCACAAGTTTCCAGTTTCTAAAAGCAAAGTTTTTGATAACTGCTACTTCCAAGAAATTTTATCACAATTTCCCTCTTCAGTTAAGCTTTGCAGTTAATGTTTGTGTAACTAAAATCTCAAAATTGTAACACATCTATGCTAATTCAGCTAATAAAAATGTTTTTTCAATGCTTGACATGACATATGGCTGCCGAGAGACAGCAATCTTTTTCGTTGGTTTGTTTGTTTGTTTTCTTTTTTTTTTTAAATCTAAACTAGGCTGTTTGTCCCAGCCCAGTTATTTTTCTGTAAAATGTATTTTACTACTTCTATGACGGAATAACTATATTTAGTGGAAAAAGGAAGAGCTATGGATGTCATCTATCTGGACTTCTCTAAGGCCTTTGACATGGTTCCCAACAACATCCTTCTCTCTAAATTGAAGACATACGGATTTGATGGGTATACTGTTAGGGGATGCAGAATTGGTTAGACGGTCACATCCAGAGGGTAGTGGTCAATAGCTCACTGTCCAGATGAAGGCTGGTGACAGATGGTGTCCCTCAGTGGTCCATATCAGTACTGTTTAATATCTTCAACAATAACATAAACAGTGAGATAAAGTGCACCCTCAGCAAGTTTGCAGACAAAACCAAACTGAGTGGTGCAGTTGACACACCTAAGAGATGGGATACCATCCAAGAGAGACCTGAATAAGCTCAAGAAGGCTGACCATGTGAACTTCGTGAAGTTCAACAAGGCCAAGTACAAGGTCCTGCACCTGGGTCAGGGAAATCCCCAATATCAATACAGGCTAGGGGATGAAGGGATTGAGAGCAGCCCTGCCAAGGACTTTGGACATAAGCTGACAATGTATGCTCACAGGCCAGAAAGTCAACCGTATGCTGGGCAGCATACTGAAGCACGGCCAGCAGGTTATGGGAGGTGGCTGTTCCCTTCTGATCCACTTTCATGAGACTTCACCTGGAGTACTGCATCCAGCTCTGGAGCCCTCAGAAGAGAAAGACATGAACCTGTTGGAGCGAGTCCAGAGGAGGGCCACAAAAGTGATCAGAGGGATGAAGCACCTTTCCTATGAGGACAAGCTAGAGAGTTGGGGTTGTTCAGCCTGGAGAAGAGAAGACTCCGGGGAGACCTTATAGTGGCCTTCCAGCACCTGAAGGGGGCCTACCGGAGAGATGGAGAGAGACTCTTTATCAGGGACTCTTTGTCACTCCAGGCTGAACAACCCCAACTATCTCAGCCTGGCTTCATATGAGAGGTGATCCAGCCCTCTGATCATTTTTGTGTCTGTCCGCTGGACCTGTTCCAACAGGTCCATGTCTTTCCTGTGTTGACGACTTCAGAGCTGGACACAGTATTCCAGGTGGGGTCTCATGAGAGCAGAGTAGGGGGCAGAATCACCTCCCTCAACCTCACTTCAGCCTACAGCAATACTAGTTGCCTCTCTGTCTTGTTACTATAAATGTCTTGTAGAGGAGGGGACCGGATTCAGTTGCCTACCTAAAGGCACCTGGTGCCATTTTAGACGTTCTATGGAATCCCACTTGACCTTCATCTACTTCTTTAGAAAGCAGCAAGTCTTTTGTAGATCTCCTATGTTACAAACACCAGCTACAGGCATGTCCCAGATACTTTACAGCCTCCAAAATACCACTTAGACAACTAAATACCACCCAATGAGTCACACTGGTGACATCGTAACAGATCTCCTTCATAGAATTTGCCTTTATGTGACCCTTGCAAGACCCTGATTTCTTTGGAGATAGTGTTACAGACCATTTCACCTTCAGTTAAACAAAATTCAAAATTACAAGCATCATTTCACTGGTATTAGTGTGTAATTTAACAAAGCTAAAAAATATGTACCTGATTCTCCAGAGTTTTTCAATCAGTGTTTTTTAGTATGTTCATGCTATTTGCTTCTATATTCATTGAATTGAATATGACGGTGGTGAGTGTATGTCTAAATCTGTACTTCCTTGTAAAATGCTTGAAACTAGACTTCCTAAACTTCTCTGCCCCTTTCAGACATTATTCTGTTCAGTATAACACTCCTAGAAAAAAACCGCAACCATCAGCAAATGACAAACAAACAAAAAAAGACCCCCAAACCCCAAGATTTAGTATGTATAATTCATTCTCATGTATAATTCTAATAACCATCAATAAAGTTCTTTTAGGAGGGTGAAAATGAATCTGGGAAACAGGCATACTTTTCTTTCAGTTAATGAAAACAAAGCTGTGCTATTCTGCCATTAGCTGACATCTTTGACTTGGTCTCTGCTGATGGCATGTGTACAAAATCATTTCAGTATTGCTTAAAATATTTCTACCATTTTATTTTTATTTTTTTAATTGCTCAAGTGACCTTCGTGTGGCTGATTTTATATACTTTAGCCACTTAAGCTGTCTTTTTCACTAAAACCTCATTTGAGTTGGTTTTGAAGATAGGGAATATGTTCTCTCAGACCTCTGTCTGGCACTCTCAGTGTTTGTCTGAAGGAGAAGTTCTTTCTTGAAAATCATATTATTATACACAATATTTGTGCAAGATTTTTCTTTACTGCACATTTTTCAAGCATTTTGAGAGTTTGTTCAAAGTCACTGTGTCTCCCAGCTGACTTTTATATGACCAATTATTAATCTAATTGCAGCAATAGATGATGCACCTGAACTACTGTGGGGATAGTAAGGCCAAGTATAGCAAGGTGTATAGCAACAAGCATTACCACCATTGATGAAAATAATTGTCTTCTAATCCCCAATTTTGGTGTCAATTTGTATAATATTGTCCTCAAACATACACACGGTACTTTTGAAACAGCTGTTGATCCCTAAGACATTTTCGCCAGCACTGGAAAGAACAAATGGCCTTTACTGGCTGACAAAATTCTGGGGCCCAGTAGAATACAGCCTATAAAACTATTTAAAACAAAAATAATTACAGGCCTGCTCCCTTATATAAAGTAATGATCGATTCAAAGTGCATTTACTGAGGCTAAACCATTGTTTCACAACCTGTAAATGTCTAGTGAGTCTAGATTTTAGCAAGCACATGGCACTTTCCAAAGCTGCGATAAGGTACCAGAAACAAGTATGCTGCTGTTTCCAAGCCAGTTCTAACTCTGACACCTGACCTCATGTGGCTTTCTATATCCTGAAATTAGTTGTAGGCTGTTGCTCATTTCACCTTGGTCAAAAGCAAGTAGAGCCTTGGATACATGACCTGAGTTATAAAAACAGATCAGGTCTAAGATGGGTGACAATAGCATCCAGCAACTTGGCAAAGTTACTATTAAAAATTTGAAGAGCAGCAAAGTATTCCTTTTTATGATGGCAATAGAGCTGGTAAAAGAAGACCATAATAAACAAGGCAAAATAAAAAAAAAAGTGTGAAGCTGTTATTTGCCAGATTTAATTTCTTCTCTGGAGCTCCCTTCTTCCTTCTTCATATTTTCTCAACCTTGTAAGGTTTTTCAAGGACACCGTTGTATGAGGCCCATTTTGAAGGGCTGCATGTCAGAGGCAAAGGCATAAATGAAGAACAAAAGGGGGTGCAAGACGGACTTCTTAGCACTGCCACAAACTTCTGTGAAGTAAGTCTTGAGCTCAGCAATGACACATTTTCCACACATCCCGTTGTGTTGCCGTTGTTGTTGTTTTTAACTAGGGCAGTGGGAAAGCCTCTTGTAATGTGGACATGACTGAGAGCTTCAGCAAAAGGAAGCAGTTTTGGGAAGCATATGGACAAGGTCACGAGATTTCTTAATGTCATAGTCTGTGATATTCAGCAGTGAAGTTTGCTAAAAGTTGGCAGTTTCACAAGCTATGAATAAGAAATTCCACTTGCCCACACTGCCACAATATCTGAACAGCCTGTTCTATATATTTCTTCAGTCCTTTGTACTACCAGATGCCATACATACATTATTTTTGCAAAAAGGCATTCTTTTTATAGAGGTGTTTCCCATATTCTGGCAGAGTTGATTGCAATACAACATTAATCATTTATTTAGAACTTGGTTTTCTCTATTTGTATACCTTTTACTGTGTTTGTTGCTGATTTATTTTAAAATGTGATAAAGTCTGGAAATGTTTTCTTTTTTCACCATGTTGGTTTTAGTACTTTTATTTCCATACGTATGTAGCGAACATGAAGTTTAATATATTTTCCTGTGTAATAATTATAACAGACAATATATGCATCAGCAAAACTAAAATGGGTTCCAGAAAACATCTTCTAAAATAATAGTATCACATGATAAAATTATTTAAATGTGCTGGAAATAGGACATACTTACTAACTTTTTAATTAAATGATGCTCCAAAATGGAAGATCCCATAGCTTAATAGATGATGCATTTTTTAATACCTTCTTTTGACTCATTTAACTAGATGTGTTAATCTTATAAAACCATTTAATTTTATCCTTCCTGTGTTAAAATAAATGTACATTTTCCACCATGCTGCCTAAACTGACTCAATAGAATTTTTATAGATATGTTTTAAGTAGCATGCTTTTGCTTTTCTGCAGCTTTTCCCACAAAGTTATTTATTTCCCCATATACATAACAGCAGAATTTGAAATAATGCTTGCCTAATCCAAATGGTTTGATTACTAAAGGTCTGAAGTGGAAAGCTATGTTGTTGAACTTGGAAAGAAAAAGTTTCTTATATATTTTTTCTCCCACTAGAAAGCTGGTCTTCATCTTTAATTCTCTATAAATTGTTTTCTCTCTCACACATTAATGCCATGTATGTTAATTGTAACTCCCTAATTAATTTTAGTTTCTTGTCAGGAGTGTCATGTAGGCTAGAAACATCCATTTTCACTTAATATCTCTGTCATTTGTATAGAATTAACTCAACAAAAGCTGTACAGACAATGTACAATTGTTTGTATAAAAACATTATTCTTTGTAACAATTTTCTAACATTCAAATTCACACAACTATTTTAATGAAATTTTTCTGGAATACTTATGTTAAACAGTATCACCAATTTGAGTTGAAAGGGGCTTTATTATTAAAATATTAATATACTAATTATTAATTTTGCAGTTAATGACTTGATACACAGAGAAGAAAGAGATATTTTTCTTCTTTTTGATATATGTAATTTTATATTTAAACAATTTAAATTATAGTGTTTATAAAATGCTTTAATGTAGTTTTTATAGCTAAGGCCTCAAAATAACCTCAGCTAAAGGTCATTTGCTTGTTTTTTCCCATTACCTTAGAGCACAATTTATCTGTATTCCTAACATAGCAATATTATACAGGCAGTAGATCAGAAATACTAATTGAAAATGTTACCGAGATTTGCTGCCTGAATCAACCAGTGTTTTTTAAAGTTGGGAGCTTCTTTTCCTTCCTATCTGTTGCTGAGAAAGTGTGGTAGATACTCTTCATTCTTACTGCTCAAAATGAGAGCATGAAAACAAAGTTAACAAGGTGAAATATCTCATTTCAGTTCTGTGAGAGGAGATAAACGGTGGGTGGGGTCATTCTAATAACTGCAGCCCACCCAAATGCATACGTTTGAATCTGTGGAATTTTAGTCATAGCAACTGGCTACCCCACCCCCCCTTTTTTGTTTGCCCCCCATTCAACAAACTTCAAGAAAACACACGCAAAAAAGTAATCTTCCTTTATAGGCCTGGTGTGGAAACAATTTTTGCATGCCATTGGTTCCAAAATTATTCTAATTCTTCCTTCATCCTCATTCAGGCTTCCATGCTATGAGATTTCCTACCCATTCTACACCTAGGTTGGCAGCTTTCTTCTTAATACGTCATAACATAATATGGTCAAGCTAGAGCTTGAAACTTGTATTCAGGGTTCCCCAAGGTCCTTTATCATTTCCAAACAGCCTTCAAAGTTCTTTCTAGCTTGTGAGTGCCCCCGACTTGGACATTTATTGCTATTAGAATAATGTGACAGAAAAGGAAGAAGGAAAGGCACAGTATCAGTTCTGATTTCAATTTAATTTATTCTTGAAGCACTGGATTTACAGATTTTTGGAAAATGACTCTACAAAATCCATTGTGTGCCCATCTATATGTTGTCTAACCTGATAAACTTTACTTGTAGAAATGTACTTCTTCAGTGTTTCAGGCTATGGGGTTATGAAAATGTTTCTCAGTTTTGTTTTTGTTGGTTTATTGGGGTTCTTTTAATTTATTTAAATATCATGTGACAAGTCTGAGCAAGGCACCCATTTGTGACCCTTATTCTCAAACTCTCAGTTCAAATAGTGACATTTTCTGGAACTCAAACATAGAAAGGAATTATACAGAAGGTGGAAGCAAGGACAGGTAACTTCAAGGAATGCAAAGAAGCACGAAGAGATAGATTTAGGAAAGCCAAAGCCCACCTGGAGTCGAATATAGCAAGGGATGTCAAAAAACAACAAAACCAAGAAGGGCTCTTATAAGTATGCAAGTGGCAAAAGAAAGACTGGGAAAAATGTAGCCCCATTGCTGAATGAGGCAGGAGCCCCAATGACACAGGACATGGAAAAGGCTGAACTACTGAATTCCTCCTTCACCACAGTCTTCAATAATAAGTAATCCTTTAGGATTCCAAGGCCCTCAAGACTAGGGGTAAAGCCTGAAGCAAGTGGAACTTACCCTTCCACTAGCAGGTTGAGGGAGGTGATCCCATTCAGCACTGGTGAAGCCACACCTGGAGGTACAGGTCCAGTTCTGGACTCCCCAGTACAAGAGACACATGGACGTACTTGAAAGAGTCCAATGGTGGATCACAAAGATTGTGAAGGGACTGGAGCATCTTTCCTATGAGAAGTCAGGGAGCTAGTCTCAGTCAGGGAGTTAGCTAGAAGTGAAGGGTCATGGGGGTTTCATCAGTGTTTAAAAATACTTGAAGGGAGGGTGCAAAAGGCATAGGGCCTCCATCCTTGGAGATATTCAAAAGCTGTCTGGACATAGCCCTGGGCAACTTGCTCTTAGGGGATCCTGCTTTTGCTGGGAGCTTGGAAAACATGACCTTAGAGGTCCCTTCCGACATCAACCATTCAGTGTTTCTCTAACTGTGTCCACAAGAAGTTTTTTTCAGGTGAGATGGAACATTAGCTTGGATTTGGAAATCAGTGCCTCCAGTTCCATTAAGGATTTTTTTTTCCCTCTGGTACTGTGTCAAATGTTTTTCTTAAGAAGAGAAACTGAATGGAAGTAAGCTGTAATGGACAAGTCCAAATTAAGAACCTGTTGTGGCAATCATCTCTTTTGAGGAGAAAAAGGGGTAGTGTAAAAGCCAGGCAGGTTCGTCTACCTGCAGAGTATTACATCTTTACTAGAAACTGTATATTGAAAGGACTAAACTAGTACTGAGGAGAAAACACTTATATTAATCATGTCAATCATAAGGGGAAATTTTTTGAGTGTCTGGCTTTATTGTCTTTTGTTATGGAGTCAGGGGATAGAGATTTTTTTGCAGGTATGAGATGTTTCATTTATTCTTAATCAAAACATCTGTTGATCTATGTTTCTACCAGCAACTAGGGAATGAGGGCTCTAGGATAAATTAGCCACAGTCACCCATGTGGCCCTTTCAGTCCCACATGCTTATTTTTCTCTCCTTCAGTACTCTGCAGACTCAGGGAGGGCTTAACGTCATCCCCCATCTGACTTATACCCCAAATGTCTCAGTGCTCCCAGCTACTTACCCACTTAGCTTTGCTTTATTTTTCATCATCCTAGCTTTACTGCTTCCTTTTGCTCTAATTCCTCTGTTGCACACATTTGTTTAACTGTTATTTTACTTCTTGTAGTACTAAAAACTGGAGGACACAGTAAATTGTAAGCTGGGCTTCATATCCTTATATGAAATGAGCAAAACGTGATGTGAATAAAATTCACCATAAACAACATAAAGAAAAGGTGAGAAACCAAATAAAAGCTCCAGTGCATGACAGAAAACAGCAGATTGTTTTTAAGGAATGGGGAAAAAAGTGTTATTAACAGAAGTTTGTTTTAATAAAAGGGATTGACAAAGATGTAGTCTCCATCAGTGGGAAGAATAGGAAATATCTACAAGTGAGGAAACTGATTAGAATTCACTGTTAATGGCAAATTCTATGAGGAAAAAGAAAAAAAGGAACTGAGTAGTATTTTTAGGTGATGTTGTAATCCAAAATAATTGCTGACTCAATATGTTTAAGAAAAACAGGGTGTTGAGTACACAAGTGGTTGTTCTGTAGAGCTGAGTGAAATAACAATGGAAAACTCTGACAGAATTCAGTTTCATCTACCAACCTGAAAATTAGACTATACATACAACATTAATTTACTTCCTTCAAGGCTTTATACCTTATGAGACAGGCACATCATTTCACATAAAAGCCATAGCTGTATTAGCTCTTTCTTTTCCTGATTATGACAAGAATATGTGCTAATTTGAGCTTGAGTTTTATGTAAGCTTATATAGTTTAAAAAGTGAGTAGAGCTGGTAGTATTCAAACAGCTCGAATATTTTAGAATAATTACTTTCTGTGGTCTTCTATTTGATATAAAACAGAAGAGAGCACAGCAGGTTATTTTGGGTTTGTAATGCTTATGTTAAACAATTAGCTGTTATTGTTGATTGCCCCCTTAGAAATAGCCAGGAATTGTTATCCTATGACACATTTCTGCAGTTGTCCTCATGTAGAATATACCCCTATGGTTTTACAGCTTGGATAGAGAAAACCTGTTTTTCTGCCTGTTCCAGTGTCATTCCTGCTTTAGATTGTAATAGAACCGCAATGTGTGCCAGTACTTGCTGTTGCAATGAGCTCCGGAGCACAGTTTGTGCATTGCCTTCAGGAACTGGAAGATGTAGCCATGTATAGACAAGAGCCAAAAAGTCTCCTCCTGAAAGCTCTTACATGACTGAGACTTCCGCTGCAATAAAGTACCATGTACAAGAGATTATGGAAATGATTTCCCAACCTCTCTTTTGCTACCACTGAAGTACAGTAAATCTTCACTAAATCATCGCAAAATCCTATGTCTCTGTCTGTAAGAAGAGAACATTCTCATAAATGGTGAAAAGGAAAAGCTGTACATTCATTGAAATACAGGACTTGTGGTTGTATATTCAAATAGCGAGACAGATTAGAGTGCCATACACATAAAAAGCTAGAAATTCTGTTTATTTGACATGGAAAAAGGGAATCTGAAGACGAGCATCCAGAAAATTTCTGTGTGTGCTAAAGCCTTTCATCATTCTGTGATAAATTTGGACCTCCCATGAGGACAACTGCCCCCCACAAAATTACAGGACAATACTTTCCTTATATATATGGGAAACACTACTAGTGTTATTATTACAGAATTACCAAATACTGAAATAGTAGACTCCTTCCTCCATCAATTCCTGCCTGTGATGTAGTCACAGGCATGATTTTGAATACAGAAACCATTTATACTTATGTATAAAAATTTATAAAACCTGTTTTTTTTTCCCTGTTTGACTATGCCTTTCTCTCTATTCTTCCTCTCTGCCCCTCATTGCTTCATATCTCTACGGGTATCTCTATGGCACTAACTACCATGGCACTAACTACCATAGCATCTTACTAACTCACATACATTAACAGAGGGCAAATCTTCCATAAAAAAATCATTTTTGTGAAATGGCTTTTGAACAAAATGATTTTTTTATTAAAAACGTTTGGTAGCCATTTTTTTCCTGGAAATAAAAGTTGAAAAGGATAACGTTTTCAGTTTTCCGATTCTCGACACGTATCCTAAAAAAAAATCAAATTAAGAAGATTTAAAAGTAGTCATAGGAAAAAAAATAATTTCCCAACCAGGTCTAAGAGGACAGATCAGTCTAATTCTCCTTTCCTCTTTGCACAGAGACACAGTAGGAGGTCTGGTATTAGTTAATTTTTTTTCCCAGGATAATCTGAATGGAGACTTTCATTTGCTACTGTATTTTCAATTGTGAATGCTAGCCTCAGCAAAAATAAGACAGCTATTCTTGGCAGTACTTTCAAGCAACACTTTCAAGAAGTGAAAACCCTACACGCTCAACCAATGACATATGGCATATCTTATTGAAAGACCTGTTTGTTTGTTTGCTTTTTTGCAACATTTTAACACTCAGTCTCTGACAGTTTATGTTGTCTTTGGTCCTGCCATGCATTTGTCAGGGGGAGACAAACCATTAAAAGCAGAAGATGTATTTATTCCTCAAATAAAAAGAAAAAGAGAAAGTTAGAGAAGAAAGATAAAATGCAGAATTTTTATTTAAATGTTAAATATTTATTAAATAGAAAATCACTATGCTTTTTTTGTTGAGATGTTTCCCATCAGATAAGGCTGAAATATTTTCTTTTATTCCCTGCCTTGGGTCACTTTTTTGGAATGACAGTTAGAATCATTTAATACTATTTAATTTACTTGCTTTGAAGAAAACAAGACAAGCAATAAAAAAAAATGCATTTACTAAAAAGGAAAACACTTCCCTTATATCATTTTGTTATGCTTTATTGCTTTCCCAGCCTTTTAAGCTCTGTTACATTTTATGAGAACCAGCACAATGAGACCTCATCTCTACATTTTCTTGTGGGTGACTGAGTCAAAATCTCTCCACTGGCCTCACTTGTGAAAGCTGTAATATTCATCACTTTTACAGGATAAAGAACATAATTCAAAATCAAGAACGGAAGGACACAGTAGCAAGCTAGCAAACACAAGCTTTGATTACTGAAGAACTTAGGCTGAAAGATTTAGAATTTCATGGTCATTTAGAACAGTTTTGGTTCTGTCATAAAACAATTACTCAGTGAATTTGACATTGTTTTTCTCTTAATATGGATCACGTAACAGGTTAGTTGTGGCTTCTTTTCTCTTTCTATTTCAAAATGACATTTCAAAATATTTGCATATTTTGAAAACAAATGTCATGCTGTCTCTCTGTCACTTCCTCTCTTTTTCCATCATATTAAATATTTTATAATCACACAAAATATTAGTGTATTGCCTGATGAGTTACAGCCTCTCACTGCTGGAGTAATTCTCATTTGTCCTTATAAAATCTGTTTGCAAAATGAAAACCACTGAGATAAATTATTATTAATATTGTGTTGTCGCTACCAATTTTAGAATGAACTGAATTTAAAAATCGATTGGGAGTCAATTGTCCTGTTCAGGGTAGGATGTTTCATTTAAAGTGGTTGTGTTTGAGCCAATGTGCAAAAGTTCCTTTTTCCTGCCTAGGGTAACCATATGGCTGAAGTCAGAAAGCACTGCACTTATTTATGCTTCTAGAGATTCCAAAACTGATAATTTGTCCATACATGTTAAAAAACTGGAGGGAAGAAAATTCTGTTTCCATTTTGAGTTGATCCAAATCAAGAAGTGACTTCTGAGAGATCAAAATGGCACCAAGTAATATGATGGTGTTATAGATCACTAATATGAATAATAGCATTTTTAAATGATATTTCCAGAAGGCTACTATTTCACAAGTTATTTCCAAAGGAGATCATGTTGTCATACAAAGAAATCTAAAATCTATTATATAAGTGGAAACAGTGATTTCAGTGAGCTGTATGTCAGTCTTCATGATAAACTCTCTACCAAGTAATAATTTGTGTACATATTCTTCTTACACATAAAAACTGACAGCTTAAGTTTTTAAAAATAAAAGGAATTTTTTTTTCTAGTTTTGTTCCATGAAAGTAAATATCTCCTTAATTATAGATTGAGATTTAATTTGGAATATTATGAGAGCTTAAAACCCTCTCTGTGTCAAGAAAATATTGTCCTTTATTTTGTTACTTGCAAGATAGATAAAACAAAATTATATGATTGCCACTGTGGCCAACTTGCATCTCTCCCCTCAGCCTAAAATTGCTTTAGTTTATTGAGCAGTTAAAGGATCTCCTCCTTTTATTTAGTTTTCCCAAGTTTTAGGTTTGTAATAAAAACTCAGAACACCTGCATTCCATGGTTTGTTATCTCTTAGTGCTCCAATTCTTGTAATAGCAACCACAGGAAAACTATAAAACAGGATGTGTGTGTGTATGTATGCATGTATAATGTATCATGCCCTACCAAGTAAACTACTGCAAAATCACCACTAACAAGTATATCTATGATTATCTTGATCTATATGAAGCTATTACTAATTACTAACAGCAATCAATAATATAGTAACAACTTACCAACAATATAACAACATATATTTATGATAGATCACAGAATCACATGGGGTTGGAAGGGAACTCCGGAAATCATCTAGTCCAACCCCCCTGCCAGAGCAGGTCTACCTAGAGCAGGTTGCAAAGGAACATGTTCAGGTATGTTCTGAATGTCTCCAGAGAAGGAGACTCCACCACCTCCCTGGGCAGCCTATTCCAGTGCTCTGACACCCTCAAAGTAGAGAAGTTCCTCCTCATGTTTAGGTAGAACTTCTTAGGTTCAAGTTTGTGCCCATTTCCTCTTGTCCTATCCCGGGGCACCACTGAAAAAAGACTGGCCCCATCCTCTTGACACCCTCCCTTTAAGTATTGATAAGCCTTGATCAGATCTCCCCTCGGCCTTCTCTTCTCTAGACTAAAAAGACCCAAGTCCCTCAGTTTTTCCTTGTAAAAGAGGTGCTCCAGGACCCTAATCATCATAGCCCTCTGCTATACCCTCTCCAGCAGTTGCCTGTCCTTCTTGAACTGGGGAGCTATATAAGATAACTTATATGGATATATAGTGCTGGTATCAACTGAATTAGACAGATTTCAGAACGGGCCAAACCATTCCAGAGGGGAGAACAAAACAATTTCAGAAGGGGACCCAATCATCCCAAAGGTGAGAAGGACAAACCAAACTGACGCCAAAAGTGGGCTCATACGGGTACCACAAAGACAGCAGGCAGAGTCTCACTTCACAGATGATCCACATTACAGCGCCTGGAGTCAGCTGGACATGTTCAGTGAGAATCCAAGGTCTTGTAGAAAGTTTATACAGACAGTTTAGCCTGTGTAGGAAAGGAAAGCTCCATGCAGCCCAGGACGTTCTCGGAGAGAGGCTCCATTTTGTGTAAAAATTAAATCCTTGTTATAAAGACATGAGAACATAATTTATGTGAAGAAAATTTTTCCTACTATCCATTCTAAACCTCTCCTGGCACAATTTGAGGCCATCTCCACTTGTCCTATTGCTTGTTACTTGGGATAAGAGACTGACCCCCACTTCGTTACAACCTCCTTTTAGGTAGTTGTAGAGAACAATGTCTCCCTTTCTCCAGGCTAAACAACCTCAGTTTCCTCAGCCACTCCTCATAACACTCGTGCTCCAGACCCTTCACCAGCTTCATTGCCCTCCTCTGGACAAGCTCCAGCACCTCAATGTCTTTCTTGTACTGAAGGGCCCAAAATTGAACACAGCATTTGAGATGCGGCCTCAGCAGTGCTGAGTACAGGGGGGCAATCATCTCCCTAGTCCTGCTGGCCGTGCTATTTCTGATACAAGCCAGGATGCTGTCGGTCTTCTTGGAAACCTGAGCACACTATTGGCTTATATTCAGCCAGCTCTCAACCAACACCCTCAGGTCCTTTTCTGCCAGGCAGGTTTCCAGTCACTCTTCCCCAAGCACTGCATGGGATTGTTGTAACCCAAGAGCAGGACCCGGCATTTGGCCTTGTTGAACCTCATACAACTGGCCTCCACCCATCAATCCAGCCTGTTTTCCGCCTCCTAACCAGGCCAACTTTATGGCTGCTCACATCAACCTCATTTTACCCTTTTAGTTATGCCTGCATATAAGTAATTCAATGATCTGCAGTTCAGCATTTTGATTAGTGCTTTGCACTTTCATAACCTAACATACAACTTCAGGAAGTTGTACACATCGTTGTGGACATCGTACACAAACCTGTTATTTGAAAATGTAGACCCAGATTTCTTCTTCCAAACGTATCTACTGCTTGTTCTCTGGGTACCCCTGCAACAAAATTCTGGGCTAACTAATTGAACAGCATACATGTGCAGCATAACACAAGTAAAATGTCTTGTATTGGATGTCAGTAGAAACGTTCCTCAGAGCACCTGAATGATAAGTATGATTGTATTCTACATCCTGTTATATGTGCATGGTAGCTTATAGCATTAAACTTTAGTGAAACACTGAGTCAGGCTAATAGCTGTTCTGTACTCCTCTCTCACATATGTTCTCATTATAAGAAACGTGGTGTTAAGTCCCAATGAATAGTGCTACTCTCTTATACAAAATTTGATGACAGGAAAACTAAGTCAGGACTGTAGTCACAGCCTGAAAGAAATATGTGCATTTGGGGGAGGGGGAAAAGGCTGTCTGGATCAGCACCAGGCTTAGGATGAGGCAAATTCTCTGCTGTTAAAGGTCTTCACCTTACAGTAGCTGAGGTCTTGTGAGGACCATTTGTGCCAGCAAGTGGTAACATGTCTCCAAACAGCATGACTTCTTGCACTGATTTTATGACCTGAGGTTTCTCAGGGAAGCAAGGTGGCCCAAGTGAGTGTCCATGCTGGAGGGTTTTGAATTATCAAGTCATGAAAGGTGCTGGAATATCTACTGATATACCCATACATGGTTCACCTCAAAAGACCCTGAGGTTGGGACAGTGTAAAGTTAAACAAGGACAGTAAAAAGAAGACACAACAATTAGTGAAGATAAATCAGTCCTGTGAATTAGAAAGAGCAAGGACTTGAATATAGCTCTCATAAGGAAGTGAATTAACCCTTTTTAAGCTATCATCTGTCTTGGATTTCTGTTCATTCACTGCAGGTTTGACTAGAAATCCTTTTCCAGTAATGAAAAGCCTATAAGAAGTGCCATCCAGACAATTTTTTGTGAGCAGCTTCTCTTTTGACAAACCAACACTGCTAAGGA
Organism: Tringa tobata; assembly: GCA_033628505.1. Taxonomy (NCBI): domain Eukaryota; kingdom Metazoa; phylum Chordata; class Aves; order Charadriiformes; family Scolopacidae; genus Tringa; species Tringa tobata. The sequence continues at coordinate 17,228,105 of JAHREE010000480.1, forward strand.
GACATTTTTGTTTTAAAATATCTAATCAACTTCATGCACCTTTCCCCCAAGCAAAAATGAGTGCACACAATTACAGGGAATGAGTGCTCAGGGTGGCAGGGTGGTTTTCTTTTCTGAAGGATTTTTCCCCTAGTAGTCATAGAGAATAATGTGAAATATATTTCCTCACAAGATCTACCTGGCATTTATACTGCATCCAAAATAGTACCCACAAAAGTTATTATATTATTCATACGCGAAGTACATTTCTTGTCTTGCAGAGTGGTAACATTTGTTTAAAAATACTATTCTTTCAATTATTTAACTCCTGTTGTTATTCTTCATCCTTATTAGTCCACAGAAATAAGTCTGAGGAGAGTCAGTGACAGTAACAACACCGCAACTTAAGATCCAGGAGGTTCATTTTTGTTTCAATAGTATCATGTCAAACCGCTACATCAATGAAAAAGACTCACATTCTCATTAATGTCCCTCTTCAACAGAAGGAGTCTTCGAACTGAGATGATCCTGCTAGAATTTGACATAAACCTTTAAGAAGACTAGACAATTCATTTAGGGACTTAAGATCAGTAACTAATCTATTCCCTGCTGGGTCTGCCCTAATTTTGTATTCTAGGGATGAAGAGGAAGCCTGTTACTCTGCATGTCCTCTCTGGACAAGTTTGCTTACACTCTGTAGTTGCATAAGAAATTAATAATATGTTGTGCATGGTATTTGAGCCACTTCACTCTCCCAGAGCTGATGCTGGAGTTTAACTAAGTCACTTGGAGCAGAGTCTTATCTGAGGTAATTCCATACATCTTAATTACAATGAAAAATTTTATGTGAGCTGTTGATCTGGATTGCTATAGCTACGTATCATGAAAGAGTGTTCACTGCAGAATTAACCTTTTCATGCTACACATTGATGGTCTGAGCTAAACAGATATTTTTTTTTCTGCTTTCCCATAGTCTTTTTTTACTTTCTGACATTTTCACATGTGGACTTTACACTGAGATTCTTTTCAGCTAACACATCAATGGAGAACAATTGTACTAGCTTTGATTTCTGCCCACATTGAACTAAGTCATAAGGTCATAGCTCAATTTTTGTCAGCTGTTTGTTTTTTTTTTAAGAGACTAAAACCCTTCACATCTCAGTGATACAAATATATCTCAGAAATCTGCATAAGAACTACTGCAAGAAGAAAAAAAAAACAACAAAGAAAACTGAGTTGTGGAATTAGCATGAGAGACAGACGTTTTCTCTGATCCTTTGCCTTTTAGAGTTATCTGAGTAAGGGCTAAGCAAAACTTTGGGATTTGGTTTCTGCAGCTGATAGTTGTTTAATTAGAGTGTGAGTTCCATTATGGCTTGAGATATGAGTGAGATCATGAGATGCATTATTATGTGATGTTTCTTAGTTAGGGATAATTACAAATTTAAGTCCCTTAAATGTTGAATATACCCCGGAAGAAGACTGAAAGTGGCATATTTGTTGCATCTTCCATGTGAATATGACTACCACAAATTGATTTGGTTTATAGGTGATGTTTTTAAAAGCTATTTAAAAGCTACCTATTTAGACAACATTTCTGAAACTAGATGTTTTTAATAGGACCTGGAAATGTTGAAAACCTTGATATAGGTGCATCTACATAAGTATTTTATCTTGTATCAAATGTACTATTTGAAGCAAACCACTTGGTTTTCCCATTCATCATGGTTTAGTACACATCACAGAGTAGTCTCAGAGTGCACTACCTGGATTTCCTTTGTATGCAAGTAAATTAGGTGTTCTCCAGAAGCACACAGCTAAAGCAATTCGACTACTTGTATCCATCAAAACCAGGCTACAGAAGTAAAAACTCTCTGAAATTCTGATAATGTGGATGTCAAGTTATTAACACTAACTGTTTTGTTCTACAGATAAAGTTTTAGTGGTTGGCACTATTTTCCCTCATTGCCAGGTCAGAGGTAAAACAGGCAAGCAATTTCTTAATGGGCCAGCCTAACTGGAATAATAAGGGAATAATAATTGTACCTTTTACATAAATATATGAAGTTATACATAAGTTTTAGTTGTGACCATCTCTGAGTAACACAGTGAATTAATGCTTGTCACAAAATTTCTTTCCCTTTACCAGAAATTTGTATCTTTGAATAATCAGAGCAACTTTGAAATCACTCCCCAGGCTCACTGTAGTTCCCCAACCACCTTTCATACAGTAAAGCAACACTGTTTCCCAGAAGAAAAAAAAATACGAGAAGAGTGTTGTAATTATTGCTGGAAGAAACTATTCTCTCTTCTTTATTCATTATTTAAACATGTTCATGTACTGGAAAAATCCTTGAAATATTCCATGCTGATTGTATATGGGCATTTCTTATGGGCTTTTGTTTGTTTGTTTATTTTTGGTCTTGTTTTGTTTTGTTTTGTTTGTTTTGGTGTGAGGCATTGACATTTGTTTTCTTGGGGTTTTTTTTTTGTTTTGTTTTGGTGGTGATTCCCCCCCCCAGATTACTATTCTGATAGCTCTATACATTTTTTTTCTCTCTATTTTTATGAAAATGTACCTGAAGACACTAGTTACTGTGAAAAATTGTCATGTCTTTATTTTTTAAAATATTAGTGCTAAATCCATTATACTGCTCAGCACAAATCATTCCATCCTTTGTGTAAACCTAGCACCATTCACACCTTTTCAGAGAAAGCCTAGCCAACTCTAAAATTTATCTTCTAGTGATAAATCTAACCTTCTCAAATTGTACAAGTAATAGTTTTTACTTCTTTTTGTAGAATGACTCCTGCAGCAATTTGCTATCTTTAAGAAAATTAACTTTTCCAAAATACCCATTTCATTATTACATACAAGTAGTAGAGGTCTATTTTTCAGTAATCGAACACTATTCATACAGAACTTATAGACTTTGAAGTATTTGATAGAAAGATGATTGTAAAGGTAGTTTGGCCCACTTGACACCTTGCAGTAATCTAGACATTTTTGAGGCTGTATTTAATCCAGTTAAAATGCTTTTTTTGTGTTTGTCTGAGTGAAAAGAGAAACATGGAGAAATCTTTCTCAGGTTGCCTCATCTCTTAGAGAACAAGGTTTTCTTCTTATTAGGAGAGAAGCAATAGAAAACTACTAGCACAGATGGGAGAATTTTTGATTAAACGTTTTTTCATCAAAAATATGATGAGGTTATTTTTCAAAGCTCATGAAACTCAGCAAAGTTTCAGTTAGACAGTGTCTGAGGCCCAAAGTAAAATCCCTGTGTTGCTTCTCCACATAGAATTAAGTGAAAGCACTGACCCTCTTTCAACCTGAAGGTGTACATTTCAAATATTTTCCATTTCATGAAAACATTGAAATGTTGGGGATTTTTATTCAAAGAAAAAAAAAAAGCAGCAAAATAACACAGTTTTTATTCTCTGGCCAGTTCTACTATATAATTTACTTAGTAATGCTCTTTGATCCATGGATCCATGGACATTTCTATTTAAGGATTAGATTATTAGATCACTTTGGGTTGCTACAATTTTTCATTCTGTTGTCTAAAGTAAGCCATCCTTCGCATAAAAATGTTTTAGGAGAGAACCAGAGCTTATAGTTGTCCAAAATAACTAGTACAGCAGAGCAAAGATGAATAAGAGATTCAAAACACAAAGGACGGCTAAATTTCTTCTCAGACCTTCAAAACTAAATAAGCATAGGAACAGAGATAATTTCACTGTGATGATCCCATCTGTGTAGTGGACCTTTAATACTGATATTACAATAACTGAAAAGATTTAACTCTAAGATTTATATGTTTATTGCTTCTTTTTAAAAAGGAAAAATGGCCATTTTTGCTAATAAATATACATAAAAATCACCAACAGTGAAAATGGTCAGAGTAAATAGAATTAAATAGTGATTATCTTTCAACAGATGTAACAACAGACAACTGCATAGCATGCAGTTCATTGGAGAAAATGATTTCTTCTTCATTGCCAAGTCACCTGCAAAATCACAATACACATTATAAAACAGTTAGATTTTTTTTTCTTTGAAAATGATGATAGCTATTTCAACACCAGCTGTTTGATACCTTCCTTTCTTGCAAATTGATTGAAGCTCTCATACTATTAAAGCCTTCACTTTCCCAAATTAACATATGTAAATGCTGAACTCCCCTACCCAAATGGCAACTCTATTTACTTATTGTTGTCTTTGTAGCATCCAGAGATTGACATAATACTGAAGATTCTGCTGGATTTGTTTTTGTAGCAATACACAAGAAAATATGTCTCCTGCTTCAGAGGACACAGTGCAACATGTTGGAAGAGCAGAAGCGAATATAATAACTGCAGCTATAAACAAATAATTGTATTGGCTATATAATCATGTGCATTTGTGTTGGTTAGTTAAACACACCCTGATGTTCACCACACTACTAGAAAATCAGCAGTTATACACACACATATATATGCACACAGATACATATATGTACATATTCCATTGGTTTTCTGTTTTGCAACTATAATTAGGTATCATTCCTAAGTGTCAAGCATGAACAGAATAATGAGTAGAGACCTCACTGAGAACAAGATTTCATGCAAAATTCATTTTGGACTGAGGACACAGGATGACAGCATTCACCAGTGCATCAATTGTAGTAGCTGGATTTAGTGGGCCATGTAGACTAGCATTAGAAACAAAGCAATGATGAGATGATAATACCAGACAGCAAGGTAATGGAAGCTAAGTTTGGATAGACTGGGATATGAGCACCTCAGGTTAGTACACAGAACAAGAAAAAGGAAGGTAAAGTCAAGATGTGGGCAACAGTCAATTGTTTACATGGCTGTTGTACTTTTCTCTGATTAAGAAAATGCAAGCATGCAGAATTACTGTCTTCAAAGCACTCAGAACAGAGCAGAGCCAGGATGATCAGGGACAATGATGTTGTCAATAATGACCCTCAAAAAAAGAGTAAATGGAGAATTTTTGGCTTTGGCAATGTTAAATTTAACTTCCTGAAGAACCTTCCAGGAGTATGCATGAAAAAGTTGGTGGATGATTTAGACAGAGGAGGGGTACATAAAACAGGAGTGTTCAAAGTTGTAGAAACAATATTGAAAAGATGATAAAGGCAGTATCAGCATTCTCACAGCATGCAGCAGCAGATAGAAAGACTGGAGGAGAGGACTTGCATCAGATATGCAAATGAGACACACAAATTTATTCATGAGTATTTTCTTTTTATTTCCGACATACGGTTGCATTAAGGCAGAAACTGCTTCTGATGTGAACAACGTGAGTTTCTATATTGTGATATGAGAAGTAAAGGTTACCTTGCATGTGTGGCCTGGAGGCATGCTGGCAAATAAGTTTCACGGATTTCACGGATTTGACAGAGTTGGAAGGGACCTCTAGAGATCATCTAGTCCAACTCCCCTGCTAAGCAGGATTGCCCAGAGCACATCACTCAGGACTGCATCAAGGCGGGTCTTGAAAATCTCCAGAGAAGGGGACTCCACAACCTCCCTGGGCTGCCTGTTCCAGTGCTCTGTCACCCTCACCATAAAAATCTTCTTCCTCATACTTGAGCGGAACTTCCTACGTTCCAGCTTATGCCCATTGACCCGCGTCCTATCACTGGAAACCACTGAAAAGAGTCCGTCTCCATCATCCCTCAACCCACCCTTTAGGAACTTGTAAACATAGATGAGGTCTCCCCTCAGTCTTCTCTTCTAGAGGCTAAAGAGCCCCAGCTCTTTGAGTCTTTCCTCATAAGGGAGGTGCTCTAATCCCTTAATCATCTTGGTTGTGTGCCTCCTAATTATTCCCATAAATTCTTTTCCATTTTTTTATTTTTTAAGAAATTTTCCAAATTCTAATTTAGCAGTTAGATTGCATGCATTTGAATTTAGAGCTGACTGGCTGAAAGTTACCTAGATAACTCTAATTTTATTTCGTCTAATAATACTACTGACATGACCCAGACATAACAAAGAAAGTACAACTACTTTTACATCTGGAGATCTTAGTTCAAAACTGAGCAAATGAAACAAAGGTAATTAGTGATTTCCTACATTACTCAGCATAAAAATCCTTAGATAGCCGTATTGGTCAAAAGATGCTTCATGGAAGATGCCATTTATTGCTGGTCAAGTATTTGTGGCCTTGTAAAATATTCAGGAGAGCATCAATGAAGTCAATGATGAACTGTAGCACTCATATACCCACTAGGCCCCTTGTGTTCAAGGATGCACAGAGAAACTCCCCAAGCAGAATATACCTAACTTAAGGATAAACAAAAATATGTAGGGCTAATGAAGTAGGAAGCTAAGGATTAATATGCTGACCCATTCCCAGTAAGATAGCCAGCGAATCTTTGTTAGCCAGTAAGTCACTTGGGAAAGCATTTCTGTTTCCCCTTGAAATGTGCTGAGATTTGATGATATCGAATTGACAACTCCAAATTCTACATTTTTTTTCCCACAATATATTTCATGTCTATATTTTTCCTTTTAAATCGTTAAGCTCTAACTACTCCTTCAGCAATATACTTCTCTGTGTTTTTGTGTTTTTCTATTATGCAGGGCTTCAGTTTACACACACCTCATTGTAACAATAATTTTCTTAGTAAAACTGAGACAAGGTCACAGAGCTAAGTGGCATCAAATGAAACATTGGATCACAGACACCTGAATTACAGAGATGAAGATTACATCAAGGTTTTCTAGACAGCCAGAAAACAGGATTTTTGCTGAAATCAGTATTTTCTTAAAAGGGAAATTCCCTTTTCTGGTACTGTTTTTTATTGTTCACTCTAATTCTAACAAAAAGTCAGCAACTTCTGTACCCCACCCCACTTAAACAGTAGCTTCTCCAGCTCTCAAAAGCTTCAAATTCTAAAAAGGAAAAAAGTTTGAAGATATTTAGCAAGCACAGATATAAAAAGAAAGTCAGTGTCTTCCTGCAGCTGTAAGTTCACTCTAACTGAAATAAATCTTTGCCAAGTTCTAGACTGGTTTGTCTTCCATTTTTTAATTTTGCTGCTTATGTACCTTCCTCATATCCAAAACATTCTGTGTTATGAACAGATTTATGATCTCTTCCAGTCTTGAATTCTGATTGGTTCTGTTCTTAAGCAGCATATGATGAAAAAAATTTAGACCTGCTGCCTATAATAATTGATTTCTAAAAAATTTCAGGGAACTTATTGAGGACTTCCTGTTATTTCATCATTCTTCTGGACATTTTTCATCCCTTCAAGCAAGGTTTTGTCTTCTACTTTTCTTTAAAAAACCCACAACAACAAAAAATCCTACAAAAAAAAATAAAAATCACTTTTTATGTTGTATGTTCTCTACATGGAAACATTGAGTGGTGTACACTATTGGGGAAAACAAACAAATGAAAAAAACACTTTGTTTAAGTAATTTTAGGATATATAGGTGGAAAAGTGCCAAAGTAGAATGTGTTCACTACAAGGACTGAGAAAAAAAGTATAACTGGAGGAAATATTTGCCGTTTCTTTGAATCAGTAGCAGGAAGCCAGAGAGCAAGAACAGCCAAAAAAGTTACTGACTGGACCTGTGAGTTTTGCCTTCCAGGCAATGTGAGTAAATGATCTGAAGGAGCAGTTTGTTCTCCCACTTTGCTTTCCCCTCGTGGAGAATTACATCGCCTCAGTAAGTGGAAAGTCACACTGACTGCTCATTCGAATAATCAAGGGAGATTTTAAGGGTGACTATGTCTTCTTCCACAATGTGAAGAATGAGAAGCAGTAGAGAGGTGAATGGGACTCCTGAAAAGGACAATAGATCAACCAAATCTGATTTGTGAAAGTAAGGAAGAATTAATGAACTGCTTTCCAACACTTTTCTAGAAAGGCAGTTCTTTAAATTGCATAGAGTTTTGTGGTCAAAGTATATGTTCTTGGCAAGCCATTTCTTTTAATCCTAGGGTTTTTTATCAGTCATGGGGTACCATCCTATATCCCAAAGAGTGGTTGAAAACAAACAGAAAAGCATATAAATCAAAGAACTGTAGTACCTATGTCAACTGGAATTATAGCACTTTCCCATAAGAAGCTGTTCTCCCATCACTTTCTATTTCAAAATTTATCTCTTAGGATACCTTGAGCTATGTTATTGAAATAGTATAAATTATACCTAGTATGCAGAATACATACACTTTAGAAGTAAAAATTACATGATACAAATGAGGCACGTGCCCATCAGAAGACTCAAAACATTTCCAGACTGAGACTTTGAGGGGTAATTAGGAATCCCTCTCATAGTGATAAGTGACCACAAAGTGGGACAGAGTGAATTACTTCGTGCCAGTAAATCTCACAGTGCCAAATGCCCCAGTGTCTTTTGGCTATCTTACAGATAGGCATGCATATGCATGAAAACTGTTTTGCATATACCCTGCATGTCTGCTGCCTTATTTAAACTGAATTCCATTCAATTAAATTGAATTAAACATTAATTACCAACTTTGTAGCTTATAATTTATAATTTGTCTTGAGGATGAGATGAGATTGAAACTTCATCTGCAAATGTCAGAGGAAACGGTAGCAGAAGGAATCAGAACACTGTATAGGATTTTTTGCTTTTCAAAAATAGGCTGTTTGGAACCTCGTTTTGACTTTGTTCTTGTATCCTACCTGCAAAAAGGAAAGACCAGAAGATTTATTCCAAGTATTTTACACATTGCTTTCTAATAAAAACTATTGTACCATCAGTATGCTTCACAGATTGGTGTCAGTCAGAACGTAACTAATTAATCAAAAATGTCTCATGGGAGAACACATCCCTCTCCTTTTTATCTGTTTTAAAGTTGTATTGCATTTTTATTTATTTGTTTATTTATTTATTTGTATATTTTTCTGGCATGGTGTGTATAGTAAAGATATCTTAAAAAGTACATGTCTCTCTCTACTTTTTTTCTTGCACAAAATGTGTAGAACTGGTTGGGTTCAGCTGTAAAACAGCTCTAACCTAACTGAAGAGTTAGTGCCTCTCTTCATCTGTGTGTTGAACTGCAGGCTGAACGATGAATATGTTGCATTTTATTGTTGTTATAAAATGGGTTTTTTTACAGAACTGCAAAGCAATTTCAGAGGTAAAACATAACATAGTTATAATACCTACTAAATCCATTGATTGCTTAAGTTTGGTTATGTGTATGTTGCTTAAATATTAAATATATCTTTAAACAGAACAGTGATTCGGAGACATTATACATTACCTTTGGTGTTCTGTTTGAAAGTGATTTAGTGTATGCAGGTCTTGCAAGAGGTAGCCAATGTTTTTGAAGTCCCCTTGGCAGAGGAGAAAACAAAAAGCCTCAATTTAACTATGTTATTTTTAGGCATTAACTCAAGAAGAACAGAATTGCGTGTCCCAAAAGACTCTTATAACGTCTGTGTCCAGGTAACCCTACTATAGAAGATTGCATTAAAAGAGATGTAATCATTTGAACATTGTCTTAAAGGTCATTCCTGCTGTTTACACAGTCTCATTGTACTGCTGTGTCTTCAAAGATGCTATAGTCCCGTATTAATGTAATTATCCAGCAAAGGGTACATTTTACGATTTAGGCACTGAGTTTGGAGGCAAGGTAAAATTGTTTCAGGCTTTACTGAAAGGTGAAGTAGAAGGAGCATAGGTTATCACACAGTTACCAGCCATTTCCAGCTATTCAACCACTCTACATCTGCCTACGTCACACTGACTGCAACCCTTACTGTGCACTCACACGCCCCCTTCCAAGTGCAAATCTATATGTAGCTGCAGGTAATTTAAGGAAGCAAGTGTTTATTATGCTGAATTTCTTTTCCTGGTTTGTCACTGGATCTCTATAGAAACTAGGTATGTGCATTTGGCAGAATTAAGGGAGGGAAGGTATCAAAGTACTTTTCAATAAGAGCTAGAGAGTTTGAGTATCTCAATTTTCAGATGCTTGACACAGATATTTTGAAAGAAAATTAAGAGGTTTTTGTCAGTGATATTCAGCTTTAGAAAAACAAAATTGTATGACTTATTTCAAAGCAAGTTTCCAAGACCTAGGAAAAGTAGAAGAGCAGAGTTTCCCTGTCTCTTCTTCTGTTTCATCATTTACATCAACAAATATTTCACTTAGTCGCTTTTCACATAGTACAAAAATTTGACAGAAGTTCTTTTTATTTATCACTCAGAGCAACACTGGTGTCATCTGCAAACTTACTGAGGGTGCATTCAATCCCCTTGACTAGATCATCAATAAAGATATTGAACAAGACTGGCCCCAAAACTGAGCCCTGAGGGACACCACTGGTGACCGGCCGCCAACCAGATTTTGCTCCATTAATAACAACTCACTGGGCACGGCCATCCAGCCAGTTTTTTATCCAGCCGAGGATAATGCCACGATTCTCCAGTTTCTCCAGAAGAATGCTGTGGGGGATGGTGTCAAAGGCCTTACCAAAGTCCAGGTGCACAACGTCCACATCCTTCCCCTCATTGAGAAAGCGGGTCACATGGTCACAGAAAGAGATCAAGTTGGTCAGGCAGGACCTCCCTTTCCTGAATCCATGCTTGGTGGCTCTGATCTCCTGCCTGCCCTGCACTTGCCTTGAGAGCTCACTCAGGATGATCCACTCCATGATCTTTCCCGGTACTGAGGTCAGGCTGACAGGCCTGTAGTTTCCAGAATCCTCCTTCCGGCCCTTCTTGTAGATGGGCGTTACATTGGCCACCCTCCAGTCATCTGGCACCTCTCCTGTTGACCAGGATTGTTGATAGATAATGGAGAGAGGCTTGATGAGCTCTCCTGCCAGCTCCCTGAGTACCTTTGGGTGGATCCCATCCAGCCCCATAGACTTATGTGTGCCCAAGTGCATAAGCAAATCATTAACTACTTCCTCCTGGATTACAAGGGAGTTGTTCTGCTCTCCATCGTTATCTTCCAGCCCCTGGGGGTAGCTCGTCTGACTATTGAAGACAGAGGCAAAGAACACATTAAGTATCTCAGCCTTCTCCTCGTCCTTGGTTGCAATGTTTTCCCCGCATCCAGTAAGGGATGGACAGTCTCTCTCGTTCTCTTTTTGTTGATGTATTTTTAGAAACTTTTTTGTTGTCCCTTATATTAATTGCCAGGTTGAGTTTGCCTTCCTGATTTTTTCTCTGTATGACCTAACAAGATCTCTACTCCTCCTGAGTCACCTGTCCCCTCTTCCAAAGGTGGTAAACCTTCCTTTTTTCCTTAAGTCCCATCAAGAGCTCTTTGTTCATCCAGGCCAGCCATTTTCCCCGCCCTTTAATTTTGCACCTCATGGGGACAGCCTGCTCCTGGGCCTTTAGGATTTCCCTCTCGAAGAGAGTCCAGCCTTCCTGGACTCCTTTGCTTCACAGGACTATCTCCCAAGGGACGCTCCCAACCAGGGTTCTGAACAGGCTAAAGTCTGCCCTCCGGAAGACCAAGGTGCAGGTTTTGTTAACCGTCTTCCTTACCTCACTAAGAATAGAAAACTTAACAATTTCATGATTGCTAAGCCCGACGGCCTCTGACCTCCACATCTCCCACTAGCCCCTCTTTGTTTGTGAACAGTAGGTCTAGCGAGGCACCTCCCCTGGTAGGCTCACCTACCAGCTGTGTCAGGAAGTTATCTTCCATACACTCAAGGAACCTCCTAGCCTGCCTGCTCTCTGCTGTGTTATATTTCCAGCAGATGTCCGGTAGGTTGAAGTCTCCAAGGAGAACAAGGGCTGGCGTTTGCGAGACTGCAGCCAGCTGCTTATAGAATACTTCATCGACCTGCTCATCCAAGTTTGGTGGTCTATAGCAGACTCCCAGCACAAAATCACCCTTGTTAGCCTTCCCTTTCACCTTTACCCATAAACACTCAACTTCATCAATGCTGGAGTCTATCTCTGTACAGTCAAAACACTCCCTAATGTACAAAGCCACACACCCCCCCTCCTGCCTTGCCTATTCCTTCTGAAGAGCTTATAGCCACTCACTGCAGCATTCCAGTTATGACCATCATCCCACCACGTTTCTGTGATGGCGACTATGTCATAGCTGTCCTGCCACACAATGGCTTCTAGCTCATCCTGTTTGTTGCCCATGCTACGTGCATTAGTGTAGATGCATGTAAGCTGGGCTATTGATTTCACTCCCATCCTTGGCCCTTTACCCTCAGGCTCATCACCAGCAGGCCTGGATTTATCCCCTTCCCCCTTAACTTCTGGCTTAAAGCTCTGTCAGTGAGCTTTGTTAAGTCCTGGCCTGGTACCCTTTTCCCCTTCTAGGAAAGGGTTTTACCATTGTTCACTAGCAGGAATTTCTAAACATCTATCACTTTTCTCACATGAAGTGACAGAGTGAGAGTCCTCATAATGCAGCATCCTTCAAGCCCTGGTGTGCTTTCCTTAGGTTTAATCCTGACAGGCCCAGTTATTTCCCCTTCCCCCCTCATATCTAGTTTAAAGACCTGTCAATGAGCCAATCATGCATATGAAAGAAAAAATTTAAAAAATCCATCAGTTATTCAGTTCTGATCTCTAGACATGTTGGGCAGATTTAGGAAATTCTGAAAGCTGATTCTACTTGAGGATTAGTTGCTCAAAGATATTGTAATATTTTGAACTATAAACCATATGTGAAATATAGTCTTTAAAAAAACGAGTTGCACTGTGTCTTTCTTTCAATTATGTTTTCCCACAGATAAAAATATGTAAATATGTAAATATTCAGTCAAGTATTTGATCTTGGGTTGTCTTGGGTAAAACACATCGTATTTTAATAATATCAACAGGAAATTATTCAGATAAGTTATAATTTTTGTTTCACGTGTTGTGAAATGTTGTGGCTCCATAACTAGTGGATATAATAACTTATTGCTAGTAATTTATATATATTTTTATAAAACTCATGCTCCTTTTACAAAGCTATAAATTTCTATATCAAACTTACACCAAAAATCTGAACTTCCATCCAAGTATACTTCTAAAATAAATGCATAAGGCTTTGGATTCCTATGTTTTTTTTTAACACAGCTCTAGCTGATATTGGAGAAATATTTTTTATAGTCCCTGTCCAATACAGAATTCATTCGAACATAAAGCAATGCAAGGAGTGACTGAGTTGACATTGCCATAGCAGGGTGCATCTATCTCTCGCCACATCCAGGACCTCTGAGTTTATTTGTCTTTGTTCTAACTGTCCTACACTGATGAGAAAAACATTCATCTCAACAGCTCCCTGTCATCAGGTTCTTTCCAGTACCTTTCCTTCCAAGGATCTCCTTCTGGAAATGAGTCAATATAATTGAGGCTTCTTTGGATTACTCAGAGTTGATTTGTACATGATGGCACTATTGAATCCAGGTCTTATAAGGTTCATCTTAACGACAAAACCATCTTCCTATCCGTAACAATGGCCACATTTGCTTAGCTCCAACTTCCCTATGCATCTACCATCTTATGCTGGGAGCAGGTGGTGTTGGCTTATTGCACAATATTCCACCGGGAAAAGTTAACTATGTCATAGTAAAAATAAATGTAACTGCAGAGGGAAAGACTGTTGTCACTGGGACTGAGAAGCAGAGAATGGCAGTAAAAGGACTATCTGTTGAGCCCGATTCTATCAATAGAAAAATCTTCTTAAAACTGCTACTGTAGTATCAACAGCTAGACCACATTCTTATGAGTATGGCAGTTAGGGGTCTCAGAAATTAACTTATTACTGGCAACTCACAGGTGACTGGTAACCAGAGTGTCTGCTTTTGTAAGGACAGTGGCAAGCTATGTTCTGGATAGCTAGAATCCTGGGTCCCTTGCTGGAATGTTGCTTTAAGACACCCGGAAGAGAAAGTCAACCAGACTTATAAGTGAAAATATTATTGAGACAATCACTGTTGGAGTTTTGAAAGAATAATATATGGCAAGGTACAATATCACAGTCTCTTCCAATGCGAATCTTCCCAAACCTGGCAAGTCAGCATCTCTCTCCAGCCAAGTTGTCCATATAACTCCTCAGAACAGGTTTTTCCTAAGGAAAGTCTTGTTCAACATAAGATTTATTGCTCTCCTTCATAACTTTCAATCACATACACATACCAAGAAACTGATAACTACATGGATGATTACAGTACCCTCCTCTGGTGTTGAGCTGAGATTCTGGAACACAGAAGCCTAGACTCCCACTAGTCAAAACTACAGATTTTCCAAATCATAAGGAAAAATTGACCTGTATATCTGTACAACAAATTCAGATTGGGTTCTTTCTTTTTTCTATAGCAGCCCAAGTACTTTCCTGAGATAGTAAAAGAAGAACAGCAAGCATAATTTTTTTGGTTCACTGAACAAACTGAAAAGTTATTCAGTTCAGATCAACCCAAAGACAGGGAGGTATTGCATCATCAAAAGAAGATAATAAAATAAAGAAAAAAAAACACAGCGATTTCAGATAAGAGTGCACGTAGCTATTTTTATTTCATTAATAAACCTTCTGTTCTTTTTCTCATTTTTGACTAAAATATTTTTCCATTCTTCATAAAAGATGTGGAACATGAGGCATTTTAAATTCCTTGGAAAAGAAATCTTTTACTTTTAATTCAATTAATTTCACCCACAAAGTAAATAATTTTGTTTCTTTCAAAATGCCTTTATTTGGTGAATAATACTAGTCCTGTATCTGAAAAGAAAGAAAATGATTCAATTTACATAGTAGTACTCATGGTGTAAATGGAGGTGAGACTGAGTAATAAAGAATAGAAAAAGGTGTTTTTTGGTGTGCTACAGTTATTTAGGTTTAAGAATCTAAAAGATTTTACATTTGAATTTTATAAAAACTAGCCCATATATTTATATGTATTTCTGTATTACATTGTTACCCACTCAGCTTATCATTAATTGGATGACTTCTTTTGGAAACCTAAACAAAAACAGGTCTAGAGGAAAGATTGTGTTGCAGTGAAGAGGGAGGTCAACAGGAAGGGAAACGGCAGACTGCTGAACTCAAGATAAACTTGATGTCAGTTGTATGCCTACTTTATCAAGTATACCACATTGTAGCAGTCAAATGAAGCACAATTTTTCAAAGCAATGCCAGCTGTAAGAAAGACCTTTCCAGGCAGTGTAAGTTTCCATGCACACATGGAAAGAGGGGCCTCAAGCTCTTCACATATATTACAGAATTTTTGTTCTCGGTAAAGATGTTTAAGTACATGGTGAAGTGTTTTCATTCTTTGATTACAGATGATACAGAAAAAAAGATAAGAAAGAAAAAAGGGAAGGGAAGCGAATATATTTAATATTTATAATTAAAACACATATCCTCAAGGATGTTTAGGGAAGCATACTTAGAAACTGGAGGATTTAAATCTTTTTTATTTATTCAGTTAAATTCAAATAATCCTGACAAGCACATCCATAGTCTTGCACTGCTAGTCCATAAATGAAGTGTATGGGAACGCTCTGTGTTTAGTTCCAGTGCTAGACAGGCATACATTGTTCTAGGCCAGAAATCATAAGTCTGCATTACTTATGCACTGCACTGTCCTTTAGCATTCTGGATCCGAGTTCATGTTCCAGTTCTGTTATTCTGTGGCCTGATTTTTATCTGTTATGGTGTTTCTTGATTTTTTTTTCCTGTGTAATCATCTTTGTAAACGTCTGAGCATTCCTTTCCTGCATGACTCCAATATTTTGACAGTATTTATTTCCTCTGAGGATTTCTCGATTGTTTCAAAATAGCAAGGAAAATAAGCAGCCTATATTATCACACCAGTAGTCTTGCAATCTGCAACATAAAGCTTTCGTCCCTCTGCAACAAGGTTTTTACATGCAGTTAGGGAACTCCAACATGTGAAGCCCTAAGTTTTTCTTCAAAATGACCAGAGGACACAGACATTTAGAGAAGAGAATGAGTTCTACAGACTTCATTTTTGTGGGCAGCAGGCGGTAGATCGGTCAGAATTCCTAATTAGAAAAAAAGAAAAGATAATAAATGCAGGAATCCTTTACTGAATTGAACTTCCAGTCCCCATATTGCTTTATTTGCAATAATCACTGGTTGATCACTGTAAGGTTTTTTACAAGGTCATAGAGAAAAATAGCTGATCTGTGTGAGGACAGAGATCTCCGTGCTGGTCTGTCTCATTGCTCCCACCAATACTAGGTGGATGCTCTTTTTTTCATATTAAATCACATAAACTGAAAAAAGCTTCCAACTAATTAATTCATTAATGTTGAGGAACTTCTATTCATGATTTATTGGGATAACATAGCTATTAACTAACCTTTACATGGTTCTTCCTGTGGAAAGAGGGTATTACCTTCCATCTATATGACTACTGCTGCTAATGTCTGAGACTGTTGCAGCCTTAAAAATGCACAGTTCATTCTGCAGATGGTGATAGCTCTACTAACACTTCTATTGTTAGTTTGAAAGTCAAGTGATGATATGTGTAGGTGTATGTGTGGGAGCAGTGCAAAAAATTACAAGGATTTTCTCCCACACTAACGATCCACATGGAAAAGAGGGCCTTATGAAACAATGTTCTGTTCCTCTGGTATTTTTAATCAGTCTGATATTTTGTTAGAATAGCACAAATTATTGCACAGCTTGTCATTCTTCTAAGGAGTGTCTTTAAATAATAAGAAAAAATCTTTTATGTTTTTTCTTCACATTTTGATATGTCATCATTTATAAAAAAAAATTGAAACTGTGTCAAAGCAGAAAATATAGCTGGAAAATTAATGATTTATTCTGACACTCATGTAATTTACTCTTCCAGTTTTTTTCAGCAATTATGCTTTTGTTGGACCTGGTAGTAATTGGAAGTTCCTTAAAAGACAATGCCTGTCAGTTTTGTAATCTTTGTAATTTCAGTGGTGGCTGCAAAACAGGAAATGTATCACTATTTGATTGTAAACATATCCTTCATGGTACAGTCAGATGGGGATAAGGCAGTTGACCTGCACAACCCAGATAAATATGTCAACCCCAACGTGGTTTTTTGTTTGGTTTCTACAAGTCATTCAGGACATTTTAGCACCCTGTTTAGATTTTCATCAGTTCTTGTTACCCACCCAAATTTCCTGTTCAGTCTCAGTTAGGAAAACTTCCTATTTGTTTCTCCCAAGTAGGTTATGAATTCCTTCTGCACCAATCTCTGTTTGCTTTGTTTTTATACATACATATATAAATGCATGTGTATGAATATGCACATATAGGTTTGTATGTGCATACACAAATATTTTGTGCATAGGCAAGAATATGCATGCACATTGATTGATTTTGCTTAGTTTTTGGCCCTTCTTCACATATTGTATAAGATTTAGCAATATGAGAGAATTACTCCATTCAAATCTTCCCTCATCCTGCTCCTCTCCTTCATTATTTCACTGCTTTTCTTCATGGTTCCATTTGTTCTCAATGCTTAGAAATAAACTGCTTATCTGTGCATTTTGAACAAGGGCTCAGAGAATAAGCCTTGGGTGATCTGTACTACTCTAATTTTTTTTTTTTCTTTTGATGGCAACTGTGGTTATACCCACTGGCAAATGTCCAACAAAACCCTATAATCTATTAGAATTAAAAGAAATGATACAAATACATACCCACATGTAACTACATCTATTTTATGCTTGTTTAGTTTTTGATTGAAAAGCTTAGTCCAAATCCATTCCAAATTATTTTGCCTATGACCATACTGTGAAATATGTGTTTTACAGCTTCATATGGGAATCTCTTTTGTTTCTGATTTTTTCTGGAATCTATATTCTACTATAAGAAAATGTTAGTTTCATTTACATTAATGGTTCTGTTAGAAAACCTTCTTTAGGAAACATATTGTTCATTTAACTGCAGACTACAAAAATGCAGACAAGTAACAAATTGTCTTTTAATTGAATTGCTGGGAATATCAACAGAGTAGGGAACCTCTCCTGGCGCACACATTGTTAAGTGTCACAAAGCAACTTAGCATGTAAAAATTGTTGTATGTCTGAATCACCGTACATTGCAGGTCCTTCATTTTGTAGCCTTGACTGAATCAGATGTCTGCTGGCACAAAGGGACTGCTTGGCATTTTGACTGTCATCTTTCATAACAAAATTATTTCACCTATTTCTATACAGTCTTAAAGTATTTTTGTCACCTACTTTTCTCCTTAACTACCAACTCAATGTACTTACATTTTTATAGTTAATTGATTACATAATAAAATATATCTACAAGGTTCTGTATCTTTCCAATTGACAGAATAAAACAGAATTTTCACTTGATTCTACCTATTATATATGTTAACTTTGCATTGGGCTTAACAGTCACAAGTCTTATTTTGTGTCATTATTTTTTGTACTTCCGTTGGGTTCAAGCTGGTCAAGAAAACCTTGGATAGCAGGTTTATAACATGTATATAAGAAATTTGTGTAGAAGATATGTGTAAGCAAATTAAAATGTGGTCATAGCTGACTTTAAAATGAGAAAGATATCTTGATGTAGGGTTTGTGTTTCTGTTTCTTTTTCTTTTTTTTTTTTTAATATTTCATTTTAATGAAAGAAATCTACTTGGAAAAATAGTAGAATCAAATATAAATAAAATAATGCTCATCAGTTAAATGTGTACAATAGAAAAGTTTACAATATCAACAATATTCTTGCCAGTAATTTGAAACTAGCCCAATCAGCATGCTATTTCAGTTGCTGTGTTTTTGCAGATGGTGTCCAGAGAGTGACAAGTATTGTGTTTTACAATAACTTTTGAAGCTTTGATTGTCCTTCTCTGATTTCTCTTTCTCTCACTCCAAAAGTAAGGACATTCAGGGAAGGGGGAACAACAGAGAATGAAGCATGATTCTAAGACATGACTCGGACAAAATAAAATAAATTTTGTCATCTTCTCTAATCTCCCAACAGTCCACAACTAAAGTGATGTATATAAAACATCTTCAAAAGTTCTGAGCTATATTTCACTGTTAAGCTTTGTGGAGAAATACAAACAAGCAAAAGAAAAACAAACAGAAACGGTTTTGCAGAAATGGGAAATTGAAGTAATTTGATAAAATAAATCAATATTCAGGAACATGATTTTCTAATAGATCAGAATCCCTTGACAATTGGCATCTTGATTTCTTATTCATTATACAATGCACTTTAAAGAGCCTACCTCCTGGGACTGAAAACTACATAAATGCATAGTAACATTAGATTGAATTCTCAATCTGAAGGTGACAGTTTAGTCCTCTAAATGTACCTATTTAGAGAGGTAAAAGATGGAAAACATAATCTTTTTTCATCACTTGCCAGCTGCATCCCAGACTAAAGTGAGAGAAAAAGAAACCACTTACTGAGAAGGTGAAAAAAGAAAGGGAAGACCATGTGAAAACATACACATATCCAGTGAATACCCTGACGCTCTGTTTGAAGACCTAATCTACACCAGGTAATTATCTGAGACAGATATCACGCTCCCAGTTCAGAGTAACAGAGGGGAATATGGCAGTTGTTAGTAAAACTATTGCTTATCCTTCTGTCTACCCTTATGCAAACCTAGAATATGATCACTGAAACATAACACAGACAAAACTGGAAAAATGTAGTTTTCTTCCCCCATTTCCCCCACAGGGAAATGAGGCTTTGTGAGTTTACTCTGGAGATTTGGCCAAAAGAAGCCTGTGTCACCTCTGAAAAAGATCAGCTACAAGACACTCAATTATTATCATGTCTGAAGCTTGAAGTATTTTATATCCTCTGGCCTCAGCTGTTTGTGACTTTGCCAGCATTCACAGAACCTTGTAAATAAGCAAGAAGTGTATAAGGTTCATCAGATGCTTCTTTATCCTAACTTAGTGTGTCTGAATTCTTTCCTGCTAATACCATACCATACGATACCATTTCTGCCAAAATTTTTATTGATATTCATTTTTGCAGCTGATAAGTAATAGGAAATAAGCCCAGAAAAAAAATCACATGTGATAAGTGGCACAGAATCACTTACCACAAGCATCTGGGTTTTATTTTGCTTTGCCTTTGTTTGATAATCATATGTTATGCAGGAAAAGCAGAATTTATCTTCTTTCCCATTCTTGTATTTTATGTTTCTTTGTATTGGTTACAGCAGTTACTTGCTGTGCTTTTGTGAAATGAAAGGGAGTTCTAATACAACAACTTATAGATGATGAAAGTTTAAAGGTTTAGAACATCGGTTACAAAATATTGAACTTGATTCATTGAAGCTGACTGATATTTTAAGAAAAAATTAATAGAAGATATTTCACTATTGAACACTCAGTTGTTTTTTTGATCTGAGTAAAATCAGCTTTAATTAGTGATTCTGTTCCTTTCTTTGTTGTTTGTCTAACAAGTTAGATTTTATTTTCCTAAATATTCCAATTTCAAATTAAATTTTGAAAAGAAAGTCTCATTACATCCTTCTGCATTATTCAATATGATAGGAACGTCAATTTTAGTGTTTACACTACCCTATGACTCTGTGTGTAACCTTTGTAAATCCTGCTCTCGGCTGCAACGCAGAAAAGTAAGCTGAGGCCATTGTTTGCATATTTTAATAATTCTGCTGCTGGCAAATTAGTCAGAGAGAAAGACTTGATTATGCTGTGATAGATGCTTTGTTTCTACAGTTCTAACAGGAGTGGGAAGACTAAATAACTTTTATTTTTGCTGTCAATTACATGAAAAGATTAGATCTGCTGATAATGAAAAAATGTGGCATTTACATGATTTAACAAGGACTGCATTTTGAGATTTAATGCCAAATGTATCTTAGACATAAAAGGGCAGGTTTTCTATTTTTTTATTTGGTATATTTGTTTCAGGTTTAGGCATTACCTGAACAACAGAGAAAACTTTAACTAACAAGCAAATTACACCAAATTTTCCATGTTTCTTAAAATGTGAACAGGCTTAGAAGCACAACTGACAGAAGGAAGGGAGAGGTAATGAAGCTTAGATTCTTCCAGGATTTGACCTCCAGATTAATTCTATTTTCTTTTCCTCAGAAATCCAGTCTATAGTAACATACTTTCTTTTCTTTACAATTTTTAATTAAGTTTTGCACTGCACATCTGCATTATTCTACTTTCAGAATTGGATGTGATCTCAATAGATAGCTACTGTGATATAGTTTGGTTTTCTCTAAACAATTCTGACCTGCTCAAGATGACAACCAGTCAAAGCAGAGCTTCTGTAAATGGTTCCGTTGGGAATAACTATGAAAAGACCCTGAAAATTTCAGGGTTACAAATCAGTCACGTGTGTGTTTTGAGTGCCTTGTGCCAATAGATACAAATAATTATAGTAGGCGTTAAAAGGTAACAACGATACCAAAGATAACTCCATAGTCTTTCTCCTGAATAATGCTTACATATTCTAACAAATGTCTCCATTTTTCTCCAATCCATAGAAAAAGTTGAGTTTGAGAATTACCCAATCTATTGGAAAAATGTTCCAATGTGTTCCAATATATTCCAATGTTTCCAATGTTTCCAATGTATTGGAAAATTGTTCATCCATTTGAATAATCTAGACCAGTACTTGCTGCTGTAGCTCTTACACATTTTACCTGATTAATTCAATGCATGCTTTTAGAAAGCAAATATTTGAAAACTATATAAATGACCTGTTTATTGCTAATATTCTTGAACATCCAAAAAGTCAAGATGTAAGGTTTGGGATTTTTTCTAAATTGACATCTATATGAAAGTTTTCCTTGTAAGTTCCATGACCATAGGAAGTATTCAGGACATTCTAGGTAATAGACGCAGTACCTACGTTTTTCCCTGTGGAATATTAAAGTGCAAATGTTTTAAATTACAAACTCTGTCCCATATTCATAGCTAATTAACTCTCAATTATATGTCCAGCTGCCAACATCAACAGCAAATTTTGCAGTGAGCAGAGGCTTTCAAAATATGTTTTTCTTTTTCTTGTGTTGCTGCTTATTGTATAGATGCAGTCAATGTAATTTAACAAAAACATGTTTTATAGACAGTGGGTAGAGAAAATAGGATGCTAAGTGGAAACAGGCGAACAAATTCTGTTAAGAAATTAAAACCAAAACACTTGTACTTTTCACTCCCACATATTGTGCACTATGCATTTATCCCATTTCCCTGAAGTACCTATCAAAACTTTAACTGGCCAAGAAAAATTAACTGACCCTGAAATTATTCTGAAATGAAAAGATAAAGTTTAGTTTTCAATTAGTTCCAGTTCTGAAGAGAACAGTGAAAATTTTGACAAGATCAAAGGACTGATTTCTGTCACCTTAAAACAGGAATAACTCTATAGGTGTTAACTGGTATGCATATAGTGTGAGAATAAAACCAAGTTCCTAATCTCCTAAAGGTTCCTGTGAGATTATGTATAGGATTTTCTCTAGCCTTAGCCATTTTAATTGTGTCCGTCCTACTAGCTGAGTTATGTGTGGGTGTTAGGTCTGTTTACTCCCCAGTATATAATTTTAAATTATTAGCTGCCCAGCAAAAATATTCAGAAGTAATCTCAATTGATTTTAGTCAATCAGAGGGAAAAGAAATACTAACAATGCCAGACAGAATATGAGATACTAGCAGATGACATAATCAGGTCATTTTCCCCAAGCTTTGGAAATGCTTTTTGAAGTTAATTTGGATTGTAGCTACTTTTTTTCTATCGCTCCTCTCACACTGAAGTGTAACAGGTTTTTTCCTTAATGACTGATATAAACACAGTTGTTCTGTCTGACTGGTACAAGCACTGTCTGTGTTTTACTCATTTATCAAATGCATATTCTTTCCCTCCTGAGAAGAATACATTCTGCATGTAACGTTTTCATACAGTTTTCCTTCACACATGTCTTACCAATACAATTAATTTTATCCATTTATGCATTTTTTAAATCTTGGCTATTCATTTAAATTGTGTGGGTACACTTCTGATGTTCAATAAAACACCCCTGTTTTCCAAAAAGGCAGAAAAACTTAACTACATTTTTCATTGCTACTGCCGCATTGGTAATGCCTCAGTTAAACCTAATCAAACAAGTATAGAAGTGATATGATGCTGTTCGGAATGCATATGCCAAAACAAATGTATTTTACCTCCTTTTAGCAAGGCATCAGGAGATTTTAATAATTTGATTAGTGGAACAGTCTTCTAAATACAACAGTCAGAGCAATGAATTAAATATTTTTTAACATGTAACTTGACAAACTCATGGAAAACAGTGCATATAAGTTAAAAGGAGAATGCCTGAAGATGAGTTACATCTGGGATATTTCCACTGTGTTGATACACTCTGAATACTTTTTAACTAATCTGCATTACATTTGCAAGCTATTTAACCTGTTCTTCAAACTTTTTGTTGGTTGCTTTATGGAGAAATAAGGAATCCTCCTTTCCTTGATCCACAGTGAAGTTTCTGGTTGGTTTTTTTTTTTTACGTTTCTTCTCAGGTACTTGAAATTAACTACATCTATATTTGTTGTTTCCAAAGGGGAATGGCCTCTTATGTCCAGCTCACAAAATTGGAAGCTAATACCCAATTTGTAGAGTCAAAGTGTGTTTTTCCCCCTTCTTATATTTCTGTCATATGTCAGGGTTTTTTTCCATCCTCTGGGCATATAAAATATTCCTCGTCCTAGATTATCTAGGTGTGGAAATATTCAGGTTTTCACCTTTTCCATTGCACTTGTGCCTTTTACAGTTTTTTTTTGTTATATATTTGGTATTTTCATCTTAGCTGCTGATTCTAGAGTTAATTAGAGCATATTTTAGCTATTTTTGCTCTTGAGAATATTATATTAAAAACATACCATGAGACATAAACCATAAATAAATAAATCAGTTTTGAATCTGACATCTTCCTTCCTTTTTATTCCATGTTTTTGAACATGTAAATGGTAATACCGTTGTGAATGCAAAGGTTCAGAGTGCTGAGAACCTACAAATTTAATGTAACAGATATTGTACAAAAGCTTTCAATTTAGTTTGTAACAGGACTGCAAAGGGGCTCATATGCTGAGATATGCAAGAAAATAATTTATTTCTCAGTAATAGTAGAATGCCAACATGCTAATATTCACCCTTAAATTCTTAGGAGTTAGATGTGTTTAGGTAGGTAAAAAGATGTTAATTCAGTTATGATATAAGACCCTAGTAATTCTTCTTATATTAGGGATTTACTTCCAATGTAAGAATTACAAATGTTTTTTCAGACATAAAATACAGCCAGTGAATGAACAGCTTTAGAAAAATTTCCATTGTATTCCTCTAGCAAAATAATTATTTCCTCCATAATTTCTTCCATGCTTTTTCTCATCAGCAATGCCTTGAATGACTCAGCAGAAGAGTATTATTTCATAACATGCCCAAAATTTAGAAAGGTAGGTTTTTTCCCATTGGTATTAACTAGAAACTTTGTAATCATGTACATTTAGAATAGAATATAAAGACTATTTCAGTTACAAGGGACCCACAAGGATCATCAAGACCAACTGCCAGTCCTTCCGGACTGACCAAAAGATAAAGCATGTTATTAAGAGTGTTGTCCAAACGCCTCTTAAACACTGACAGGCTTGGAGCATTCACCATTCTCTAGGAAGCCTGTTCCAGTGTTTGAACACCCTCTCGGTAAAGAAATGCTTTCTAATGTCCAGTCTAAACCTTCCATGACTGATGCAGCTTTGAACCAGTCCCACACGTCCAGTCACTAGATACCAGGGAGAAGAGCTCAGCATCTCCCTCTCCGCTTCCCCTCTTTAGGTAGCCACAAAGAGCAACAGGGTTCACCCTCCAGCCTCCTTTTCTCCAAACTAGACAAGCTCAAAGTCCTCAGGCACTCCTCAAAGGACATGCCTTCCAGTCCTTTCACCACCTTTGTTGTCCTTCTCTGGATGCACTTCACATCCTTCTTAAATGGTGGGCTCCAGATCCGCACACAGTACTCAAGGTGAGGCCGCACCAGTGCTGAGTACACTGGGATAATGCCCTCTTTTGACCAGCTGGTTATGCTGGGTTTGACGCACCCCAGGATGTGGTTTGCCCTCTTGGCTGCCAGGGCACTGCTGAGTCCTGTTGAGCCTGGTGCCCACCAGCACCCCCAGATCCCTTTCTGTAGGGCTGCTCTCCAGCCACTCCTCTCCCCATTCATACCTGTGCCCAGCGTTGCTCCTTTCCAAGGTGCAGAATCTGGTATTAGTTCTTGTTAAATTTCATGCCACTGATGATTGCCAGGGCTCCAATTTATCAAGATCCCTCTGCAAGGCCCCTCGTCCCTCAGGAGAGTCAAAAGCACCTCCCACTTTAGTATCATCAGCGAATTTGCTAATGCTGCCTTCAACTCCTGCATGCAGGTCATTGATAGAAAGATCTCCCTGTTGTCCTTGCAATCCATGAGCTTTTCCATCTTCTTTTCTCCCCCTGCCCTCTGGAGAAGGGGGAGAGTGAGTACCTGGATGGGTGTCCAGTGTCCACCCACCACCAAACCCTACGTCTGCTGCTCTGTGACAAGGCCAAGCTCCCCCAGCCAGGGTCACTGCGAGGCACTGGCTGCTCCCTGGTTAGCTCCAGTGCAATTTGGACAAACTGACCAGAGGAGCAGCTGCCTGGGGCTCAGCTGGATATGGCCCCAGAGAAGGAAAGGAGAGAGGGTGGCCTGTGTCCCAGGGATGATGGGAGCCTCCTGCCATCTCCTTTCTCTCCCCAAGACCCTCCCCATCCCACAGGGTGGTCCCTGGGCCTGCAGAACCCGGTCTCTCCAGTCCCTGCACCATTCTTGCAGAGGTCAAACAGACAGCCTCAGGCAGGAGCAGCAGGGCAGTTTCTGCTTGCCCTGGGAACATGCTTTTCTTTCGCCTTGGGACTTGCAGGAAAAAGTCCTGCCCCAGCAGTAGGGGTGTGAGGGGAGGAGAGGGAAGGAGGAGGCTTGCTGGTCTCACAAGGAGCAAAGTCCTGGGGGAGGCTGGAGCAGAACTTGCTCTGCTCTGTCCTGCCAAAGGCTCCTCTCTGCTGCTGCAGCTGTAGCTGTGAAGAGAGCTGGGACTGGGAGACCAACCACAGGAGGGGAAAGCCTCCTCTGCCTCGGCCACCTGCTGCTCCCCATGCCCCGCTTCCCTCCTCCAGCCCTTCTTGCTGCTGAGGGCTGCAGCTCTGGGGCACCAAAGAGCCATCCATAGGCACACACTCACGGCTCCCATGTGCCTCCCACAGCTGTGCAAGTCGTGTAACGCCATACAGGTCTGACAGAGCTCCATTTCCCCTTCTCTCTGATGGGACGGTTCGCATCAAGCAGCCTCCAGACATCCTATGCCACCATACTCATCCTTCACAGCTCCTTATGATCTTTGGGCATTTCCACATTCGTAAATAGCGTTAACGCTGAAAGAGAAAGGAGAAAATTGTGGAAAAGTACCACTGCCACACTGTTGCCTCAGCCTCATTTTCTCCTGGGACATAGACGTGTACATGCTGATATCACACTGGAGGTCAGCTCATGCACTCATCCTCTCTGGGTTTGCTGCCAGCCAGAACTTGTTACCCCTTGGGTCCATCTCCTCTCTTTAGCAAATAAATGGACTTTATGCTTGAATTTATTCTAGCAGTGGTCATTTTTATGCACAGGTCTGTTGCACCTCCTTTTCTTCTTTCTTTTCTTCTGGCCTTCTGGATACCCCTTCTCACAACCCCTCTGTACTTGCACGCTTCCTTCAAAGGATGCTGCTGAAATCAGGAGTTCCATCACAGCATATTGCTGCTTCACCTCAAGCTGTTCTTTTTTGGAGACTGGTCCCACAGCAAACCCACAAAAGCCTACAGAGGCCATCAGGTTACTCTGTTTCTGACCACCAGCTCTTCACCCACAGCTGGAAGCTTGGCCACCCCTGGACACAGTTTCACAGCTCCTGCAAGACGAATCGTGCGCACACCTATTGCCCGCTGTCCTGGCTTGAGGTAAAACAGAACCAATTTTCTTTTCAGTAATTTTACTTTTCAGTTAAGTCTCTTCTAAGTAACTGCACCCTCTGAAATTAATGGTATATTTTTCAGACAGTGTCAGTTTCTAGTAGAGATAAAGCCTGATGTTTCTAATTAATACCAAGGAATGGTATGCAGAGAGACTCTTGCTTATACTTATTGCTATAACAACCAAGGTCAGCTAATTTTATTTGCCCCGTTGAAGGGTTGGAAGCAGAAAAGCGTAGAGGGGTCACACCTGCAGGGAGAAGCAGACAGGACAGGGTGTTCCATCCCGTCTGCATCATGCTCAGTATAAAAG
>JAHREE010000480.1:17259219-17283410 GCA_033628505.1 Tringa tobata
TGTAGGAAAATGGGCAAGGAGGGCAAGAGACCACCATGTTTGAGCCATGACCTGCTGGTCAAACTAAGGGGCAAGATGGGGCTACACAGGAAATGGAAGAAGGGACAGGCATCCTGGGAAGAGTATAGGGACATTGCCAGGATGTGTAGGGATGAAGTCAGGAAGGCCAAGGCACAGCTAGAACTGAACTTGGCAAGGGATGTAAAGAAAAACAAGAAAGGTTTCTACAGGTACATTAACCAGAAAAGGAAGATTAAAGAAAACATACCCCCCCTGATGTGCAACAGTGGGGAACTTGTATCAACAGATGAGGAGAAGGCGGAAGTTCTCAACAAATTTTTTGATATCTTTTCCCAGATCATGTAGGAATATGTTGAATAGCACCAATTCCCATGGATCTCTACATAATAGTAAAAACAACCATCTTTTCCAACCACTGTTTTTTTTCTTCTTTAACCACTTATTAAGTGTTACAGGAAGACTTTCACCTTTTCCCAAAGCATCCTCTTTTACGCAGGGCGTTTCTCAAAATAATTTTGCAAAACCGAGTAGATAAATCCATCATTATCTTTGCCCACTTTATCGCCTTCTTTATAATTATGCTACATTTGTGAGGCAACACTACAGAACCTGTATTGACTTCCTGCTATCTCATATTTACTTATTTATTTTAATCATAGGTTCAACAGTTTGATGAGTGTAGATATGGACTTTCCATTTTATAGTTCTCCAAAGGCCTTTTAAAACATTTGTATTGCATTTGCCATTTTCAGCTCTTCTGCTACAAAGGACATTTTAAGTGATAAATTACACACTACAGTTCACAGGTCAGCACTTTCATATTTCGTTTTTCTTAGAATTCTATGTGAATACCACCTGTTTCTGGAAGTTTGCTGCTATTCATTTTATTAATTTGTTTGAAAACCTTTTTTATTAACATTTCATCTGTGATAGTTCCTGAGAAATGACTTATGTTACAAAAAGCTTTCAGGTGTGACCTTCCTAAGCTCTTGCACACCAAGGTAGTTAGCTCATTTTGGTTTTGTCCTATGGCCTCACTTTACTTACACACCCCTTATAACATATTAATCTTTGGCTATACAGAATTTTGGAAGGCTTCTTGGTTTTGGCATTGGAACTTTTTTGAATAAAGTATTATGGAGGTTAAATATTTTCCTAGAAAAAGACTTTTTTAAAAGTCTTGTTTCAGCTGCTGTAGTACAATGTAATTTACAGTTAACTTACAGTTAGATTTCATTATTTGTATACTATTTCTCTTTCTTAAATAAGACTTTTCTAATTTCTAATGGACTGTCTCAATTTCTATTTAGCTATGCCAGCTTTTTGGCATCATCCATAAAAGATTTCTTTTTTTTAAAATAAGAAATATGTTTTTAGACTAAAATTCTTATATAATAGTAACAATTTTCAATACAATTTCTCTCACAAGAGTTTCATCCTTTTGGCTGCTCATTCTATTTTCTTTGTCTTTAAAAGACACATTTTTTTGACACATTAATAAATTAGAAATTTATTTCACTACTTTTTACTTTTTTACTCCTACACATACACTGAATGCATGATGGTAACTTTTCAGGTTTGCTTTTTATTAATTTTATCTTGATCCAGGTCTTGTACATTGATCAAGACTAGCTCATCTCTTTAAATTTTCCAAGTATTTGTTTTAAGGTGAGATCATTTAAGAAGAAATGCCTTAAAAATGTTGTTTGTGCATAATGTCCATTCTGAGATGAATCTTTATGAGAATAACTGAAGTTTTCTGAGTGTTTTCTGCTCTCACAGCTTTTCTGATTTTTGAGTTTAAATTTTCACATAGCACTGTGTTCCATCTCTATTCCTTCATTGTTGTTATCCACTGAATACTGCAGCAGGGGCCCCCAAGAATGTAAGCATAGGTTGATATCAGAGGCCTTGAAAGTACTGGGACATAGCAGACCTCAAGGCTATAAACACAAATCACAAATGATCGATAGCCAGTCGCTAGCAGATTTCAGCCTAGAGAATCAGGGTGGACTTATTTCAAGGCATCTGAAAAGATAAAAAAATGACATATGGACTCAGTAAAAAACAAACAAACAAACAAACCAAACATACAGAAAACACAGAACAGCTAGCAAGAGGGTAGAAAAGACAATCAAACATACAAGAATGGAGACAAAGCAAAAATAGAAAGAGAGGAACTGCTCCCACGCCATACTCCCAGCCCACTCAGGATGCTATGTATCATCGATACCTCTGCTTATCCACTGTACATCCTCCTTCTACTCTGGCTGAAACAGAGCACTATTTTCTGTTTTTTCATTCACCACATTTTGTTCCTGCATTTTTTGAATACTTTTCTGTAGTTGTTCTTGGTCTGGTTACCTACATTTATACGTCATGTACAGTAATTTTGCTCCTTTTTGCTGTTCCCTCACAGAGTTTTATTCACCTTAAACTCAGTTTTATTTGGAGGCAGAGGTTTCTGATTTAATTTGTACAAAGTGTATAATTTAGCTCTTTGCTTCTTTGCATGCTTGTTAGGTTTTATCTTGCCTTTAGCTTAAGTCTATGGAAATACTTTTGGCAGTTGTATTCTTTTTACTTTCGGATTCAGCAACATAGTTTTATTTTGATTTAGATATAGCATGTTTCCAGAATAGGCTGTATTTATTTCAAAATAATTTCCTTATTCACTGCTTCTTATTCTTGCCCATATTGAGATTTTCTGTCTCTCTACACATTAACACACAGTCAATAATAAGCATAATACACACAAAATCTGGAGAGAATGAGAAATAATAATTTAATTCCAACAAAAGAAATTAATATAAGATAAAACATAATACAGTCATAAGATTAAGTATTCACATACTGAGATCTGAAAGATTGTTGAGCTGAGGTTAAAAGTTGTGTTAGCTTTGTGTTCTAGATTCAATTAATATAAAACATAAGTTACACATAAGAAATGCAATGTGTTGCAGACCTCTGTAAATATAACACCTATGGTGATGGCATCTTATCAGGTAATGTGGTATTTTCAAAATTAAAAATATAGAATATGAGTATTACAGGATTTCAGTATAACTTGTATTGGTCCTTCATTATTTTAAAAATCTTCAGCCATATTATGAGACTATGCAATCACGTATTAGAAAAAACATTGAATTAAACCCATTCTTCTGTATTCCCTTAAATTTTTTATTTTCTTTTCCCAGAGTACTTATTTATTTGATTTACTTCATTGTATTGGAGTCTAGGGTGCCACACAAAATGTTTAACCATGCAGTATCATGTATTTGCATTTAAAAGTATTTGGTTTATTGGTAAATAAAAATTACTAACTCCAAGTCACTCATAGTTCGTCCAGCACCTGATGCTGGCCTGTCTTTATCTCCTCAGTCTTTGTGACAGTCAGCTTGTTCTAAGACTTTCATATCAATGTATTTAAAAATATCACAATTTAAATATTGTAGTACAATACTTGAACCTCTTATCTCAAATTAATAATCGTTTGAGGTTTCTTTCCACTAATATTTCCAAGCATGCATGTGTCAAACTTTTCATCACCAAAGATATAAGCAAGTATCTCTTTTGTGATTCTGCAGACTTTGAGTGCCTTTAGAGACTCTTTATAAATGTCTACAGTGTTTAAAGTACCTTGCAATACCATACTTTCTCTCTTTATTTGTAAACACCTACATATGTATAAAATTGTATTTCTAAAATCATAAAAGTCTATGTTCCAAAATATGTAGCGCCAAAAATACATTTTCAGAAGTGAACTGCTCTGTACACTTCTTTCTCTAAGGTAGACTAGTCTTTTTTGTTTGCAAAATGTCACCTCTTTAAAGTCTTATAACCGTACTTAGAGGCAAAAAAAATGCAACATTGTCCCTTCAAGAGTTTCAAAATTCCTGAATTTGAAAGAGGAAGAAAGAAGCTATTTTTAGGACAAGGAAATTAGAATGCACAGTGAAATGTACTCTTCTGCTTGCTACCTAGTAGGGTGCCTTTGTAAATGTTGATAAAATGTATTTATTCCAAACATTACTGTTAGCTGCTCATTGACTAATTGAAAATAGTTTTCCACAATAACTTCCATTCTGCCCAAAGTAAATTCAAGCAATTCATCTGATGAATTCAAAGATAGCACTCAAACCATGTAATGCTGAATTGTTTATGAAGGTTATACGTAGTCTGAAGCTGTAATGTGCAAGCTCTAAAGACTTAATAAAATTATTATAATAATTTTAGAAGAAAGTAACTATCTTGACCTCATCGCATGAAAAACTATTTACTATTTTTTTAAATATATTTACATAATTACCAGCTAATTAGGACATTCTTCTTCAATCTACATTGAACTTAGCTGTGGCCATAGACACATCACCATGATGTTTCTATGGCAGCAGTATGAATCCAAAACTGTGTGTATCTTTATACTGATTATATTGTTTAATGTATGAAGGAATATGTTCTGGAAAATAATTCCCTTCAACCTAATGTATCTAAATACAAATGAAATAGATAAAACCAACTTCATAATTTTGTTGCTTTTCTATCAGTACCACTAGGTTTTAAAATTTTACTGCTTTATATTTTTTTTTTTTGGAAAAAGGTCTTAAATATATGTTTATAACAGTGCAGACTATTTTCTTCTAACTATGAACTTATATTTTATGGCATACAGTGTAAGAGTTTTGTACAAGCATCTTAACTCTGAGCTGGAAGAAAGCTCTCTACAAATAATGAGCACTCTTGATTTAAAACGAACACTGTTCAAGTGCTGCTGCTGCTGTAAGACCAAGGTTTTCTTCATTCCTTGTAACCAATAATGCTCAGATCATTAGCCTACTAAACCATGTTATTTTTAAGTTTTTGAAAATTGTTATTATTACTTATTAACCATGTCACCATTTTATAAGTGCATGTGAAGATGGTACAAAATACTAGAGCTCATAGTGAATTCCTATGTGCCTCCATATGTCTGGGCTCTCATTAGAGTCAATGAAGAGCTACTCAGTGAATTTATAGTCACGGTTCATGTTCATATAGCAATGGTTCAATTCACCTAAAGTAGACACCTGGGTTTGGTCAGATGAATATGATGAAATAATCTGTTTACTACATGAGCAATGTCGCTATTGAACTTAACATGACCTAGACCACATGAATACACTCAGGTTGCAATTTAGGTGCCTAAAGAGAGCTATTTAGTGTCATCTGAAATACCCTTGGGAATCCAAGTCCTTGGCATGATGCTGACAGGTACAATGCAGAACCTGCAGGGCACCTGTGCTTTCCTCTGGTGGTAGCTGAAGCTTGGACACATGTTTAAAATGGCACCAGAAACCTGAATCAAACCCCTGCATGGAAACACATATGGATATCTTAATTTGTGATCTGTTTCTCTCCTCAGCCTAAGCACTGGCTTCCAGTACCTCCCTAGCTGCCTTAGATTGTCCCTTTGTTTCCATGTGCCACTCCAGAAACATGTGAAACATCTATTGATCTTCTACCTAGTCTACTAGCTCCATGCAAATTACTTGGACACTTAAGGAGTTTATTTCTTCCTTCAGGCTGAATCAGATCATGGATATCCATGTCCTATATGCACATACACACAGTATGGGCTGATTCCCTTTCTGTATTGCAACAGCATGCTGTTATGTTCTCCTTTTCAGTAACATGGTTTAAGAGCTTTTGAAGAAAGAAATTCCTTCACCTTAAACATATCTACAAAAAAATTACCGTACTTATTCATCCTTCCTGTTATCTAGGTTTGTTTTTCCAAAGCTCACCAAAAATGGAATCTAGAGTGATTGCGTTAGAGTGATTGGAAGTGTTCAAGACCAGGCTGGATGGGGCTTTGAGCAACCTGCTCTAGTGGGAGGTGTCCCTGCCCATGGCAGCAGGGATGGAACAAGATGACCTTTAAGGTCCATTCTATCTGTTCTAACCCGAACCATTCTATGATTTCCTCATGCAAACGTGTTTGCCTTGTGTTGTTTTTTTTGTTTTTTTTTTTCTTCTCAGGAGAACACACTCAGTCCTGGGGTGGGGGTGGGGAGGAAATCAGGAAACATTTTCTCAAATTTTCAGAAGAAATTCATAAATACAGTATATAAACACTCTTCAAGTATGCACTAAGATTCTAGCAGAAGCCCCTGCAAGTACATTACCTATATGGTTTTTCAAGCCTTCACTATACAAAATAGACTACTTCTTTCCCAGAATGTTGATTTCTCTGTGTTCTGCACTGACTCATGCAGGTTCCTAATAGCATAATCACAGCTGACAACAGATGACCACTTACGCACAGTCTGAACTCTAGAGATAGAAACCTGAATGACATTATGGACCTATCCTGGTTTCTTTGTTTGGCTGAAACTTTCATCGCTCATCAATTTAAAGTCAAAATCAATATATTAGCTAATACTGTTTAACAATTGCAATGGATAAGAAATGCAAACATATTTGAGAGACACTCAGGAAAACAGAGAAAAAGTGTTCAAGGCCAGACTGCATGGGGCTTTGAGCAACCTTGTCCAGTGGGAGGTTTCCCTGCCCATGGCAGGGGGGTTGGAACTAGGTGGTCTTTAAGGTCTCTTCCAACCTTAAACCATTCTAAGATTCTATGATCTACATAGAAATATTAAAGACCTTTTATAAAAAATCTTTTTTGAAGATTTCTGTGTGGTCCTTTCCTGTAGAAAGCAGATGAGAAATGTGTTTTGAAGGAGTCTGCGAGGGGAACAGACAATCCAGTATGGAGAAAATTTTGTGACCAGTTCCAGTCTTTCAGGATTAAGGAAAACTGAAGTCTTGGCTCTATGACTGCTGCTGAGCAGAAGGGCTCCGTACTATGATTTAAATAACAGACAGAATTCCAGTACTTTTGAATTATATTTTTCTTTTTAACTACTTAAGAGTGAAACAAATAAGCACAAATCCAAATGGCAACCAAAATAAAATACTGACTTAGTTTCAACTCTCCAGCTTTGAAAAAATATAATCTTGGTTTATTCAAATCCATGAAGCTGCACTGCAGATATTTGGACACATCCTGAATGAAGTGCAGAAGAAGTGGCTCTGCACCAGTGAAAGTTCCTGGAATCTTTCCTATTTATTCTGCCAACATTCCTCTAGGACTAATGGGGTAGGACACAAAAGAGCATGGGCTGCTAAACAGAATGAGGTATACTCTCATAAAAGAAGTACGTAGTCTTTTCAGGCTACATAAACACTAGTTCTGCTTCAAGATAATGTGTAAATTCTGTAAATAATTGAAAGAGTGCTCTGAAGAACTTTACGCAATGCACTACAGGAGCTACATGTATGTATTATATTTGAAATAATAAATCTTCCTATGTCATGGGCTGCACAGTCTAGATAAAGAAAGCAGGCAAAGTTAAGCAGAAGGGAGCATGAATGTGATATGTATTGAGCAGGAACTGAAGCAAGAATTAAAAAGACCTCCCCAAGATCCATGAAATAGACTAAAATGCAGTACAAAGTAGATAAATCTCTGCCTAAAAATTTCTTTTCCCTTCATAAGGAAAAATATTCTCCCTCATCCTGTTTCACATCAGTTCTTTTGAACCCATTAGTATTGCTAAAAGGAGCCTTTTTATTTGTAATTTAGGGATTTTTGTCTTTTAAGGGGTTTTGTGGTGTGTTGATCTTTTTCATAGTTCCTTAACCCCGTGTTCACAGTACCTTGCATTTCTAGGTAGCGTCCTGCATATGAGCATTAACCAAGCACAAGACTGCTTAGCTTTCAGAGTGAATTTTTATTAGGATGGCCAAAGCAGGGGAAAACTGTTCAGCTAAATAATTGTTTTTAAGCCACATAATTTTCACTGAGTCGTAAGTTCTGTGTATGTACTGTTAATGTAGGTGACTACATTAAACACAGAGTTTGTGTTTAGTAGTAATGTAGTAATGTTTAATGTAGTAATGACTACATTAAACACAAAACTCTGCCTTTGCAGAGTATAAATTTATCTTCTGTGCAACAAACACCATTGTTCTGATGACCATCGCTACCAAAAATTTCCCTTTACACAACCTTCCTGGAAGAGTAAAGGAAACATAGAAGGTATTGTACAGTATGGGTAAGCCAACAATTTGGCTATGTGGTAACTTCTAATGATCACAGCTCTTATTAAGCTTACAAACTTGTGATAGACTTATGATAAACACTGAAACCTTTTCAAAATGCCACGTGCATGAGTTTGAGTGAATAGAATCATTCAAGACTCCTGCTTATTGTGTATGTGCTTTGACTAGAGGTGAGCCATGAAAGTCAGTTAGTTTTAAAACAAATCTACAAAGATGAATAATCTTCAGCAGCTCTTTATTTTTCATATTAATACCTTTTAGGCAATGTTCTGTTGCAAGATACTTACTACTCAAAGGATGACTACAGGCTAGGTATACCACTGCATCTCTAAGAAGCATGCAGAGGATATTGTATCTCTGCATTATACCCTTCCTAAGTCTATTGCCATACAGCAAAAATAGACTAGAATCTAGATTCTGAGTATGCATTTAAGTATTTAATACTCCTTTATTTTGAATACCATTTTTAATCTTCTCCTCAGTAACACATGATAAAGAAAGGAAATAAATTATAGCTTATAAATGGTTCCAAACCTACTGTCCCTGAAATTTAACTGATACACAAATACTCAGATACAAAAGAAAACATTTCTCTGAATGTTTTATTGCATTCTTCTTCATATCCCTTGAAAGTATGTGTTGTTTATGTCATCACCTTCTTCCTGAGTATTGCTTTTCATCTCAAGTCTCAAGAAACTGATCTCCTCTTTCTGCAAAAAAAAAGAAAATGCAAGGATTCTTTCTTTTTAAGTTCTAATTTTGTTCAAGTCTTGATTCATAAGATTAGCTTTATAAAGTGTCCCAATTTATGATAAATCTTATATTGTTTATTTAGCAGAAATAGAAGAGTTCAGCTTAAAAAGTTCATTTTTCTGGTAAGGCAAATTACCTCTTGGATCAAAGGTTCTCCAGCTAAATAGGTTAAATAGACTTGGTCTTATGTTTTTGGACATGGTAAAGAAACAAAACTTTAAAATTTATAAAAAGTAAATCTGTTATCAATCATTTCAGCAAAGATCATACTAGAGATACATATGTAAAACCCCTTCAAATCCCCTGAACCATAATTTGTTTTGTAAGTAGATCTAATTTCATCTCTTGAAAGACTAATTTTAAAGAACCATTACATGCTCACTAGGGCAAGTTATTTTGTCTTAATCTGTGGGTCTCCATTGATAGATTTTATTGCTATAAGAAATGTTGCTGGATAGGGTAGATTGATCGAATTGAAAGGTTCCTTCTTGAAAACATGAATTAGGTTATTAGTTATGCTAGCTTGCTAAATTTGGAACAATAGTATGTCTTAAAGGAGCAATAACTAAATACCAGTCAACATGATCAGATTTTTTTAATGTTATTTTCTTTTTTAGTTATAAAAGAACCATTATGTTGCACATAATAATGAAAACCTGCAACGCAAAGTGCTCAGTTAATAAGAATTACATTGTATTTTAAATTTGTGTGCTTAGCTTAAAAATTAAACTGCAGAACACAATTTTATTTTGTTCTATTTATTTCGTGATGCTCAGATGATCCATCAATTTGTTGTTTCTCCTCCAGCAGAGCTTCTCCTAACATAAACTCCCAGCTAACAAAAGGTGAATGGAAACTTCATGCCACGGAAACTTCTTTTGTAGGATATGTGCTGTAAGTCAAGATGGGTGTCTCTAGTTAACAACTGCATCTATTTTTAGTTGGCAAGCTGGTCTCCCCATTTCCTCTAATAAATGAGAACTATCCTGAAACTTGATGGAGGACACACCAGCTCAAGCTTCGTGCCACCGACATTGTCTGTATTTTGCATCTGGACGGCTGTCTCAGTACATACGGCCCTTGGGAATGGCTAATTTAAAATGCAGTCCTGAAATGGTGAAAATGTTAACTGTCCTGTGGGAAATTATTTCCATTTTTACAGACAGTGGAATGTATTTTTCAAAGAATGACATGCCAGACTAAGTAAATCAAAAGGGAATTACAGTGGCACAAAATCAGGAAAATGTGATGAAACTGTAATTGCCAAAATCCATGGGGTTTGGTTTCGTTTTGGTTTAGTTGTCTAACCAAGATGGTTAGATATTGTTTGCTTGATTGTTTTTTTCCTCCCTTCCCCTAACATTTGAGTTGTGGGTATCTGCAAAGTGTAATTTTAAAACTGTGTCTTTATGGACTACTCTATATTTTGGGTACATTTCCATAAAGCTGATCCTCTTAATTTATCTTATTGAAGTGCCATTTTTCTATTATATTTCACTGACATCTGTAAACTTCCTTTCATAGCATATCTTTATTCAGAATATGTCACAGAGGAAACAACCATTTAAGTTTCCACTGGCCTTCCAAAGTGACTGCCAAGATTTGGCAAAGTGTGAGATTGTCTTGAAAAGTATAGGTAAGGTAAGAAGGTAAGAGAAGTTAAAAGAAGAAAGGACCAAAAGAGAAGTGCTCTGTGAGTAAAAACTCCTTTACTGTTATCCAGCATTCCAAGAGCAAAGAAAGGTGGTTGAGAGATTCCTACAGGCTATGTAGAAGTAGATATTTAGGACTGATAATTTAAGATTTTTTTCACTTATGTTTAATGTGCATTTGAGATTGCTGTCTTGACTTCCTCTGCAGCTAATGAGAGAGGCATGAACACACCTATAGTATAATAGATAATCAGACTGAGATGAGCAAACAACATAGATGAACCAGCCCCTTGAGGTCTCCACGGAAAGTAAAATCAAGCAAATTAGTAGCCTTGATGTCCAAATCTGGATACACAAATTGTACCTATGGTGTCCTTAGACTTGCTATATGTCCACTCTTTACTGGCTTTACTGGCTTAGGGTAACTCATCTTTATTCACAGCAGAACTCATTTCCTCGAGACTTGCCAGTCCTTGAGTAGAACCTAGTCATGAGCCCTTTGCAGGCAAGGTGAAATAGTTTTTTGAAAGTACAAATGACCCATAATTGTGTAATATATTGAAGTCCAAATTCAGTTACCCATTTTGGATGTTTTTCATTACTAAAACCAGATACACTGAATAATGAAACCAGTTACCTGAAAATTTCAAGTTTTGAGCAACTGAAGTCACATAGTTTTTAACATGATCATGAGTCTGCAGTACAAGGTAAGTCAAATACATTCTGCTTTCATAAGTATTTAAATACATTTGCTCAAGCATATTAGACACAAGTACTTCTTTTTACATAGTAAAGGAAAATAATCTAAGGCACTTTCTGAGGTAAGAGATAAATCAGACTATTCAAATGCTCCAGAATTAGAATAAGTATGGAAATATTAGTAACCCAGGGTCAATTGATTCATTGTTTTATCAGAGAGAAAAAGGGGAAAGCATTTGTTATGAAAAAAATTAAAATGTCCATACAGTTGACAAAATTGATAGTGTGATGGATTGTTATTAAAGTGATTCCTTTTAGCCCAATGACATCTTATAAGGTATTAAATAGTTTAGAACTCCTTCTGAGACCAGCCTGATATAAAATATTCAACATCCTTCCACTTCATGCCAAAAATATTCCACTAAAATTAGAGTTAGACATCTTTAAAATAATTGGCAATATCAGCTTTGCACAGGAAAGCAAAAGGGCTGGGAGATTTAATAATACTTTCATTGATCTTTGCATATGAGAGTAATCCTCTTTGGAAATGAGGTTGTTAATGCAGAAATGAGGCTTACTTTTTTCTGGGTGTGCACAGATTAACGATCAAATGCTTCTTCACAAAGTATTTCCTGTAAAAAGGAAACCAAAGCACTGGATGTGAGAGAGGTAAAAAGAATCTGATATCTGGTTCAACAAAAATCAGGTATATCTGACTAATCAGAGGAATGTGCCTATATTCCATATACCATTTTGATATATCTTTTTCTTTTTTTAATGCCACTTTTAAGGTTTTAGAAGAAAGTTAGTCCTGGCAAAGCTGGAATTGAAGAAACAGCTTAACACTTTAAATTCTGCATGAACAAACTATTCTGGAAAAACAATTGAAATGAAATCAAAACTTCATTTAAAATGAAATGTCAATGAATCTCTGATATGCTATTTATTCATTATCTTGGCACTTCATAGAATCATAGAATGGTTAGAGTTGGAAGGGACCTCCTACATGAATTCTTGAAGCTGCCAGAGACTGACATTGACTTTTCAAACAACTAAGCAGACTCATGAGATTCCATATAATGATGAAAAGACATCAGACTTTCAGTATTTGTTCAAGCAGTATCTCCAAAATTCAGTAAAAAGCTATATGACTTTAAAATGCTACGTGTTTGTAGGAGTAAGTGTAATTTATGAACGAACAGTTAATGCATCTTGACCTGAGAAGGAACAGCACTTTATACGTTCTCACTAAGAAGACTGAAAGAAAAGTAAACAGGCTCAGAAAACACATTGGGCTAGCGAAAAAGCATTGGTTGTCGATTGCCATTATCTTAACATTTCCAGTTGTTACTATGTAATACTATCAGTGATTACGATGTGCCAAAAGAAACTTGTCTTGATTAGAAACAAGTCATAATAAGCACTATTCCAGGACAGGCTCTATTTCCCATGCTTTATAACTCTGGTCATTGCTGGCTGTTACTAATAATACAGTAAGGCAACAGGCCGTTAGCAATAATATTAGCAACATTATAACAGTAACAATAATATTAGCAACAGGTTGGTGTTAATAATACAGCCAGTTGCTAATAGTCTAGAGTATACACATGATCTTCCTAGTCCAGGTGAACCTAGTTTTTACATAGGCATGTGCTGCATCTACATTTAAAAGCTTACTTACAAGCCATGTAAACCAAACAGAGCAAGGATGCAAGACAAGGACACAGAGCTTTGGGGAGCCTAAGTATCTATGAGTTGAAATGAATGTGAATTTCCATGTATTTACTGTATGGACATATTTTTTGATCTATTAGCAAACACAATGCAACATAACAAGATACATATTTTGGAGTGGGGTCTAAGCTATTTTAATGTGAACTCCTGGTGAGCTATAATTTACTGTCTGTAGTTTGGCAAACAGTATTTCAGTAGCCTGAATAAAGGAAAATGCAGTAATTCTGGTGAGAAATATTTGACTAGCAAGGTGAGAAATATTGCAGGAAATGAAAAAACCCAACCAAACCACCGCAGAAAAACTATGGATAGGGGTGAAAAGACAAAAAAATCCTCACTTCAAAAAAGGCGGACTTCAGAAGAGATGTAGGAATGTTGTAGGATGACCAGAGAAAGAAGAAACCTTATACTGGGGAAGGCATGCAAGAAGAGAAAAAGGAACATTTCACTGTCTGAAGACACTGAAAGTCTTATATTGGCTATGTTTTAGTCATAGGGCCTTGGCATTTGTAGCTCATTGCACTCTTAGAATATTTAGTTTATGAACTTTAAACAGACAGTTTTAATAAAGTTTAAAGCAATTGTAGACAAATGGGGATACAAAATTTAAAGAAAGAAGTGAAAGCTGAAAATAATTCAGCAATGTTCCGCAGGTGCCAAGAAAACCAGTAAAAATAAGGTAAGGTTCCTGAGAGAGAAGAGAAGAGAAGAGAAGAGAAGAGAAGAGAAGAGAAGAGAAGAGAAGAGAAGAGAAGAGAGAAGGAAAAACAATGCTTAATAGTGTTATGGAAAATCAGAAATCATTTTTGGAGGGAATAAAATCAAAAGGACATTTGGCCTTGTTAGAGAACTGACAACTTGTAGATCATAAAATTGAAAGTACTAAAGCAAAAATCTCTCACTAGATTCTGCTTTGTGCTTGGATGAAAATGTGAGGACACATCCATTGTGGATGACATTATGAATTAAATAGAGAGCTCAGAAAACACATGATGAAAGTGTCCTATTTGACACTGAGAACTAAGTGTCAAATATTCCATTCAGATTAGGAAATTTACTCTGTCCCAATTGTGGCAGTATTGCACCAATATTTATTATAACATTTTTTAAAAAATAAAGACATAAAGACTGAATATTGCCAATATTTAAAATATTTAAGGTGATAGGGTTTAGTGCCAATTTAAACGCAGGCAAAACAATAAAGTATTTAATTTTGAAATCCAGTGGACTTTTAAAAGCCTTATTTCACAGAAGGCCACTCTTCATAGTCTGATATATAATTTGGGGGGATTTGTTTTTTTAACTTCCTATTAGAAATCTCTTACTGTACTCTTAGCATGTATCTCAAGGTTCTTTTAAAAGTTATCATATACAAGTATCAGAGGCACATGTTGGATAGTTACAGATCAGTGTTGCCACCTCAAAAAGTTCAGTAACTCAAAAATTTATCTAATACAATGATGACAGTGGTTTTGAGATGTATGGCATAGTTTGTTTATCTAACAATATTTTTTCGTAATTGGAGATCTGCACAATTATGTGTCATTTGCTGCTAAAGTATATGGAAATTCTATAAAACATCCAGAGAAGATTAAAAATAATGATTGAAGGGCTAGGAAAATAATTTTTAGGATGTCAAATTTAAGATGATGAATCAATTCAGACTATTTGAGAGGAGGTTTGAAGATTACTTGATCTCTGTGAAAATGATGTCTAATAATAACAAAAACTTTTAGCCTTGCTAACAAATGCATAGAAATGTCTGGACAGTGAATTTAGATTAATTAGGCTTGAAAAAAAGGTTTATTATCTTCTCAGTAAGGGCAATTGTGTTTACAGCTGTAATTTATTGGAGTATCTGTTAGTTATGACAGTTTAAGATTGCAAGATTATTTTTTTAAATTTATCTTTCCAGTATATACATATATGATGCACCCCAGCAGTGGGATATTTGTCTTCCATTCACCATCAGTAATACCTTTGGTTTAACATATTATTTTCTTTTTTTATATATTTCTCATATGTAATAAATGGTATTTGTTTTTGAGATGCTATTTGCAGACCATGAAACATGGTGAATAAATGTTCTGAGGTAGAACAGGAAATCTTCCTTCCCACCTCTTCTCTTAGACATCTTACTTCTTTTTTCAATGTAAGGATAAAACTAACATTTAAATTTGAAGAAAATAACAATTTTGCTGTAGGCTATGTTGGAAGGCTTTGTCTTCATGAGCAACACAGACACAATCTGTGCAGATGACCAACTGCAATAATCCATGCACATCTCATCTCATTGTTTCCTTTTATACTTATAAGTTTACAACACTTCAATCTCCCCTGTGCTTCAGAACATAGTATTTTGGTGTTCTCAAATGCTTTGATTTACATCTGGATATCACTGTAAGGCTAGGTGATAAAAAGTTAATCACCATACACACAAAGGAGAGCAGAGGTACATGGGCTGAGGGGAACCCTGCCTCAGCCTCTCCTCTCCCCAGGATGTCACAGGAGGTGATCAGCCCCACAGCCAGGGTGGACACCCATCACTACGGGGCCAGGGAAAGGCTTGCAGGTACTCTTGGGATTTAGAGTGGTTGGGGAAGGAACAAGTGTGGGAAAACAGAGGGATAAGGGGATAAG
This sequence comes from Tringa tobata, assembly GCA_033628505.1. Lineage (NCBI taxonomy): Eukaryota > Metazoa > Chordata > Aves > Charadriiformes > Scolopacidae > Tringa > Tringa tobata. Next base: position 17,274,825 of record JAHREE010000480.1, read on the forward strand.
AGAGGCTAGCCATGTGTATGTGTGTGTGCGCCTCTCAGGAAGATGTGCCTAGTCTCATTGCTGGCTGGACCTGGAAGTGGGGAGCTGCAGCAGGGCTATGAGATTCAGCAACCCCTAACAAGTACAAGGGCAACAGGGGTGAGCTAATATCCCATCTCACTCACCAGAGCATTTTCATCTTTTTTTGTTTGTTTGTTTTAATAAACTCTGCAAACCACTAAATATTTAGCACCTTTGTAACTCTCCACATTAAGAAAACAAAACCTAGACCTCTGTGATGTAGTCATAGCACACACATTTATTGCACCCAAGGCCAAGTGCAAAGGGAGGCTATACATATAGGGTTTGAGGGTTAAGGCCCTCAAGGTATGTGAAACAAAGTAAATCCAGTGAACGGATTTCTATCAGTGATGTGTTGATAAGATTCCCATTCTTGTGGGTTTAAAATTTAATTCTTAGGACAACAAGACAAGACTGATCTTTAGATGCAATTTTTTCATTGTAAACAAAACATGGAAAGAAAATATATTATCCATGTCTCCTTTTATATCTTTGATGTGACTGGAAAATATAGGAATTTTTGACTATACAAGTTCACATTCCCCTATTTTATTTTTATCTCTTTTTCTTATGGTACTTAAATGTGCATTTCACTCCTCTTGTGCAGAAGAAAGAACAGGACACATTCACTGTCTGATAATGTTTATCCAATCTTGCATTTTATAAAAATGCTTTTAGGGATAAATTGATTATTTTGTTGACCTACGAGTAACATCTAGTATCTAAGGCTATTCCCAAACTTGATAATTCCCTTATCTCAGGATAGAAAAGGTTAGGAGCACTGGCTGAAATTTCCACCTGTGTACTTGTGATTCTCAGATCAAAATTTTCCTGTCTGAGGTGAGTCCTAATACTCACAATGCTCTAGAAACACCAGAAGAGCGAGCCAAGTTGATGGTCTGTTACTCAAAAGAAGAATCCTCTGTGTAGGGACTAGAAAATATCTGTCACACAGACAATCTAGCCAGTCTCTTTCCTAGAGAGGAACCTCCCCCAAAAGAAATTGAGAGAACACCTCATTAACCATTCAATTTGATGAAGAATAGTTGGGTGTTATGTATATATTCAGTGTTTTGCTGCATTAGGGCCTACAAGAGAAATGTTCCATGTTTAAAAAAAAATATGCCCTTGATGGAAATAAGAGACAAGTATTCGTATTGCCTGCATAAGTTATCAAGCATAGTACAGATGGTGAGGGACTTTGCGCTGCAGATGGGAATGATTCAGAAGATGATAGGAGTGCTAAATCCAAACCCTTGCTCCATCACTATCTAGGGATAGACATTGTTAAAGGAAAGTTTACATATAAAGTTTGCTTTTAGCAAATATGCGTACTTGTGGGAGTGAAAGTTAGATGACAAGAAAATGTAATCTTATCCAATGCTAATGGGATTTTTTTGCACTAAAACAGGAAGTTGTTTAGAGTATCCAGCTAATACAGCTCTTAAGATGCTGTGAGGATGATATCAGCAAACAAAATTGCTTTGGGTACCTCTGACCTCAGCAGCTAGTAGTTTAAAGGCATCAGGATGAAACAACTCAGCTCACTAGTATGTCAAATCTCCACAATCTGTACTGTGCTGGACAAATCTGCAAGTTAAATATACAGGTGAAATACAGAAATTTCTGTGGAAACAGTTAGACCATATATAACAGTGCTCTGAATAGTTAGCAAATTAATGCCATCACTTACCTTCAGCAAATCAACTGATTGATTACAATGACAGTTTATATGAAGGAAAATAATCACTCATATTTCATGCCAGGAATGTCTTCTAAGAAGGCATGCTATTGAAAATACAATACAACTATACAGTTTGTCTTATCTTTTCTTTGACTAAAAACATAACAGAATACTTACAGAAGAGGAAAAGACCATATTTTCTCAGGATCCCTCAGAGTTCATATTGGTACCAGTACTGTTCAATATCTTCATCAATGACACAGAGAGTGGGATCAAGTGCACCCTCAGCAAGTTTGTGGATGACACCAAGCTGAGTGGTGCAGTTGACATGCCTGAGGCACAGGATGCCATCCAGAGGGACCTGGAAAAGCTCGAAAAGTAGGCCCATGCCAAAACTCATGAGATTCAACAGAGTCAAGTGCAAGGTCCTGCCCCTGGGTCGGGGCAATGCCCAATATCAATACAGGCTGGGGGATGAAGGGATTGAGAGGAGCCCTGCCAAGAAGGCCTAGGGAGTCCTGGTGGATGAAAAGCTGGACATGAGCCGACAGTGTGCGCACACAGGCCAGAAAGCCAACTGTATCCTGGCTGCATCAAAAGAAGTGTGGCCAGCAGTTCAAGAGAGGTTATTCTCTCCCTCTGCTCCGCTCTCATGAGACCCCCACCTGGAGTACTGCATCCAGCTCTGGATCCCTCAGCACAGGAAAGACCTGAACCTGCTGGAGCAGATCCAGAGGAGGTCCACATAAGTGATCAGAGGGCTTGAACACCTCTCCTATGAGGACAAGCCAAGAGAATTGGTGTTGTTCAGCCTGGAGAAGAGAAGGCTCCAGGGAGACCTTATTGTGGCCTTTCAGTACTTAAAGGGGGCCTACAAAAAAAATGGGGACAAACTTTTTGGTGGGGCCTGTTGCAATAGGACAAGGGGTAATGGCTTTAAGCAAAAAGAGGGTAGACTTGGACTAGATATTAGGAAGAAATTTTTTAAAAAGTGTCGTGAGTCACTGGAAGAGATTTCCCTGAGAGGTGGCAAATGCCCCATCCTTGGAAACAATCAAAGTACGGTTGGATGAGGCTCTAAGCCACCTGATCTAGTTGAAGATGTCCCTGCTCATTGCAGGGGACGTTGGACTAGATGACCTTCAAAGGTGCCTTCTACCCCAAATTATTCCATGATTCTATGACTTTCTTGACCAATACATACAGGTTGCCCTAAGAGAACTACAAAACCTGTATTTACAAAAAATGTTTCTTATAATAATTTCTTTAACTTTTTTCTAGCTGTCTTGTAATATTACTAAATTTTACAAAGTTGAAAAGACCATTCCAAATAGTGAAGATGGGAAATAGACAAAATATCTTGTTCAGGCAACTTATAGATTTTTAAGTTTGCTTCACAGCCCTCCAAAAAATGAAGAGGTAAGTATCGCAAATTTTTCACAATTATATGCTCTGCACTGGGGTAATCACAGCAGATTTTTCACTATTTTGCTTGAAATCAGAAGCCTGAGGTTTCTTAGAATTTCTGATTCAGGTAAAATTTAAAAATTTTCCAGTTTTTGTTAATTTGTTATGTGCATATGAGTCCACATTTAGAAAAGGTAGTATTTTTAATTTTCTAGAAATAGACCTGCAACTTTCTCTTTAAATGGTATTCATGCCTAGAATGGGCTTTTGCCAGGTTTTTCATGAAGTAAAAGGTTCAACACCATGAGATGCTTCTTAGGAAACTTCTGTGTTATTATGGAATTAACAGTTTACGTACTAGAATATATTAACAAAACTCTCAGTTTTCACAGTAGAACGCCTCCTCGTGTTTTTTTCACATGTAGTCTTTTCTCTGTCCATTTGGTTAGAACTTCTGGTGCACAGATGTCCTTTTTCTGGGAACAAGCAGAAATCTCTAAAATTTATTAGCTCTGGAGTAGCAGAACAAATTAGATTGCACAACTCTACATCAGGCAGGTCTACTGGATAGCTGCTTGTACTGAAGTTAGCTAATCAAAACCAACACAGATACCTCTATAGTAGGTTATTTCTGAGACTGCACAATGAAGCCATTCCCTACAGCTTTCACTGACTCTGGCTTTAAACCTTTATGTCTCCATGAATAGAATGTCGTTGCATCACTTTTCTGATCAGGAGGGATTAGAAGGTGTTGACTGTCAGATACCTGGTGTTGCATGTTGCAGACATCTTACGTTTCAGATTATAAAGTGTCAAAAATCTTGGAGGGACAAAACAATATAAATATATTACATAACTAGAAAAAAAAAGCATAAACAGAAAACATCAACCTATTAGTCAATCAGCTTGAGTCATTATAGACTTAAATCCTAGGTAATTCCATCAAGTTTGTTCCAAAGACATTAAGTAAATGATCAAAATAATCAAAATACATCAAGATTTAGAGCCTGGTGAAATCAAATAAAAGCATTCTCTTGAAGATCAGAGATACGGTTTTAAAATTTAAAATTCCTTAGGTGCAGAGAAGACCTAGAACCCATTTCTGTTTCTAAGATAACTAAGGGCTAAGCAATATCACAAGACTGAGTTGTTGTGAATGAGAAAACCAAGGTCTCTCAGTCTGTCCTCATACATCATGTGCTTGAGGACCAGATGATCCTGGTGGCCTCCACTGGGCTTACTCTGATACATCAGTCTTTCTTCTACTGAGGTACACAGAAAGTCTCATAGGTGATAGATAAAGAATCGTCTCCCTGGAACTTCTGGCTACAATTCTCCTGGTACAGCCCAGGATGTGGTTGGCCCTCTTTGTTGCAGGGTCCCACTGTTAGCTTATGACCAGCTTTGGTGTTTACCCAGTCTTTTATGACAAAGCTGTTTCCCAGTCAGTCTGTTTTGGCTTGTGCTGTGGAATGAGATTATTTTGTCCCAGGTATTACCTTTGTTAATCTTCACAAGCTTTTTGTCCACCTTTCTTTTTTCATTTTGTTTTGTTTTGTTCTTGCTGAGGTCAATGAACCACTTCCCCCATTTTGATATCAGCTGTGAGCTGGCTGAGGATGCACACCATTCTACCATCCAGGTTGTTGATAAACATTATTAGTTGCAGTACAGATCAATGACATGGCTGCCAGCTGGACTCCAGACCACAGATGACAATAAGCTTTAAGCCTGACAGTTCAGATAATTTTGCACCCAGTTATCAGTCTGCATTTCACTGAGTTGGCTATGTGAATACTAATGAAGGCAATGTTAAGGCCTAGCTAAAGCAAAGGCCTTTTTTGTTCTGAGTTTTCAAGAGCAGCAGGCAGGGCCTGTGGAGCAAGAACATGTTTGAACAATCTTGATCCTGTCAGTACTTTACTGGAGTTGACCTTCATAAAATTATGTATATGTATTGTGTGCTGACCAGCTTCAGTGTGGAAAATAAATAGAAAATGCATGTAAGAATACTTACAATGGTAAAAATAAATATTTTCAATATCACTAAGCGTACAAGAACATCCTGTTCACAGCTATCCCAAATTACTATCTAAGGAAGAATATATTTGTGTATACAAAGCAAAAATAGAAGCCTTATCATTCCACTTTTCTCCCAACAATGATTCAAAGCCAGAATATGATACGTTGATTTTCTGCCATTAGAAATTTCATCAGTCAAAACCATTCTCAAAGGATTAGATACAACAACTTTATGGCTATTCTGCATCACTCTAGTAATGAAAAGCAGAGAGAACAGGCTCATGTTGAGATATTCATTACACTATCTTTTTCTTTGTATATATATTTTTCCATTAAAATGTTTAAGACAGAGTTAACTGGGTATCTCACATCTTTTCTCTTTGATCACACTATATTTTATGTCTGTTACATGAAAAACTCAGGATAAATGTACTAAACCTCTTTATATTCCAATTAGGTAAGTGGTCTGTTTTGCAAGTGGAAATGAGTGTTCGTGCTTCACTTCCTACAAAGTAGAAAATACCAGTAGAAAGTGAAAGAGGAAATTGAACAGAAAAGAAATAAATAATACACAGAAAAGTCATAGAGCTTATGTTGAAGACAATGCTAGTGCAGATTAACACTATCTTGACAGCTTAATAGAAGCAAACATATCATTATTTCATTGCTCAATATGTATAACTAAGATCGTCAATGAAACTTTCCATTTTCATTACTAAACAAATGGAGTCCCCTGCAAAAAATTGAGGACTACTGCAAACATTTCATTTTCATTTATGTAGCCTGGGTACATGGAAATAGGTCAGTTTATCTCAGTTAGGAATTTTTCTTAAATAGCTTTAGTTTGTTTTGTTACCCCCAAAAAGGCCAAACGTTTGAACCTGAACCAGAATAAATATGACACAAAATCAGCAAATGGGTTATTTCAAAGTGATTTTTTTAGTGGTTATATTAATGATTCGAGAATCTGCATAAATAACACTTACAGCTCATTGGTTCTCATTGAAAAATAAATTAATACTCTTCAATAAGAAAGTTAGTAAGAACCTTGACATGAATCACTCAAATAGACTGGTTCTAGACAGGAAAAATTGCAACAGCAGTAGAGAGGTTGGTAAAGCGTGACATTTTATACAAAATTGTGGGTGTGACAGCCTAAGAAAGATGAACTATTAGAAACACTAAAAAGGCCTCCACTATACCACCTCAGAATAAATAAAGTCAACACAGATAAATAGCCCTGATAAACAGGCCTGATAAATCCGAAAAAAACACCCACAACCATCAGGTTATAGTTGGACTGAAATTTGATTATGGTATATGCAAAGTAAGACTGCACAACATAATCTGTATGTAGAAGACAATTTAAAAGTTTGCATGAAATCAAACTTAGAAAGAAATATGGGATCTTTGACTCCGAAAATCTCTTAAGGCTTTTCTTTTTTAATACAGAGAACAATAAATGAGCTAGGAAACGCAGCAGTTGAAACATTCAAATGCATTTGTTTATGTTCCAGACTGTCATCGAGAAAACAGAATTTAAAAGCTCACCTAGCATCTATGTGTGTAGAATTCAAGAAGTATTAGAAATTCTTCAGAAGATCTTTTCAGATCATTACATGTGGTATACAGAATGGAGACAAATTAGACACCTTGTAAATGACAGCTAGCACAAAGCATTAGACAAAAACAAATGGGAAGAGGTTTTACAAGTTCCAAGTGAACACTGAATAAGACTAGAGTTCTGAAATGCCACTTTCTCAAAGGACTGGAAACCATTTACATTGATTCTACAGTATACTGAGAGCATCTAAAAGTTTTTACTATTTTGATAACTGTCAGAGAGTTTTATAGAAAATCATTTTATCATAGTGACCAATGGATAAGTCCTTCAAATTCACCATTGCAAATAGCCCTAACTGGCAAACTCAGATTGGAGTTTATAAAAACAACTGGTTTGATCAACCTAAGGAAAAGTAGAGTTCCTCTGTGGTTGGAACACCAATCTAAGATTGGTAAGAATTCCTGATGGGTTATGTTTCCTTCTGTGTCCTTACCAATTCAGAAGAATATTGGTAGAATTTAAGCATCAAAAGCTTAAAATCTGCAGAACTCTGCTTACTTGGTGATCAAAGACAGAGGAATTTAACATTCATAAAACACATTTGAAACATTAAAATTCTTCCCTTTTACCTCTGGTGACACCCTGAAGTGTCTCAGCCTGGAGAACATTTGAACTATTTTAGGTACTTACATAATTTTATATCCTGCTGGAATTAACAAATACAAAGAGTGACAACACAAATCAAAACAGGGAGCTTGTGAAGTGTTAGGAATCAGTGATAATGAGGAGATATGGGAGATACATAGGCTTTGTTAAACAAAGGGTACTTCAGATTAAGTTCATGCACATGTGATGTAAAAGCATTTTACTTGTGTTACCCATTCAGTAGATAAACAACAGAAGTCAGTGTGGGCCATAGCATTAAATAGTGGTAAATTAGAAAAAAAGAATGAGGCAAACATGCTGAAAACTCTCACCTCTGAAAGCAATTATATGAAAATTCAGATATGGCACAGAAAAATGGCCTGGTGTTAGTGGACTTTATGACAACTTGTCACTATAAATAACATCAAAAATTAAAGGCATTTTCAAAGAAAATCTGTAGAGAAGCAAGAAGCAAGACTCAGTCATACAGTTTGCTTCCGTTTCAGGACTTTGAATTCTATCACTTTATTTTACCTTAAAAAAGGAATCTGCTGCTTGTATGTTCACATTAATAATAGCAAGTTCTTAGCTTACCTATTAGTGTCAGTTTCTACTGAGAAAAACTATCAATGTGTATCATGAATCATCATGATCAGAAATTATTCTAACAACCTCAGCTATTAAACAAGATTTAAAGTTATATATATATAAAATATATTTATATGCACATATATATAGATATGCATGGAATGTCAAGCAGATCAATGATAACTAATTTGTACAGTCTAGGAAATTATATCTATCTACCTCAGGCAATCAAAGATTTCTTTAATAATTGCACTGGAACCTGTTTTTTAAGCAATTAGAACTCAGTAACCAGCAAACATCTTAGATTAAAAGAAATGGCATTTTAAAATTACATAGATGAAAATTAAATGGAAATTAGGACTACCGTTGTCTAATAGGCAATCAGAGACATAGGAAGATAGGAATGCCCAAGAGTATTCAAGTAAGTTCTGGTCTGTATTTTTCAAGTCTTTTGGAGTACTGTTGAAGTGATATCATGGGACTGATCTTGTATGTACTCATTAGCAGGAGTCCCAGTACCTTCAGTGGGAATTCTACATATCCAGTACCAAGGCAGATGAGTCTATTGGACATAATGGTTCTTGTCAATTCTGAGATGTGTACAAACCAGAGAAAT
>JAHREE010000480.1:17287889-17307480 GCA_033628505.1 Tringa tobata
CCTTCCTTCCTTCCTTCCTTCCTTCCTTCCTTCCTTCCTTCCTTCCTTCTTTCTTCAATTCCTCCTTCCCTCCCTTCCTTCCTCCCTTTCCTTCTCTCTTTCTTTCCGTATTATAATTGTACAAATTTATACTGTAGAAACAGCATTAAGGTTTCACTTAGAATGACAACCAAATGGCAAAATATAAATTATGTTTCTACTCATAGCATCATTTACATGAAGCATTTTTTTTCATAATGTACCTCATTATCCAACCTCTAAACAAAATAATTCCACAATGGAGATTGCAACTGCATGAAAATTCCCATAATCATGTTTCATCTTGTACGTCTTAATCTATTTCTTATTTCAAACATTCAGGTTCATTCATTTTGTGAGTTAAAGTTGAAACATCTTTATTCCTTTTCAGTGATATGTGTATTTAAAATTATTTTTAAGCTTTCAGTGAGTGAAAAATAAAGGGGGGACACACACGACTATACGGTTTGAAGAAAGTTTTCGTTGAAGTTTTCATTCTTTTCAAATGAAAATTAGTGATTTGTTACTTACTCCACTCAACTCACAGTTTACATTCTAAAAATAAAGCTAGAGCAAATGTGTAGCCGTCCAAAGTAGAATCACAGAATCACAGAATCATATAATTATTCAGGTTGGAAGGGACCTTTGAGATCATCTAGTCCAATCATTAACCTAACCCTGCTAAAGTACTATCTTTAGACATACTAAAAATGAACGGAAGTTAGATATCTCAGAATTAGGACTCAAACCATTGAGAGATCACCAAAAATTAGTAAACTCAAATTACAAGTTCCAAATTCCAAGTCAAAGAAATGGCTCCTGAAAGCCCATGACTATTACATTTCTGTCAAAGGATTAGAAAAGATTTACTCCATATATTGTGAATACAGTCACTAGAATAATAATCTCAATGCATTTGCATATCTATTATACTATTGAACTGTAGCATTCATTCTGTAGTCTTAGAACATTTGGATTAATGCATTAGTTACAAAACACAGGCACAAAAATCACAAAAAGAAGAACATACTGCCACTGGTTTTAAATGTAATACATTGGAGATTGTACCTCTGCTGTAAAATTTTTAGTTGGTCACATATTTTAGAAAGTCAAAAGGTAGGCAGCAGGGGGTGATACTCATCTTTCCTATATTATCTGTGTAAAAGTTTGTCTAATCTGGATGCCTGATGTTTTGTCTGTAGTTAATGGAGAGAATCTACTATCTTCATAAGTTAATTCACTCTGTTGGTTTAGGTATCTGTCTTAAGAGAAGATTAAAACCCTTCAGAGGCATATATCTGACCTCTGTTGTCCAAATCCTATTGGATATTGTCTTAGCCTGGACTATGTTGCAGATAAGGTGCCAGCACAGTTTCACATCAGGCCTGCATCACAATGTCCTACTGCTTTGCCACTTTACAGAGACTCTATTCCTAATAGTGTGCTTAAAAACACTTGAAAAATTCAGGAAACCTACATAGATGTATACTAAATTCTTAAAAATTAGATTGGGCGATGGAATGAATCACCAAAAGACACTACAGGGCAGCTGAAAAATTAGAACTTTCAGAGGGAGGGGAGGAGAGGGCTGCAACTTCTGGGATTTGTGGTTTGTTTCACATGCTCTTACCGACTAAGTTGGGTTCTTCTATATAATAAATTATTGGGGTTTTTTTTGTGTAAGGCAATGCTCCCATGAGAAACTGATCATCACAACACTGTACGGATACTCAGCCACATCATGACTATAGCTGTAGGACAAATTTGAATTTAATTCTTAGATTATAATTATTTACATTCCATAGATTTAATTACAAGGTAAGCTAGGGAAAAGGTAGTATTAATGTTTTTCAGGATTGCAGTACTAGCCATAGACTACTCAACTTTGATAATGTTAATAGGCTTTCTACATTTCAGTTTTAAGTTGCATTCACCCCATACTAACTGTGATCAGAAAATCAATTTAGGGTAGGTAAGAATTCAGAGCACCAAACATTCTTAATGACTAATGTTTTAATATACCTTCCAAAAATATCTAGCATTTTTTTAGAGATGATATATAAATATAAGAAAGGTACCTGTGAGGAATAGGTGAGAAAACTCTAGAAAAATAAGCTTTAAATTATTTGGTATATGGATTTATCTTCCAAGTAGGAACTAAGCAGTGAATTGACAAAATTAGCATTTTACCAGCAACTACATTTATATAAAAGGAAACAGCAAAGTCAGAGTCACTTGCAATGGGAAAAGATCTTTGAAATTACTGACAGACTCCTGAGAAGAGCTGATTACTTCTGATTCCCATTGAAGTTCAAAATTACCAACTGTCTTTTTTGTAATTTTTCTGGAAAAAAATGAATTCAGAGGTATCAGGTGTTATCCTCTGTAAGTTGCTGTACTCTTGAAGTGAGTTGTGCTTGGACTCAATAAATTGAGTGATATCTATTCTCCAGTTTTTTTTAGTTTCTAAAGGATTTGACCTTGAACCAAAAATAAGCATTTTTAATATTGTGTTTTATTGACGTGGAATTAAAAGTAATTCATGCTACTTTTGGTTTAATTTCTGCTCCAACCCCTGAATTCATCTTTTATGGGATACTGGACAACTACTTGGCCTCTTCAGTATTAACCCACTCTAAAACTACAAAGCTGATCATGGGAAGATCAGTATCACTAGGCAGCTGATTTTGGATTGCTTCATCCTGTTTGCTGCCCAGGAATAGATTCCACCATGAGTTGCTTAAATTCCTGACTTGACCAGAGCCCTGTACAAAACAGACAGGGCTCTGTCAATTTGTTCAATTCCACTATATGCTCAAAAGTAGTTTCCCTTCTTTTTACTCCATTTCAAAATGAAGAATAAGTCTGCAGTTACCAGTTGCTGTAGAAATAGATAATTTTTGTCAAATTTCTACATGCTTAAAAATGTTGTCTGCTGGTTTATTTGGAACCGTGAGGCTGCACAGCAGGTTGTACCTTTTAACTGCCATTACACTTCACAGAACCACTACCTTTCTTTCTCATGGGTTGTACCAATAACCATTACCTATTCCAGTCTTTCAATTATAGGCCATCATCTTTCAAGCTATCAGAAAAATCCATTTTGCCCAGGTGCCAACAACCATAGCCCCTATTTTTTAAATAGAACAATCACAGCACCTGAATTTTGCAGCTTCCTTTTACTGCCTGTGTCATTACATCAGTAGTCACTTCTCTTTCACAGACGTGGTAAAGATCCTATCCTTCTATTCCGCCTTGTCATGCCCTTTGCTGAACAAAGTTATACTAATAACCCTATGTGGCAGAGTGGAACCCAAACCATTACAAACTTTACTGGCTGTTCATTTATCTCAGGACTTAGAGAACAAAATAGGAGGACTCACAGCTGTATAAAGAGATGCTAAAAATGTCCTCAATAGCCCATTTAAGTACTTTTTTTCCAAAGCTACTATGGTTTGATTTGGAAGATGTGTGTAAAGCATTAGGTTACATACACCTAGGTCCACAAAGATGATCAAGGAAACGGACCACCTCTCTTAGGAGGAAGGACTGAGAGATCTGGGTCTGTTTACCCTGGAGAAGAGAAGACTGAGAGGGGATCTTATCAATGCTCATAAATATCTAAAGGGCAAATGTTAAGACGATGGGGCCAGTGGTGCCTATTGATACGACAAAGGGCAATGGGCACAAACTGGAACACAGGAAATTCCATCTCAACATGAGGAAAAAATTCTTTACTTTGAGGGTGGCAGAGCACTGGAACAGGCTGCCCGGAGAGGTTGTGGAGTCTCCTTCTCTGGAGATATTCAAAACCCAGCTGGATGCAGTCCTGTCCAGCCTGTTCTAGATGAAGCTGCTTTGGCAGGGAGGGTGGACTAGATGATCTCTGAATGTCCCTTCCAACCCCTACCATGATTCTGTGATTATGTAAATTCATTGTATGAATAAATGAATAATACCATTTTTTCTTTGCTATCAAAGAACAAAATTATCAAATAGAAATACAACAGGTTTTTGTGGACCTCTTCACGATGGCATTGGCAATCATATGCACTTAAAAGTAGTCTCAGTGCATGCTATGTTCTACAGATAAGCATGACACAATCGTATACATTGGCTGGAGATCAGATGAGATGATCAAGAATTAGGAATGAAATGAAATGCTGTAGGAGCAGTATGCAACTGAGAAGTCTTCAACCCCAAAACACTCAGCAGTTCTCTCAAGGGCTGTTGTATTCAGCCCTCTGGAAGGTAAGATAAAAATTGTCTTTGCTCTAGAAAGTTGGCAGTTAACTAAGACTAGGCACTACAAATTGTTCAGAAGAAGTAGGCATTCATCAGAAATACCGATGTTTTATGATGGATATGAGCCTAAGTCATTCTTACAGTTCAAGTAAATGAAACAATATGCCACACCACTTAATCTAGATCTAAACTTTTATGCAGTTGGTTATGCAAAAGCATGAAAACCAGGCTAACTTTTGTTGAAAAGGGATCCATGCTAACACTTAAAAAATTTACTAGAAAAGAAGTATCCGTGATGCAACTCCAGACATAAGAATATAATACCATTCTTAATAGCAAGATATAAGTAGAAATAATACCTTTAATGAAGTGATTGCAGGGTTTCTTCTTTGACTTCATCTTTTTGGCTAATTTTATTTATTTTTTTATTGGTTTTGTGAAGAATAGTATTGGGCTTTTTCATTGGTTCTGTAAGTGTCATCTTGGGCTGCTGCTTGGAGACACTTCAGCATCAAGGCTGGATAGATTTTGCTTTATGGGCAGAGCATAGAATTTATGTTGGTTAGCTGAATCATGCTAAAGATTTTATTAGTGTGTAACATCACAGCTATTCAATTTTAGATTACTAGACATAAGGTTACTATACGAATAATTGTTTGGTAAAGAGTTGTTTTCATAAAGAGCATTATAACTGAGGTCATGTGTTCTTCTTTCACTGACAGTGTTCACTATTTTCTTTATAAATACCACACATTTTCCTTTTGGTAGGAACAGCAAGACATTTTTTTTTTCTCACTAGGTAAAACTGACATGAGTTTAAAAGTTATATCACTGCAGCTGAGATAAACTGCATATAGAATAGCATGCTGTTCTGCCCTGGGTTTTTTTCCCCGGTTGTTTTGTTTTGCTTTGTCTCGATGTTTGTTGAAGTTGATGCTAACCAGGCCTTCCAAACATTAGTGCGCTGAATAAATGATTATTGTAAGTAAAGGCCCAAGCTTGCAAAAGGTTTCAGTTTCTTAAAAACTATTTATTTCAAACATGACAGGGAATGTTCTCAATTTTAAAAAGAAATCATAACTTTACATATCACATTTGAGAGATAAGATTTATTATGATACAACCACCCAGTAGGCACACAGTATGCTAGCTAGAAATCCAAAAAGACACTGAATATTTATGTATTCTTCATTAAGCATCTATCATTGCAAAAGTAGAGGGATTTATTTTGTTTTTTAAGAGAGAAAAGGATTTTTAGGGAGCAATGTTTACTTAGATGTACATAAGTACATAATGTAAAATAGCACTGTGTAATGTTATTAAGTTTTTAAGTCAATAACATTTTTTAATTGACTATTCATCTTTGCTCAGGCTTTTAGCCTCAAAAACAGTTTTTCAATGGAAAGTTGTAACAAGTATAGTAATAATGTTGTAATAATTATGTTTTCCTTTTCGTTTTATCATCTTCTTTTTCTTTTTGTTTTACATTTTTTCTGTTGAAACGATAAATTCTATGGGTAAAAATAAAGTTTTAAGACAAATGACATTTAAACAAGAAAACAATGTACACACAATTTTCATATTTAATGCTTAATCATTTATCAATGACAATTTGACAGACAGTAGTTTGAGATCCAAGACTGTTGTCTGATTTGTAGCAGAGGGTTAGTTTGAATTCTTACTTCCACTATTGTAATGGATCAAAATCCATTTTTGACAGTTGGTTGAAGAGACTAATTCAATGTTGTTTACTTTTTTTTTTTAATTTGTACTTTTTTCATTAAAAACAATATTGCTACTACTGTTCGTAGAAATACCTCAAGGGTCTGATGAAAAGTGATGCATTCTGGAGTCATTCCTTTCCTTCCTGCCTATTTTCTTAACTAAGTTTCTACTGGTTAATAATAGATCTATGTAGCAAATATTTCATTAGCCATTAAATTCATTGGTAAATATTCAATTTTTTTATTATAAAAATGTGCCTAAATCTGACAAGAAAGTCCCCAAATTATCATCTGCCATTACTGGAGAAAGGTAATTTTTAGGCCTATTCACCAAGATGAATTCATTTGAGTTTCTTTCTTAATGTTTTTTCTATTGGCTTCTTGACAACATGTTTATAATTTTGCTGGCAATATTAGCCTGTACTAGCACCTGTAGTTTTGATTGATGACCATGCTTTGGGAAGGCATTTATAATTTATGTCATGTCCCATAAGCAAGTACCTCATTGCCAGCACAATATTGCTGCAATTTAAGATGTATCACTTTTAAAAATTACCTGTGTTAAGTACATGTAATAAATACTTAGATTCCTCCCTAATTACACTGTTATAAATGCTTTAAACCATGTGTTAATTTGACATTTACACTGAATATGAAGGAGTACAGATCTAGACTTTTACATGACTGCAGACTATGCTAGGAGAAAGAATATTCTTTACACTTCAAGAAAGTGGTTGTGACTTCTGATAATGGCTGTGAGAGAAACACTGTCATTGCATCTGAAAGGACTTGACAGAGCTCTTCAGAGGTCAAGTCAGTCCAGCTTCTACAAAAGGGTGGGATTTTAACTGAATCCTTCCATAGATAGGAAAGAAAATAAAATGTTGTAAGGCAAAATAAGTCTTTTACAGAAGTAAAATAAGGTTCTGAACCAGTAGTATTTGATACATCACTTGAGTGTGCTCAGAAAAGATGACAATTCACTGAGGGTTTTTTTTTTTTTTTACTTTGAAGAAGAGAAAAAGAGTATACGATAGAAAGTAAAATGTAGTGGAGTATAATACGAGGTACTAGATGCAATTGTAGCAGATAGAAAACAAAGAAAGAGAATCATTTTAGCTATGGAAAAGGGAAACATTTCACTCAGTTGTGTATTAGTGAAGTTCATACATGTTGTTTCTGTCATTTATCAGCAGTCTGGAAAAGTAGCTGGCCAGTGACACAGTCAATGAAACAAAACAAAAGGACAAACTGGACGGGTAAATAAGGGTCCATCAAAATGAAATTAATGAGTACCGTCATGACATGTAAAAGTGTGCGCTTAGACATGCAAAATAGTTCATATTAGAAATAATACTTTACTGTAAGTTGTAAATTAACAGAAACTGAAGAAATACAAGAGACTTGGACATCACTCTAGAAGCTGATATAAAATTACTCTGTATAGCTAGCAAAAATTATGACAATGATGTCATAACAGATAAGAGAGGTGTAGAAGAGAATAGAAAATAATAGTAATAATGGTACATGTTTATCCGTTACGAGGCATCTGCATCTAAAACAGACTGCTTGGTTCTCATTCTATTTAAGGAAAAGTGGTAGATGAAATGAAAAAGTTTTAGGATAATGTGACAATGTGAAAAAAGGCCTAGAGGATCTCCAGAAACTGAGATGTTTTAAATGTTTACCACAGAGAAAGCAAGAGAGATGCTTGTGCAGGCTATGTTTGTATTAGCAGTTAGTTGAAATGTTAGTTCTGATCCAACAGGGTCAGATCAATAAGTAAAAGTTAATGGTTCTGTGGTTCCTCATGTTTCTGTTGTATGTGGTTCATGGAGTTTACATCAAATATCTCTTTACACGTATGGTTTGAAGTCCTCTGATAGAAATTTGTCCTGCAAAACTTTGTTTCCTTGACTGCACACACTTCCTTATATACACTGTGGAAACATGGTGTCTTTTCATCTGTTTCATATGGATGACTATAACATCAGTATGTTTCCACCATCACTTTTATGATCCCTATAGAACTAAAACTTCATTTCTGTTCATGCTCTTACTGTTGCTAACCAATATTTCAAAATGAGACTGCATGGTGGTTGCTGCCCACTGCAACTGTCCTCTTCTGGTTTTGCCAGTGTTCAAAGAAAAGAGTCAGAGTGGAGCTTTCATCCTTTGACTGTGGCAACTAATGCAGGACACAGAGTTATTTGATGCCAGCTCTGTTATACTTCCTTTAGTTTGAAAAGCAAAACAGTAGTTGCTAGATCTGCCTTTCTTGTGATTTAGTAGAGGTACCAGCCCAGTTGGTGCAGGAATGTTTGTCGGTGACGGAACAGTTGAGTTCCCCTGCCACGAACTTCTCTCTTTCAATTTCCAGAGTTTGAATTTCTCTTCAAGAGAGAGGTTGCTCTCCTGGTGAATTTTGAAGCCCAAGGCTCTTGTTATTCAGTGGCAAGCCAGCTTAGAGTGGGCAACTGTATCATAGTCCAAGTAATGACCAACATCTCTGAGATGGCAGGGCAGCTGAAGGGCAGTTCCAGGCCCAAATGAGATAGAGGCTGAAAGATGATGAACACAGTATTTGCCTCACAAGAATGACTTCTGGTTGTCACAGGAGCTCAACAGCCTTGTATTGGCATGTGCACAAAGTCTATGTACCCACTGGCCATGCGCCTGTGACCCATTTCACAGTCTGATGTCCCCACTAAGTGGTAAAGAGCATTTGGATTGCTTTTTTGTGGTGAGATTCCTGTTTAGCTTTTTTCACAAAGCAATAGGTGCCATAGAGCAAAGCTGCTCTGCAAGCAGGCTCTAAAAACCAAATGCAGAAAATGGAGATAACTGCAGGATTCTGTTCAAAAGCATACTATTGCCTCATTTGAAATTGTTAATGTAGACATGTCTATAAAGGTACAGAGGTTCAGAAATAACAGGTAAATCTTAATCTAGTTCTTTTAACCTTTTTCATTATACAATGAAAAAAAGAAATTAAGGGAAAATGGAAGGTAATACGTTGAAAACTCATTGTCTTGAGATATAATTTAGGCCAAGAGCTTAGCAACATTCAATGAAGGATTAGACACATATATGGATAATAAGAACATTCACAGTTATTTCACATAGAATAATTTACTTTTTTTAAGAAGGGATTTAAACCTTACAAATTCTATTAACTGATAGGAATTAGGAAGAAGAAACTTCACCTTTTGGCAGATTATTTCATTACTGGCCACTACAGAATTCATTTTTGCATATTCTTTTCATGAATACCACAGATCACGGCCAGAGACAGAATACTAGGCTTGATGGGTTATGCCCGCAGTGTAGTACAAGAGTTGATATTCCATGTATCCATGACATTTTAATATGTCGTGTTCTATCAATACTGAAAATGTTAATTACAAACTGAACCAAACTTTGTTTATGACATATTGAGACATACAGAATAAAATGGGTAACTTCTCAATATTCTGAAATAGTTATGATATGATTCCTCCCTCTTCTTCCCCAGTTCTCTAAACATCATATAAATTATTCTTCTGGGCAAATGAAAAAAAAAGATAAAAGTGAATGCAGTTTCTAATCCCACAGATTATATTAGCAGTGCATAAAATTCTACGAAATGTTTTGCTGCAGCTTTAAAAATACATTTTTTACCTATTATGTCTTGATTTCAATTTGAAGAGTTCTCTACCTTAAGAATTCTAGATACCCTGAAAACTATACTGCTAGTGGTTTTATTTTCATAAATTAGTTAGATCTAAGTAAAAATTTGGAAGCTTAAAATTGTAGGCAAATGGTACCCCAGAACAGCAAAAAAAAAAAAAAAAAGTATTTAAATATATTTAAGTCAGTCATAATTTGGGATTTACTTTTTTTTTAGAATGACAGATCAGACATATTCTAATTCATTCAGTAGCACTCTACAAGTGTGCAATCTCTTGTGTACACAATTTTTAGCTCTTTATTCCTGAATGAAAGAGCATAACAGTACGACAATGAAGTTTCTTCATGACCTATTCGAGAAGTGATGTATAAACAAATGGCAGAGGGCAAGAGCTTGTTACTCAGTAAAAAAATAAAGGAGGGGTGGGGAAGAAACACAGTCTCTCTTTTCTGCTTCTTGTGTGGGAATAAGAAACAATCCACAAACATCTCTTTTTTGGGGTGGAAAAGAAATAAAATCATCCACTGTTGTGTTTAAGGTGGTAATCTGTAGCGAGAATTTTTCTCTCAGTTTTCATCATGAAAAAACTATTTTTAGAATGTTACATTGCTGTGAGCCTCAAAAGATCAGTCAGCACTCATAATTCTGCTTAGGAATACATAAGGGTGATGTCTTTGCTTCAGGATACAGACTATCTTGAGAACGGAAAACCTGTTTTATGAAAGTCAAGTGAAGTTTTGGAGTCTGGAGCATAGATAGAATGTCAAGGATTTACAGGCTTTTTTATATATCTTTAAACTTCTCAGTTAGTCTTGCTTTTTGAGCACTCAGGAATAAAATAATAAGCAAATGTCCACTGAGTTTTGTTATTACACTTATACCTGGTAAGTCACTCTGCCTACTTACATTATATCATCATTGCAAAACATTTTCATACATTAAAAGTGTATACTTGAAGCAAACAAATATACATCACTGGAAAGGAGAATGCACAGATGTTGTTTAATTTTTCATTAGAATATGAAAAATTGGTTGAACATTTCTGCTACTGATATACACCGAAATGTCAAAATGCAAAACCATAGAATGACAGAATCATAGAACCATAGAATAATTTGGGTTGGACGACACCTTTAAATATCATCAAGTCCAACCACACTCAAATGAGCAGGGACATCTTCAACTAGATCAGGTTGCTCAGAGCCCAATCCAACCCAACCTTGAATGTTTTCAGGGATGAGATATCTCTGGGAAACCTGTTCCAGTGCTTCACCACCCTAATTTAAAAAAGTTTTTTTTCCTAATATCTAGTCTAAATCTATCCTCTTTTTGTTTAAAGCCATTACCCTTTGTCCTATTGCAACAGACCCTGTTAAAAGTTTGTCCCCATCTTTCCTATAGGTCCCCTTGAAATACTGAAAGGCCACAATACGTCTCCCTGGAGCCTTCTCTTCTCCAGGCTGAACAACCCCAACCCTCTCAGCCTATCCTCATAGGAGAGGTGTTCCAGCCCTTTGATCATTTTTGTCTCCCTCCTCTGGATCTGCTCCAGCAGGTTCATGTCTTTCCTGTACTGAGGGCTCCAGAGCTGGACACAGTACTCCAGGTGGGGGTCCACCCATCATATCCATATATCTCCAATTTAGAGAGTAGGATGTTGTGGGGGACTGTATCAAAGGCCTTACAAAAGTTCAGATAGATGACACTCGTAGCCCTTCCCTTTCCACTGGTGTAGTCACTATATCATAGCAGCCCACTAAGTTTGTCAGGCAGGACTTGATCTTGGTGAAGCCATGCTGGCTGTCTTGAATCACCTCCCTGTCCTCTATGGGCTTTAGCATAGCTTCTAGTAGGATCTGTTCCATGATCTTCCCAGGCACAGAGGTGAGGCTGAAAGGTCAGTAGTTCTCAAGGTCCTCCTTTCCACCCTTCTTAAAAATGGGTGCCATATTTCCCTTTTTTCAGTCACTGGGGACTTCACCTTACTGCCATGATGTTTCAAATATTATACAGAGTGGCTTGGCAATTACATCAGCCAGTTCCCTCATGACTTTGGGATGCATCTCACCACAGACTTCTGTACGTTCAGGTTGCTCAGGTGGTCACCGACCTAGAATTTTCTTATAGTGGGAGTGACTTTGCTCCCCAAGTCCCTACCTTGCAGTCCATCCACTTGAGAGGTGTGGGGAGAATGGGTGCCAGTGAAGCCTGAAGCAAAAAATAACCTCCCCTTTTCCTTGTCCATTGTTACCAGTTTGCCAATCTTACTCATTGGGGGGTATGCTTTCTTTGACCTTCCTTTTCTGGCTGACATACCTGTAGAAGCTCTTTTTATTTTTTGTTGTGTTCCTTCACAAGTTTAACTCCAGCCATGCCCCAGCCCTCCTGACCCCATCCCTACACAACTGGACAGTGTCCCTATACTCCTCCCAGCATACCTGTCCATGCTTCCACTGTCTGTGCATTTCCTTCTTTAGTTTGACCAGCAGGTCTCAGCTCAGCCATGCTGGTCTCTTGCCTTCCTTGCGTGATTTCTTACACCTGGGGATCAAGAGCTCTTGCGCTCTGTGGAAAGCATCCTTAAAGATCTACCAGCTCTGTTCTGCTCCCTTGTCCCTGAGGGCAGTTTCCCAGGGGGTCCTATTGACTAACGCCTTGAAGAGCTGGAAGTTTTCTTCCCTAAAATTCAGGGTCCTGGCTTTACTCTTCCCCTGACCCATATCCTTCAGGGCTGCGAACTCCACCAGTGTATGATCACTGCAGCCCAGGCTGCCTCCAGTCTCGATGTCACCAATTAGTTCACTTGCTTTGCTGACCATCAGGTCCAATATTGCATCCCTTCTTGTAGGGCTGTCTATTACCTGTCTTAAGGAGTTATACTCAATGCGCTCCAGGAGTCTCCTGGATAGTTGACTTGGTCTCTAATTCTTACCTGTAGGCTTTCAGACTACCCATGGGCATTCTTCAGAGACAACTCTTCACAGTCTATCAATTTCTTGATGGAGAGGGCAATACCTCTGCCTCTCCTTCCTCACCTGTCCCTACTGAACAGTCTGTAGCCGTCAACAGATGCGCTGGGGTTATGGGATTTGTCCCACCAAGTTTCAGTAATGGCAACTATGTTGTAGCTTTCTAGTAGCAGGGTGGATTCCAGCTCCACCTGTTTGTTGCCCATGCTGTATGTATTGGTGTAGAGACATTTCACCTGAGCTGTAAGTAGCTTCTTAAAGGAACATCCCTTAATTCTTTTGGAATATTTCAGTGGTGTTTCCCGTTTGGCTCCTATTACCTCAGGAGCCCCTGGGTTATTTCTGTAAGACTTCAAGTATGCTGCAGTGTAGCCAGCATGTCTCAGAGCAACAGGCTGAGGGCCTTCAGTAGTACCCTGTCTCTCTAACCTTGCGTGTCAACCTTCCTATGTGATAAAAAACAGGAACACAGAGTGAACCTACTCGCATTAAACATTTGGCTACAAATGCATTAGCTGTTGATACTAATTTCTGAGCCTAGATTGTGAATTTGTTTTAAAAGTACCTTAATTAAACAAGTGCAATGTCAAAGTAAGGCTGAAAGATAAAAAAAAAACAACAACATGATTTTGGCTTAAAAAATAGAGGGAGCAATCAGGATTGTTTTGGATTTTTGTTTCTGCTTCTGCATGTTTTTAACTAAAAACGTAGGAAAATAGATAAAGTTTTTATTATAAAAACCTATGTAGGTATCCACAGATATGTCAAAAGTCACATCCATCTTTAAATGTCGATGTCAAATGAGATCTTTTTGCCTAAAACATTAAGACTATAACATTAAGAATCTCTAAGTAAGACTTTTTAGTTTTCAAGTGAGGTTAACAAATTGTGAACATTGATCCCAGATTAATTAATCCTGACTCCAAGATTAATTAATCCTGGAGTGGGACTCATTTAATCCACCTTTTTAAAGGTTGTGCATCTGGTCTAAGACTTTTAATCAGTGGAAAGAAGTGTCCCCTCAAAGGCTGATTATTTCCCTCCTAAAACAGTTTAAACGAAATACCCTCTGGGTTACCTAGGCACTTGTTTAATCCTGGAAAATTTGCCCAGTATCACCCAAGAAACTATTGACATAGCAAGGTTTTAAACAGATTTCCCAATTCTTCAGTTTTAGACTGTCCATAAACTTTTAATGGGAGCTTTTTTTAACAAATGCTGCCAGATGTACCTATCTACTCAGATCCATAGACATCTCTCTAAACCTGATCTTAATTTAGTAAGCATTTATGCCCTTTTCTTCCCTCCTCCTATTATTCTAACAGTTTTCAGTGCTTCTGTTTCATCATGCATTGAAAGTATTTAAAAGTTGTTAGGTTTTGCTTGGGATTTGGGTTTTTTTGGTCTTTTTTTTGTTTGATTTTTTAAATTATACAAATGGCACATTTTCAGATTGGTCTGGTGCAGGACTAGCTACTGTGGTATTCTGATATATATGAATGTCCTCAAATGGACAGACTTCACCTTAAAAAAAAAAATATTAAAAATTTCATTTAGTAAGCAAAAAGAGCTCTCAATTGGAAAATAATATATAAATGTTAGCAAACCTTTAGATATTAGTAATTCTTCCATGTTTAAAGATTTATCAAAAATTAATGAGCCATATGCAAGAAAGAGGTAATTAATGATGAGATTTCCTGAATTTTTTCAGTATCTTGTTATCTCCTTCTTTTATTTGTACTTTCAGTGCACTTTTGACACAATACTTTTAAGATAGATTTTTTTTTTTGAGTTAACACAGGGGGACAATTAATCTTTTCATTTTATTCCTATTGCTTATTTATATACAAAACTGGCAATATATCTGATACTTTAGAAAGGATATATGACATCTAAATCTCTTCCCCTAAAGGTGTATAATCTATGGTAGATTTTTATGCTGTCTGAGCTGTAAAGCTACCACTGATTTTTATGATGATCATGAGGTACTTTTGAGACTGTCATCCAATAACTGCAGTTTCAAGGTATTGCATGTTTAGCTGACTGAAAACAAAGTTTAGTATGTACCGTGCTTGTCTCATTACTTTTATACTAACTTATTTTCATTAATCTACTAATTTCTCTGGAAAAAATATCATAATGATTAAATATCATGGGTAAGACATGTTGTTAGCTCTTAATATTGGAAAAGAATTTGTGGTTAGAGAAATAAAGTTTTAGTATGTAAGAAAATAGCATAAATAATGCTAATGGACTTAATTGTAAATCTTAGTGAACACGGTGGTGCCTCTTCTTAATCAAGATATTAATCTGTAAGTCTCACCATCATCACTATCAAAAGGTACTAGTGTTTATTATTATAATTATTGTTAATTTATTACCATCACTGCAAAAAACAGAAGTGATGTAATTGTCTCTCTGATGTAATTTCTGCCCAAACTGGGGGCAAAAAGGCACAGAAACTGCTAAACAACATAACAGTAAATGAATCCATTAACAAAATTAACAACTTTATTAACTAGAGTTTAGCTTGGTCGAAGAAGGGCAAAAGGAGAAGAAAAAGAAGAGTTTACTATACCCACTATATGAGTCTTTCCTGCTTGTTCCCATTTCATGAAAGCTTCTCAGGATCTTACTGCAAAACTAGAGACTTAGACTGCAAGTGCTTTGAGAAACTGCTTTCTATCAGTCAAGGTTCCATTACACTGTTTGATGTAGTATAATCCATATTTAATTGCAACACTAAATGTGATGTAGGTCTCTTGGAAGAAGTGTGCATCACAAAGAAACACAGAGAAAAGGAGTGAGGCAGAATAGAATCAGTGCAAACAGGAAAAGCTCAGAAATATCAGAAAAACATCATCATATGACCTCTTATTTAAGCAAGAAGAGAAAGGCCAATCAGTAAATATAACCAATATTCTTAATGATGATGATGATGATGATGATGGTGATAAAGATTATCTCTGAATGCATATCTGCAAGGGACATAGAACACTTGTCAATTTGGAAAAGATTTTGGAAGCTTCCTTATTTTGCTAATATAAATATTATTATCTAGTGCTATGTATATATGTAAAATTATTTTCATGGATACATTTATGTATACATACACAAAAATCAAAGTTTTCAGAGGAAAGAACTTGAATTTTTACACTGCTCCACCCAGAACAGATAATTTCACAGAATTTTTTTTCACGACATAATGCAGAATGTTTTCTGCCTGCCAGCTAGAAGTAGTATAGATTAACAGTATATAGTCAGTAGCATTATCTTATGAAACAAAAAACCCCTCTGAAAACACATTTCAGACAATCATAACCAAATTTTATTTGTGTTTCAGTCCCATTTAGAGCATTTCTTGAACATTACATCCTAAAATAACCACAGATTTTATGTATCTTACATCTTTTGGCTGTCTTCACAGACAAGGTAAGACAAGTAGTTCTACACATATTTGCATAAAGCATTCTGCATTTTTTGTTTGGTTTTGGTTTTGGTATGTAGTCAAGCCCAGGAAGTATATTACTAAAAAATGTCCTTTAGTTAAAAATAAATGTATAGTTGCTGAAAAGTTCCTATAGTGATTGCATAAATCATTATCATCACTTAATATATAACTCTTTTATGCTGAAACATGAAAATTGGATACTAATTTTCCTTTATGCACTTTTCTCTGGGAGAAAAAAAATTGAAAATGTTTTCAAAATGCATTTCTAAACATGGCTTTGATAGATACATGTAGATCTGTATGCATTTAATATATAGAACTTCTTGTTTTGCTCTGGTGTAATGTTGTGACTTACAGTTGCTAGGGAATAGAAAGCTCAAAATCAAAACTCAAGAACAGCACAGACTGTTTTGCAAACACATTATTCAGATCTTCTTTTTGGATTTGTCTGTCTTTAATGATTTACAAAGACTTCTTTCAGATGTGGAATGTACTAGCTCTCATACATACATTCCCTTTATTATAGAAAGCATAAAAATAAATGCATACATGTATTTAAATTTTATAATGTAAGCTATTTAACATGCTGATTTGTTTTTCCCAATTTAGTGGTCAAGGGAGAGGAATGTGTCAAATTATTGTCATAGAGCATGGTACTAAGAGTAGTTACTTTGTGTCAACTTGATGAGACTCCATTACAGTGATAACTTTATAGTTATAAAGTCAAGATATGGATTAACAGTAAAATCCAAACACTAACATGTTGGAGAATATCCAAGCAAACAAAAAAACACAAAGTCTAAGATTCTACAACATAAAGACTGAATTCCAGTTGAAATACACACATATGTATTCACCTATGACTTACCCTTTCAACATCACTCTTTCATTTACCTGCTGTGTTAAGGATCATGTAAACTAAAAATAGTTGCAGAGCTGGGAAACTGCTACTCATTCAGTGTGGTCTACTTGCTGGAGGATCTAAAACTGATGATCAATGAGCAAAGAAACTATGGTTGGGTAGTCTGGAGAAGAGATCCATTCAGATGTCTCAACGATTCCTTGATACAGTTCTATAACAAAAATTTTGAGTACTATAGAGTTATGTTATGTATTATAAGAGTTTCCTCTTGAGCTATTTGTCCATAGATGTGTGTTGATACCAAGTAAGTAGTTTCTAATGATGTGCAACTTTGGTGAATATTACTTGTGACCAATTCTGGCAAAAGCAGAAATAATTGATGGTCACAAATGTAACAGAGTGACACATTTTATTTTGTTCTGAATTTCTGTTTCAATTCCTTTTATCCAATTTTGTTCCATTTCCTTAGGCTCAGTAGATAATGGCTTTCTGGAATAAAATTGTACAAGATTTCTATGACTAGTAAAGAACATAAGTAAACTGAGCTTTTTGTCAGTAGCAGAAGCATTTCCTAAGCTTCACTGAGATTCTGTTCAAATTAAATTGAGATTGTTGGAACTGACCTTTGTTCCTCTACAACACTAAATTGTACAAATATATTAAAAACAGACTGGTAAATTCTGCAGGTCAAAATAAATATCTGGCATGTGTCTTCAATTTTATACAATATTTCAGCCAATATGGTATTGTAGAAGAAAAAAAAACAGTAAAACAAAAAAACACAAACAAAAAAAGATTCTTTCTTTTCACGGGTGTATTAAACTGAAAATTAATTCCATTCTGAAAAAAATTTATAGATTTTAGATTTTTTTTAATCTGTGCACTTGCTTTTGTTACCTAACTGTACTGAAATAAAATGTGAATAATTCATTAAATCATTAAATTGCCCAGTGTTTAAAAATGTAGCATTAATGTTTAGATATAACATCATTTCTCTAATGAAAAAAAAAAATTTTACAAAGTATTCAGATATGTCTTCAAACATAGCTAGTATTAAACTGTACAGAACTAGGCTATCATTTGTATTCAACATAAGGGATAACAAAAGGAACCTTTAATAAGGAAAATTTCATTAAAAATCAAGTATGATTATGTTTAGTATTGCAGTAGGAATAGGAATGATCAAATATACTTTTCTTCTGAAACTAATGATTAATTCAAATTGTAATAGCTTTGAATATAACTAAGGATACATCAATAAAATATGATAAAGATAGAAATAAACCAGACTGTAGCACAACTCAATGTAAAGTCATCCTGCATTAATTACCTTGGCTAAGTAAGTTCTGGAGATGGATGAAGATGAAAGCATCCCCCAGCCAACATTTCAGCATCTTCACGAAAACTGGGCCAAAACCTTTGGCACATCAGTTAATATTTTATATAAAATATTAATGAATAATATGAGGCAGAGAAACTACCATGGATGGGATCTCAGGATACTGTGGGAAACGTCAGGACTGAAAGGTGTGAGTGTCTACGTTAGTTGGAAATGACAATACAGATAAGCAAGATGCAGATCAGGTGAGACATACAACAATGCAGCAGTCGTACTTTTCCACATTTTTTCCCCTTTTCTTTCAGCGTCAATGCTACATATGAAGGTGGAAATGCCCAAAGGAGGTTCCTAAGCAGCTGGGAAGGATGAGTATGGTGGCATAGGATGACTAGAGGCTCTTGACACATGTAGTCCCATCAGAGAGAGGGAGAAATGGAGCTCTGTCAGACCTCTATGGCGTTACACGACTTGCACAGCTGTGGGAGGCACATGGGAGCTGTGAGTGTGTGCCTATGGATGGTTCTTTGGTGCCCCAGAGCTGCAGCCCTCAGCAGCAAGAAGGGCTGGAGGAGGGAAGCAGGACATGGGGAGCAGCAGGTGGCCGAGGCAGAGGAGGCTTTCCCCTCCCAGCAGTGCCTGCCAGAGGCCTGTCTGGCAGGTGAGCTCACACGCTGCCTCCCAGGGAGCAGCACTGACAGCTCCGTTGGGAGCAGGACAGGGCTTTCTGGGTCAGGTCGGTGAGTAATCGTGCTTGTACATCCCTCTATCTGTATTCTTGTTGTTGTTTTTCTCTTTCCTTCGCGGCTCCATAAAACTGCATTTGTCTCAACCCACAAGTTGTGCCTTTTCCTTTGGATTCTCCCCTCCAACCCACAGCTGTAGGGGGTCAGTGAACAGCTGCCTGGTTCTTTGCTGCCGGCTGAGGCTAAACCACGTCATGGAGTTTAGTGGTTTAAAACTGAGTGGGTGAAAACGGAGTCTTCAAACCCACTTCTCCACAAAACACTCACCAGATTCTTCAGCACCTGAGCCTGGCAGCATCTCAGAGGGGCCTGCATTCCCTCACAAACCCTTGCCCAGACATACAGGGACAGAGTGTTTATTCAAACAAGCTAATTTATTGGCACCTAAGCAAGAAACAACTCCTATCTGCTATATCTATGTCTGCCAAGAATATGCTCAGACATATCCTACATATCCTACAAATCCATGGGTACTCATGGAGGTAATCCTCAGCCAGGTCTTCATAGGCACTGCCTGCTCCCACGGCTGGATCAGAAAATTCCTTTTGGGAAGGGCTTGTCAAATGCAGG
>JAHREE010000480.1:17307515-17379530 GCA_033628505.1 Tringa tobata
AAGAGGCAACTATCCCACTGTACTCTGCACTGGTGCAGCCTCACCTTGAGTACAGCGTGCAGATCTGAGCGACACAGTTCGAGAAGGATGTGAAGGTCCTTGAATTTGTACAGAGAAGGCCCTCATCCAGCCCAGCCTTCCCCCCGCCTGCCCCACTCACTGCTGTCCCGAACCCAACTGCAGGGGTGGCACAAGGGCATCCCTAGCTTGCACAGGGAGCTCCATGCCCAGCTGAGCCCTTTGGTTGGGTTCCCAGCTCCTTCCATGGCACCAGCGGCAGCAGCAGCCGTGAGGAGACTTCTCACAGCAGTAAGTTCTTTCTCCTCCTTTCAGACGTGTGCGTGTAGCAGACACACTCACACTTCTGCTGCTGCACCCTGTGTTGGATAATCACATCCCTGCATTGCACCCAGAGACTTGTGACTGCCCAGCCTGACATGAAAGCAGATACCCATTTATCAGGAGACTACGGAGCTATATCTGTTAGTAGTCATATTACCACTCTTTTTAAGAAGTTAAAGGAATAGAAAAGTAGAGATAAAGTAGATCCTTTCCTGCAAGGAGCAACCTGTCCAAGTGCCGTGGTTGGGCTCCCAGTCCCAGCTCCCTTCACAGCTGCAGCAGCAGCAGAGAGGAGCCTTTGGCAGCAATAGAGCAGAGCAAGACCTTTGCTACTCTTCCATGTGAGCACAAATGGCACCACAAGCCAGAATCCAGGCAGAATCAAGGAAAACTATAAAGTCCTCAAGGTGCAAGCAAAAAGTATTGGTGCACAAGTTATGTTTTCTTACGTTTTACCAGTTAGAGGAAAGACTGCAGCCAGAAATAAATGCATAATGCAAATCAACTTCTGGCTTTGTGGCTGGTGCTGTCGTGAGGGTTTTGGCTTTTATGACAACAGGATATTCTTCAATGACTGGAGTCTGCAAGGGATGAATGGGATCCACCTGTCTAGAAAAGGCAAGGGCATCTTTGGCAGCAGGCTGGCATCTGCTACTGACCTCCAAACCAAGACAAAAAGGCCAACAAAGCAATATTTGGATCACTTAAGCAACCTTCAGGTCACCAGAATCTGGTTCTTACAGGTAACTTCAACTACCCAGACATTTGTTGGAAGAACAACACAGCAGCTCACACGTCAGCCAAGTCATCAAGTTCCTGAAATGCATAGAGGACTGTTTCCTCATACAAATATTAGATGTGCCATCCAGGAATGAGGTACTGCTGGATGTGCTACTTACAATCCAAGAAGACCTGCTTTATAGTATCTCAGTTAGTGACAGCCTTGGCTGCAGTGATCACAATGTTGTGGAGTTTGGGATCCTGCTGAGCACACTGAAGGTTAGTACTAAGACAAAGATTTAAGATTTTTGAAGAGCAAACTTCATCTCATTCAGACACACCTCTGCCAGGCTGTGCAGAGATACAGTTAGAAAAGCAAAAGCTCAGCTCAAATTGAAATTTGCCAGAGATGTAAAAAACTACAAGAAAGGGTTCTTCAGTTATATAAACAACAAGCAGAAATAGAAGAAAAATATTGGCCCGCTGTTAAATAGGAGAGGTGAATTAATCACCAACAATGTTGAAAAGGCAGAGGTTCTCATCATTTTCTTCAGCCCTGTCTTTACCAGCATTGTTGGGCCACAGGCCTTTGGAGCATAAGTCCAAGCTGATGCAAACACAGACCTACCATCAGTAAAGGAAGAGTTGGTATGTGTATTGTTACAGGAGCTTGGCCCCTACAAATCCATGGGCCCTGATTTTAGTCCCCCAAAGGTGTTTAAAAAGCTGGCTGATATCATTGCAACACTGCTCTCCATAATTTTTGAGAAGTTGTGGAGATCAGGGGACATCCCAGAAGAATGGAAGAAGGCTAATGTCACCTCTGTGTACAAGAAGGCCTTAAAGGAGGATCCAGGAAATTACGGGCCTATTAGTCTTACTTCAGTCCCTGGGAAAATTATGGAATGAATCCTCCAGGGGGCTATCCCAAATCAAATGAAGTATGTGATTGGGAAAAGCCATCATGGATTCACCAAGGGGAAATCGTGATTGACAAACCTGATCACCTTCTACGACAGAGTAAGCTGCTCAGTTAATGAGGGGCAAGCAGTGGATATTTTTTACTTGGTTTTCTCCAAGACTTTCAGTACAGTTTCCCACAGCCTCCTTCCAGAGAAACTGACAAGCGGTCTGTGCAGCGGGTGGGCAACTGGCTGACAGGCCACACCCAGGGATTGGTGGTAAATAGCTCCTCTTCAAACTGGCAACCTGTCACAAGCGGGGTCCCCCAGGAATTGGTACTGGGCCCAATGCTGTTTAATATCTTCCTAAGTGATCTGGATGGTGGGATCAAGGGTGCTCTGATGAAGTTTACTGAAGATGCAAAACAGTGAGGAAGTGGACACTTCAGAACAGAGTGACACCATGCAGGAAGACCTAGATAGGCTGGAAGGATGGGCCAACAGGAACAAGGAAGTTCAACAAAGACAGGTGTAAGGTCTTGCACCTGGGAAAACGTAACCCAGGACTGCAGCACAGGCTAGGATCTACCCAGCTGGAGAGCAGCTCTGTGGGAAAGGACCCAAGGTGTCCTGGTGGACAACAAGATCAGTATGAGTGAACAGTGTGCTGCTGCAACAAAGGAAGTTAATAGGATGCTGGGGTACATCAACAAGGGCATCACTAGTAGAGATAAAGAAGTCATTACCCCACTCAGAGCTTTTCAGGCTGGAATGTGTTCAGTTTTGGTCCCTACTAAGCAAAAAAGATGTGGACAGACTGGACAGGATCCAGAGAAGGTCCACAAAGAGGATCAAAGGACTGGGAGGCCTGCCATATGAGGAAAGGCTGAAAGAACTGTGTTTGTTCAGCCTTCAGAAAAGAAGGTTTAGGGAAGACATTATCACCATGTTCCAGTATTTAAATGGTGGATACGAAGAAAATGGAGACTCTCTTTTTACAAGAAGTCACGTGAAAAAGATGAGTTGTAATGGGTATAAGTTACTCCTGGGGAGATTCCAACTGGACATGAGGAAAATTTTTTCACAATAAGAACAATCAGCCATTGGAATAATCTTTCCAGGGAAGCAGTGTATTCCTCATCATTGGAAGATTCAGCTTTTAGATTCAGCTGGACAAGGTGCTGGGACATCTTGTCTAGACCATGCTTTTGCTAAGAAAGTTTGGACCAGATGATCCTTGAGGTCCCTTCTATGAGTCTATGATTTTATGAATACTTGAATTTCAAAGGATGCTATTATAAATGCATGTCTTTTTTCTTAAATTAATTTTTAAGCTTTTATACAGGCAATCTTGGGGTTTGAAAAGGTAATTCGAGGTGCGTTTGAGATGCCAGCATTCATATAAATAGTCCATCAGCGTCCTACGTGAACTTTATTATGTTGCCGAAACAGCATTGCCTCCTGTGACATCCCCCCCTGTGGTGATGACCCAGCAGGCAGAAGGCAATCTGCCAGTACAAGTGGCCCCCAGAGGTAGGCATTGCTGACAGAGACAAAGGGCTTGTCTGGACAGGGAAGGACACTCAAAAAAATCATTCTGAATTAGTTATTAAAATGACGTAGTTAATCTGGGTTGAAACCCTGATTGGACAGTCTCATAGAAAATTAATTTGATTTGGCTTGATTTACTTTGGAAATGATTTAAACTCATTGAATTAAACCCTGCTTAATGTTCATTATAGCTTTCACACAGGGATTTTATGCAGTTTAACTAAACCACTTGTTATTTACGCAGCGTGTGAACTTGAATTAAGTATCTTGAGTTATCCTGTATAGAGAATACGTAAGTAAAATCAGAAAAAGATATTAGAATTACTTTCTTCACTGATACTGATTTCAATTTTATGCCGACACACCACCCCCAAATGCACACACGTGCATGCATGCATAGAGATAAGTAAATATAAATGGTTGCTTTTAGACTGACAGTTTTACAAAATGAATTCTTCAGATTTTTTTTTTTAAATTCAATAAAAAATCTTTCCAAATTTGGTGAAAATATTAATTTTGTCTAATGCTAATCCAAGATTTTTTTTCTCAGGCAAGTTTGATCTTGTTTCTAAATATGTTTAAAAAGAAAGTATTAGAAACCTTGATAATGATACTGATACTCTAGATTTGTATTACTTAGCATGAAAGAAATGCAAATGAAATATAAATTCAACATATGTATGTTTTTATTGAATTGTCTTGGTGACAATCTGAAATATGACAAGTATCATAGATGATTATTTGCTTACTTTGAAATACTAATTAAAAGTTGAATCTTCAATTTTCTGCAGTGCTAAAGTCTTCATACACTTCATAAAATTCATGCCGTAGTTTGAAAATTAGCAAATAGTTCATTTTCTTTTCTTTTTCTTCTCCGGCCCATTAGTATCCATTCATGTGTCAGTCCCTTATCCTTCAGTTTATCCTTCTCTGGAAATTCTCCTGCTGTTTATTCTTTTCACAGTCAAATGTAGTACTATCTACTCCTTCCAGATGCTTTATTTGCCAGTCCTCATTTAGTCTATTCCTGCTTTTCTCCCAAAGTCTGTCTGCTGATCCTGATCAGATAAGACCAGTGCCTGAAATCACGAGATCCAGTACTGTCTCTGAACGATTGATGAACAATAGGAACGGAACTTCCTGGCTTACACACCTCCAGATATTAAAGGATCTGGATGAGGAGCCATGGTGGTGCATGTCCAGGTTGCTGAGGCTGTGATACTTGGCTTTCCTGAAGCCTGCAGTTCTGAGTCAGGAAAAAACTTCTGCTGAAAATGAGTTCTAACAGAAAAGGCAGTGCTGGCTTTTTAAAACTAACCTTCGCAGGAATCACTGGAATCTGGTTTTAGGTCTCAGATAGCATTTGTGTGCCTTTGTATGTATGTGTGCCTATGCTAGACTAAATCTATAAAACACTGGCAGGGCAGGGTTATTACGCTTTCTCCTGGAATATTCTATTTCTGTATTACAGATATACATTTCCCAGAAATCATGTTTTCTGCTCAAGTCATTATTTACATTATCAGCTCATGCTTACAGTTTTAAACCCATGTACTTTTGTCATTTGGTTGGGTTTTGTTTGGTTGGTTTTGTTGGGGTTTTTTTGCTTCATTTAATTAAGGCTTTTGATGATGGTAAAACTATTGGTCCAGAAATCATGCATGAGAATGGCTGAAAAGACTGCATGATATGTCTGTTGTGAGCTGCTGCTAACCAAGCCTCTAAGCAAAGCACTACTATTGTATCATTTATGGCTATCACTTTTCTGTTTCTGTAGTTGCTGAATTTGATGCAGGAGACATTCAAATCTATAAAGCAGAAGAGGATTTAAAGACTGCTTGGTGGAAAAATGTAAGGAAGTTGGCACAATGTGTCACTACCCTCTCCTTCTTATATTTTTACTCACAGGTGCACCCTTAATAATGACCATCTTTCACATCTCTAATGGACTGTCTACAGCAAAGTTTTAACATTAAAAAACAATAAACAACCACATTGTAGCCTGTTGTAGTTATCCTTGCTAGTTAAAACTGCACATGAAAAACACACACATCTTCAGGCTACTTTCTTTTTGGCTTCCAAAATGTTTTTGCCAGGGCCTCAAGTTTAGTCTAACAAACAAGACTTCATGATGTCAGACTCTTCCAGCTGAGCACGTCGTACTTCTGCAGCCACACTAGAGAAGGGTCGATAAAGATTTTCTGTCACTGCCACTTCCACTCATGAAGAAGGAGAGGGATTGTCATGCTTGGTCATTGTAGGAAGCCTGCAACTTCCACAGAACAGGAATCAATTTACACAGCAAGGAATATAAGAATTAAGGATACCCCTGCCAGATGATCCGTCCCAGGGGTTAGAAAGAGACAAAGCAATTCAACTGCCTACACAAAATGCAGGAATGTATAAATATCTAGGGCATTTACATGGGATCAGGAAGAAGATCCTTAGCATAAATATACAATATAATGGAGACAAGGAGTTAAAGAACATTTTGTTGCCACCATTTTAAAATTTTGTTTTCAATTAAGTTATGGAAATTAACTGAGATAGCTCAAGCTTTACTTGTTTCTGAAGTGTTAATTTGTTGAAACAAATTTTCCCTCCTGTTCTGTGATTCTGTTCCATAGTATACAGGGGAAAAGGATGCTCATCCTTTCTTTTTGACTATAGTCAGCACCCTGTTTTGGATAAAGAGAAATATTTTCAGGAATAATCAAACCGATCCTATGCATGTAGAAATTCTGTTGTGTAAAATCAGTGTTTAGAAACAAAAAGTACTCCAGGCACATCATATCCCAGAAGTAGGAATAAGTTGAGGTTGTATGACTCTTTATAGGTCAGGAAAAATGCTTCATTTCCTTGGCCATTTTATATAAGATATAGTTGTTTGGAAATGGGAGATACTTTGCTTCCACATTGGTCTCTGAACACATTGTTGTTAGAGAGAGGAGAGTCGTTCCAGCCTGGTGGGCCTCACAGCTGTCCATCACACACTCAGCTATTTCGTCTCTCAGGCTGTGAAATGGATTTGTAAAAGGAAGTAGTCACTTTTTAGCAAATAATTCTTACCAGTGTTTCAGCCCAAACTCTTTTAATATCTCTTCTTGCATAGAAGGATGATTTCATGTTTGGTTTTTTTTTGACTAATGCATATTACCAATTTAAAATAAAAAGCAATAGTTTATTATATTTTACTGTATTATATTATGTAAGAAACATTAACAATATATAGTTCAGCTCAAACTGAACATAACAGTGACTTATGACCTAGAATTGTATTTTGATTTTATGTTAAAAAGTTGTTGAATATCAAAACATCTCATTTATCTGAAATGAAGTATACGCTAATGTACCAGAACATTCATGAGAACATCTGTAACAGCACATCTCTGCTAGGTATATTTTCCTTGATGACTAGCAAATGAAGATCATAAAAAGATGAGATCAAGGAGAAAAGGTATTCCTATGATATAACATCTCCTTTCATTAAACCATTCCAAATGTAATGCTTCTAATTATATTTGCATATTATGACTAAAGAGCAAGATTCATAAATTCTGTGAGCCTGAGAAAGTTCCTGAAGTGAAGTTATTTTGATTTACACCAGCTAAAATTGGGCCAAAGGTGCACTCTGCAGAAATCATTGATTACTTTCATTCTAGCCTCTTAACTATTGCATATTTTATTGTATTAATGCTTACAGTAACTACAGTGTTAAATTAGAGTTTTAACATTACAATCCATAAATAGCATGAAATCTTGTGTATATAAATCAGGAAACTAAACTGAAAGTTTAACAGGAAGATTTATATACTCACATACTAAATCAGTACTCTAAAGTTTAAGATTTTTAAATAAGTTTTATATGCAGCATACATAAATCAGAGTAATATACCTGATTCTGAAAATTAATGTGCATAAATCAAAATTCTGACAGTATATCTTAATGAACCAAGGAAAATAGATTATACTTAGAAAGTGTTTTTAATGTGACAACTTTCAGTTTTATCACACAGCAGATACCAATTTTTTAGAGGCTTGCTTTAAGCAGTTCTTTCTCTTTTACATTTCTGATACAGCAAAAATACCCACTGTGGTCATCATTAAATCAAAGAAACTAAGAGTAAAAAGATTAAAACACCAGACATGGATCAAATGTCCAAAACACGTAGATTTTCAACTAACATAAAAACAAGGATGTACAGCAACTGAAGAACAAGTACTTAGTCCAGATTAACATATTTTAAACTGTAAATGGTCGCTTTTTCTATTGTTTCACTTTAGCTGGTATTTTTAAAGGCTTACAAACATCCAGTTAAAAAATGAATTGACTGAGATTCAGTCAGTGTTCAGTACTGTATTTAGTACTATTGTTATTTGTGCCACTCAGAGTGTTTCCCATAGCATGAGTCAGGGGGGTAAAATTATGATCATTTCTCTGTCCACTGAGAATTGACTTCAGTGCAATCTTTTTGGGTGGAATAACGACCTGCACCTAAGTTAGAAGACAGCTTAATATTTACTTCAGAGATAACATCCCTTAGGACAACATGTTATTGCTTTTATTATAGATTTATACTAACATGCCAGACAGAACAGAACCCAGTAATGATCAGCTATGCAGCCTTGTCTCTCGGGTAAGCTGTTTCATCATCACCCACTCCAAGGACACTTCCTTTTCATGCATTGTTCTAACTTCTTTACTCTTACCTTCATAAGTGCATTCTTCAAATCTTTCTCAATTTCCTCCTCTCTAAAGTCTCACATTAGAAAGCTCCACAAACCCTCTGCTTCCTTCGACTTTTTTAAAAAAATTATTATTCTCAATTATTTATCATGCACAATTCTTAAACCCAGTTCAGGCTCTTCGAACAGGAATTGTATCGCATTCTACAAGCCTGTGTGGCAAAGATCCTGCTCATTGTCATTTTTGTTAGATCATTGTCCTCACCCATGATGCAGATAACTTCAGAAAAAAGTTTTGCATTCACTGTATCCTGTGAGCATGAGGTTATAGGAAGTGTAACAAAGCTTGTCCATAAAATTCAGTTCCTATGAAAAATTTGTTCACCTTAACATTATTCAAAACAAATATTAGAAACTGAGCTTTGTTTTCAAAAACATTAATTTGTTTCAGAACTACTTATACTTCATTACCATCAACATGTTTTAGTTCTCACGAATGTAATTTTTTGTCAGATATGTTCTTTCCCCCTTTCTGTGTCTTTTGCTCTGTATTTTCTTCTTTAATGTAAATAAATTCAAATCCTGCAATATCTATACAGCAATTTCATTAGAAATCTAAATAGTGATCAAGTATAAATTGAAGGCATTTGGGGCAGTTATTTGTAATCTCAGAAATGGTTGATTACAGTGTGAGCTAGATACCTACATAGTTTTGCAAATCTTTTCCTTGGTCCTCAGTGGGAAGCAAATGACACATGGGTACTTTTTTACAGATGGATCACACAAACTGGGCGCCTGTGAATAAGTGTCACAGAGGTATTTCAGCTTCCTTTTGCCAGCTGACAAATAGAAATCATGCGCAGATGTTTCAGCGGGAAGAGAGAGAGAGAGTGAGATAAGTCAATTCTCAAGGAGTATGTGGAGCCAGCCTAACCCTCTGGTGTATGGGTTATAAAAGCAGGCATATGCATATCTGGGGAATTTTTCCAGACTCATTTTAAAGGATATGATGAGCTCAATATTGGCTACAGGAAGCTGAATCCTTCTGTGTATAACACTGGAGCTTACAGCATCAGAGGTGAATTCACAGAGCACAGTGAATATGAACAGCTTCCACAAGAGATTTTTATCATACATAATTTCTCATTTTCTCTCAACCTTCAAGATAAGACTGTATTGTTAAAGAGCAGGGAAAAAAATGCAGCATTGTATGGCTTGTTTTCATTTGTTATTCTTTTGTCTTTCCAATATATGAAATCAAATTGGGAAACAGCAAAAGAAAACCAGTAAATAGAAGGTTTAATTCATACAAGAAGTGATTCACGTGTGTTCATGACTAGAGATGAATAAGTAATGTGTGTCTGGATATTCATGTATACATAAAATCTGCAAAAAAACAGTAAAACACATTAAATAAATACATTCAACATTGAGAATCAAGAATTGTGGTGTCTTTTTAAAGAATAAATAGTGGAAGATGTCTTCATGTTTTCTGCCTCCTGGACGAGAAATAGGAATCACTTACTAGGTCATCTAGTCCTTCATCTTACATGTGGGAGAATCAGTCTTTTTAAATTACTCTTTCATATTCGGTGCAGCAATACAATTCCTTTTGAGAGTGAGCACAAAAGAAATGAGGGACAGAGGGATTCAGGGAAAGATGGTTATCCTTGGGGATCACATGAGGCTGCTTAAGTAGCTGACATTTCCTAGGACACCTTGAGTGATTCCTTATGGCACAGAGAATATCTCTCTCTTACTAAGGGGAGAAGTCGTACAAACTCGTGAAGGAGTGAGTGAAAGTGTTAAACCCATATTCATTAATTTTCATGGTATCTGTGTGCCTGCATCTACTAACTTCCCAGTACTGTTGAGCTGCCTTAAGTCTTAGTGACTCAGTGCAAGACATGCCATGACTCTACTCTTATATCACCTTTCCAAATGCTTTGTGATATACCTGCAAGTTCTTGGGAATCCATGTGCATCCATATACTCATCACCTGTTTTTAGTCCTCTAACAGTGACTGTGGAAAATCTATGCAACATTGAAGGATGTTCAGGAGACCACCACTACAGACCCATTCTGAGAAAAAATTGTCCTTTATTAAGTTGAAGGCATATACTGCTAAAATTAAAGCACATCTAGGAAAAAAAGGATAAATTCCTAGCAACTTCTTGTCATATGAATAGATCAACAGGAGTTCCCTGTAAGCCAAGTCATCACAGTAGAAGTTGCAGTCTTGCAATGTAGGAGAATAGTAGACGAGAAACATGCAATGTCCAGAAGAATAAGAAAAGAGATAGCTACTGTGCTGTGGGAAATATATCCAGGGGCTCTACAAACAGCTATCTCTTGAGACACTTTTGACTTTCTTTCCTGTAAAATTCTAATTACTTAATACATATTGTGGATATGTTGTGGATGCCCCATTCCTGGAAGTTCAAGACCAGGCCGGACGGGGCTTTGAGCAACCTGCTCTAGTGGGAGGTGTCCCTGCCCATGGCAGGGGGGGTGGAACTCGATGATCCTTAAGGTCCCTTCCAACTCTAACCATTCTATGATTCTGTGATTCTATGGTATTGTGTCACAATAGCTATTTATTTATTTTCTTAAAAAGCATGAAAATAGCCTACTTTATTTTCCCCATTTTTTTCAAGTGGATTAACCTCTATTATCACATAATTATTTGTATCATAACTTTCTTTGGCTTATTTAGTTTCTTTGATAGTCCCAAAAAAGTAGTTCTTACACTTTGATTATATAATGTGAATAGGAGAAAAGCAATGAAACAGCAGCATGTGCAACACATTATTGCACACATAGAGGTCTAATCTGGCCAGTCTAGTATGATATGAAAATTTGCTTCTCTGGATAAAATTAATTGAATTGAATGGGACTGACACAGTTGAACTTTCTTTTACATAGAAAAATAGCATTGCTTTGGTGTTTTGTGGATATTACTCACATTGAAAATCAAGAAAGAACATACAAGGATATATAAAGATGATAAGACATCTTTAGAAAAATGTAATAACTGTAAGGTGTATGAGGTTTCATTCATATGGATAGCAAAAAATCCTATCTATGTCTGTAAAAAAGGTGAAGCATTTTGTAAATGTAGGGTTTTTTCTTCAATATTTGGTAGTGTTACAATTCTGTTTCTTTTCTTGAACAAGCACAGTTAATTAAATGATCAAATTTTTACTGCAAGTTTTCATGCCTTGTTATAACTTTAACCTTTTTTAGCTTTACCCAAGGGGATTTGTTGTTTAAAAACATTCAATTACCTCTTCTCCATATGTCTGGTTCACTGGGATGTAGAAGTAGAAATTCTAAGAAAAGGTTGCATTTTTCTTCATAAAAATGGATACAATCTTACCCTATTTCAAAATTTTGCTTACATAAGTTTTCACCAAATGTTTTCCTAACAGAATATATCTCTTGCACATATATCACTCCCATAGAATGATATTCATGTATATTAGCCAAGGTTCTTGCCTATATCTTAAACAAATGTTTTAACAACTCGTAGAAAAGCTGAAGCTGGAAGACACCTCTGGAGATCATCTGGTTCAACACTCTGCTTAGAGTAGGGTCAGTGAGAGTGGGTTATTCAAGACCATATCCAGTTAACTTCTGAATAATTCCAAGGATGGAGGCTCCACAATCTCTGTGGTGCCTCTCTTCCAGTGTTTGATCACCCTCATAGTAAAAATGTATTTTTCTCATTTTTAAGTAAAGTAAAATTTCCTGTGTTTTTCTGTGCCCATTGCCGCTTGTCCTTTCACTGAGCACTACTGAGAAGAGCCTGGTTCTTCTGCCTTTACTCCCCACTTCAAGAACATGGATAAATCCCCCTGAGCCTTCCCTTCTGCAGGCTGGACAGCCCCACCCCAACTCTCTCAACCATTCCTCATATGACAGGTGGTCCAGCCCCTGAATCATCTTTATGGCCCTTTGCTGGACTTGCTCCAATATGTCCGTGTCTTGTACTGGAGAGACAGCACTGAATACAGATCTCCGGATGTATCTCACCAGGGCTGAGTAGAGGAGAAGGATCACCACTCTCAACCCGCTGGTGATTCTGCCAGGACACTGATGGCCTTCCTGGCCATGAGGTGAGCACAACAGTTCAGACACTCTCTGCAAGCCCACCGTGACCCAACTCCCAACTGCAGCCCTTGGGTTCTGCCTCCAACATCCCACTGTCCCCATTTCCCAGGTCCAGCCAAGTGGAGAAACTAAAACAGCATGTCCAGAGGAGTTTGCATGTTTGTTGAAGTTACAGAAATATTGTAATGAATGGAAGTCTAATACTAAACAAAGCATGGTGGGTGAAACAGTATACTGCAGGATCCAGCCATGTTCAAGGAAAATCTAGGAGCATCCTGATCCCCCCTAAGAATAAAACTAGCTACTACAGATCTTTCAGACAAAATGAAATAATACAGTATTCAATAGTATGTATGGCAATTAGCAGGTGCAGCGAACATCAGCTAGTGTTTCAGCCAGTTCCCTGTAGCTTCAGATTTGGCAGCATCTGGACAAATCTTATTTGTACATTAGTGTTTTGCTCTTTGGGGCACTAAGTTTGATATTCTTGTGGTGTTTATACTGTGGAATCATTTGGCCTTTACTCTTGTGGAGAATGTGGCTCCTACACTTAGTCAACTTTTAGTAATGCATTTATAAGCATCAAAATATTATGAGACTTAGACCTTAGGAAATTAAATGTGTTTGGAATCTCTCTACTGTAATGAAAATGAATGAAAAATGTGGTTCTAGTTATTTACTAAAAGAAAGACACAGTAAGTAGCTGTGTATCTTTCAATTTAATCAGTACATATTATCTAACAAACTCATTGCTTTCTTCTTTAGTGACTGTACATGTAAAAGGAAATTTAGACATACAATCAAGCTCTGTTAAAGGCACGCCACTGTTTATGCCCTGCATTCTTGGTGTATTTCCACCGTTTCAACCTCAGGTTCCAAACTTCAAGTGAAATGGTGTTAATCAAGACTCAAACCACCTTCTTCCTATACCTCAGTCAAACTCACTTCTACCCTGAAAAATATGAGAAGTGAAAGAGTGTTAAAAACAGTGAAAGACCATACCCTTCAGATTGGACCTTGACAGGCTTGAGGAGTGGGCCCATGTCGACCTCAAAGCCAAGTGCAAGGCCCTGCTTCTGGGTCAAGCAATCCCTGGTATCAGTACAGACTGGAGGATGAAAGAATTGAGAGCAGTCCTGTCAAGAAAGACTTGGGATACTGGTGCATGAAAAATTGGATATGAGTCAGTAGTGCATGCTTGCATTCCAGAAAGCCATTTGTATCTTGGGCTACATGAAAAGAAGCATGGCCAGCAGTCAGGAGGGGTGATTTTCCCCCTCTGCTCTCATGGGACCCCACCTGGAGTACTGCATCCAGCTCTGGG
This sequence comes from Tringa tobata, assembly GCA_033628505.1. NCBI lineage: Eukaryota > Metazoa > Chordata > Aves > Charadriiformes > Scolopacidae > Tringa > Tringa tobata. The sequence continues at coordinate 17,321,155 of JAHREE010000480.1, forward strand.
ATTCCTGGAACAAGAAAGTCATGAACATGTTAGAGAATCCAGAGGAGAGCCATGAAGATGATCAGAGGCCTGGAACACCTCTCCTATGAAGAAAGGCTGAGATAGCTGGGGTTGTTCAGCCTGGAAAAGAGAAGACTCCAAGCACAGCACACCTTCTTGTGGCCTTTAAATACATAAAGAGGGCTTATAAGAAAAGTGGAGAGAACTTTTTGCAAATGCCTGTAGTGACAGGACAAGGGGGAATGGTTTTAATCTAAAAGAGGGTAGATATAAAGGTAGAAGAGGATGGATATAAGGAAGAAATTCTTTACAATGAGGGTGGGGAGACACTGGAACAGGTTTCCCAGGGAAGTTATGGATGCCCCATCCTAGAAGTGTTCAAGGTTAGGTTGGACAGGGCTGCTAAAAAGCAGTCTGATCTCGTGAAGGATGTCCTGCCCATTGCAGGGGGGTTGGACCAGATGACCTTCAAAGGTCCCTTCCAAGCCAAACCATTCTATGATTCTATACTAGGTCTAGCTTTCTCTTTGGAGATAGAGAGTTACAGGTTAACAAGGGAGTTTCTAGAATGAAACAGAGATGACCTTGAGTTAAATAGACTCCCTATCTTATCAAATCACCATGATACATCTTAGAACGGAATAAGGTAAGCACTGGCTCTCAGGTGGGCCTAATTCCAGTTCAGTTAGAAAATCCTACAGGTAAATGTGTTAGTCCTCAAGTTTTACCTCCTGCATGTCTGAAAATCTAAAGAGGGAAAAGGGCAGTCATATTTTGGGAATAAATTAGATGGAGTAAATAGAACTAGGATTTAAGAGTAAAAGGCAGGGGCAAACTTAAGCCAAACATGAAGAAAATAATCTTCTTAACAATAAGACCTTTGAGACACTAGAATGTTCTCTTAGGAAAGTGATGGAAAGCCTCTCACTTCAGCAATGTACATGGAAATGAGTTTTAAATGGTGTTTGATGTGTGCTAGAAAGAAATTGGTGAGTCATTATACTGTACTTTGAAGACCTGAAGAATTTTTTTTTAAATCTATGCCTTTCAGTCAAGTGTGATGTCTGCTTCACTGCTCAGTTCTTGATATGGAGATAACCACAAGGAATCTCAGAAATTATTTTTATGTGATGCCAGAGTTACCACTAGGATCAGAAACAAAATGATATGGACAGATGAACAGGCTTATGTGGTTATCCTACCAGCAACCTAAAGGCCCCACTGGGCAGTATGAATTACTCCATCTTGCAGCTCCTTTCTGCAGTGAAATTGCCCTGGATATGTCTGTCCTGAGTGTAGGAAAAGAGCAGCAAGTCAGGTATATAACTTGAAGTACTCGCATTGTTTATTTAAATAACTGTAATCCTCTTTTCCCAGAACTATTAGGGATAAAACCAAGCCAGCACAGGGTTCAATCACAGCTGAGGCATCCAGGGCTCCGCAGAGGTCTTTACAGTCCCTTCAGGAGTCCAGGTTGCCCCGATGCCCCCTCCTTGTGCAACTTGTATACTGGCCAGAGTGCAGCAAGGTATTGCCCTCATCCTGGAAGCTCTTGTTCGGGTTACATAGTAAAACTGACTGGAGAGCCAGTCATGAAATGTGCTTCCCCCCAGATTTTCTTGAAAGTAAAGGCATAAATATTTTCCCAGCCCTTTTGCTGAAATTTTTGGTGAACTTGGTGAAAAGAAGATAAACAGGTGGAGGTAAAAAAGATTCTTCTCCCCCTGGAAATAAGAAAAAAGATGAAAAATCTGGTTTCAAAAGAAATATTTTAGTCGATTCACAAGTTTAGCTACCTGACTACTTAATGCAAAGTGCCACAAGTGTCCAACCTGATAACCTCAGCACAGAGTGAGAAGTCACATGCCATTCCTGTGCTGATCAGCACGGAGGTGTTGGCACAGCCCACCTTTGACAAGTGACCTGTTCTGATGAGAATGTGAGTGTGAGCAGAGGGGATGTGTGTGCGTGCATGTGATATGAACTTTGGGGTACTAGTTATAGAATAATGTTTAGGAAATTTATTATTTATTATTATTGTTATTATTATTATTATGCATTTTGCAGGTGTCTAATATTTTTGCAAAGTTTAATATATTTACAAGTGTCTAAAGTTATCTACTGTATTACTGATATCAGTTCTGAAGGTATTTTTCATTGATTGCCAGTTATTTACATGCTGTTAAGAAATCAATATACTTCTTGGATCCTGATTTGATTCAGACTTTGTGAAATGAGCAAGTTTTTTTCCCTGTGACTATCAGAAAGCATTAAAAGAATTGCTACTGGCCAAAGGAACACCTGCTAAATTTGAAGATTTGAAAATTTAAGATATTCTTAATGGGACAAAGAAATATTCTTTTACGTCATATTATTCCTGTTAACAGTCTCAAAAAGCGATGGCTAAACCCCAACAGTATATTAGGATATATAAGACAGTTTTATATTACTTTCTTTCTAAAGGTTTTTGAGAGTTTTTCATGGGAGATATTGACTTATGAATGCAAAAAGTAACAATCCATCAGATTTTGGCAAAGTTACATGTTACTCACAGACACAGTATAAGGCACGTGGTGTTAAGAGATACCAGTATTCTATTTGATGCATTCAGATAAGTTCTTCCCTAACTCAAATGACAGAAATGGAAACTTTTAAATTCTGTGGTCACAAAAAAATAGATATTTTCTTTCAATCTTTTTGCTATAGATTTTTGCAGAGTGAAAGTGTAAATCATAAGACTGATAAGAGTATACATAAGTTTACAAGAAATCTCATGACGCCTTTCTGTCAGTCTAAATTGGCCCCTACTAAGTGAAATCTAATGTAATTTCACATCATCCTGTGAAATTTTATTCTAAGACTTTGTATGACAAATTGTAACAATACAAAATCATTCATCTAAAGAATTCCACTGGGAAATTCATTTTTTCCATTTTCTCTAGCTTTTGACTGTATGTAGTGATTTTAGAAGAGTCTTGTTTGCAAATGACATAAAATAGGAGATATGCTTGGAAGACATTTTCATATGAAAGAAGAGAAGAAGGAACTCATATGTCTATAGAATTCTGTGTGAAATCCTTGCATAAACTGAGAGCAGTGTCACATATTCAGGTAATTTTCTTAGGAGCACCACACTTTTCTTGTAAGAAGGAAATCATTTGCTTGCAAATGACTCAGTAAGGGAGGTTTCCATAAAAATCATACTCTGTTAAAAAAAATCTTGGAATTTCTAAAAAAAGTTGTGAGAAGTAATCATCAAGATATCATTTCAATGCCATCTGTCTAACTTTTCAATGCCTGATGCACTCTACAGTGGAATGAGCTCAAGTGAATGGTTTATCACTTAAAAATGAGAGCATTTTCTTCACGCTTTGTTCAATTTGATTTTTTTAAAATGTTTTCCAGCAATGAAATCTATGAAATCATTTTAAATGTTATCAATTTCCACTGGACACCTGAATTTTATCATTCACACAAACAAACAAACAAAAACGATTTAGATAAAAAACACCTCTTTTCACTCAAAGATTCAGTATGTTTATTTTGGAAAGCTGGAGGTTGTTCCTCTTCACTAAAAATATTTAGCTCGTTTGGATTTACAAATACAACTGCTTGCAAAAAGATTCAGAAGTACAAGATTTCATTTGGTGTAAATGCGTGTGCTGCAGTATAAATACTCCAAGAAGCCACTTACAGTTTTAGAAAAAGGAGTATCTGATCCACAGGCAGAACACACAGAGGCATCAAATTGTGAGGATCTGATCCTGTCCCAGATTATTAATGATCTGCTCACTGTGTATGATTAGTCTAATTGCAAGACAAGAGCCTAATATGATTTTCAGTGCTTTTAGTAAGCACTCAGAAACTGGAAGTGAAGAGAAATATTTATTTTCTCCAGCAGTTGTGTTAATTTAAAACACAATATTGTGATGGAAAATTTTGCTCCATTTTTATTAGAATACAAAGCTTTGTTTCATTTTTTTAAAGTTTAAAGCAGAAATTAATTGCTATTTTCTTTGCAGGGTGGGTGTATATGTGCATATAAGTATATTTTAAACTCACTTCTCTTTCTCTTTTTTTTTTGCTTTTAATGTGTTCCCTTTTATTTTGGCATATCATAAAATTACAGAATACAGTTGGGAAAAGATCTCAGGAGGTCTCTAGTCCAGGCTCATGTTCAAAGCACCATTAGGTCTGAGATCAGACCAGGCTGCTGAGGGCTTTGTCTTGAAAAACCTCCAAGGATGGAGACTGCACAGCGTCCCTGGTCCACCTACTTAACTTCTTGACCACGTGGACTAGTTTGAAACTCCTGTGTTTTCTGCCCAGTGTCCTTCATCGTCCTGAGAAAAGCGGAGGACCTTGGTCCAGCAGCCTCCCCAAGGGTAGGGACAGGTGACTGTTAGGGCCCCACAGCAAGCCCAGCTTCTCACAAGGCCACTGCTCCCACCTTGAACATCCTGGAGTCTCCCCCAGACTTGCCTTGGTTTGTCCAAGTCCCTTCCCTACTAGGAGACCCAACTGCAAGCAGCACCCCGGGTAGCGTCTGAAGAGGGATGGTCCCTTCCCTTGATATGCAGTTGGTTCTGTTGTTAATGTAGCCCAGGGTGCTGCTGGATGCACTTGCTGCCAGGCCACACTGCTGGTTCATGTCCTGCTTGGTGCCAGCCAGGACCCCAGGGCCTTTTCCACAGAGCAGCTCTCCAGCCTCTCAGCCTGTAGCTGCCAGGGTGTCTTCCTTCCCAAGGGCAGGACTTAGTGTCTGTCTTTGTTGAATTGCATAAGGTCTTTGCAGACCCATCCCTCTGATTTACTGAGTTTTCTCCAAACAGCAACCCTGCCCTAGAGCATATCCAGCCTTTCTCCTGCCACCTCGAATTTGGTGCCACCTGCAAACTTGATAAGGGTGTACTCTATGCCACCATCCAGGCTGTTGACAGAGATATTAAGCAGGACAGATTCCTTTTTTTTCTCTTATTGCACTTCTTTTAAAGTTGTTTCCTCAAACATTAAAGTGAGGAAAAAAAGATGAGTTTCCACACTTTCAATGCTTATGGGGTTTTGCCTTTTTTTGTTGTTGTTTTGTTTGGTTTTTTCTCCTTTTTTTCACTTGGAATAAAAGGTGAGAAGTAGAATGGATGGTAAAAGGGAAGAAAAAACACACTACAAAAAAAATCTTGACATGGGAAACCGAGGTTCTGTTCCAAAATATTTATGATATGAAATACAAATGGATAGGAAAAGAGCCTTGTAAAATGAAAGAGATTTTTATATGATCTTTCAGATCAATTGTTCTTATTTCTCCCAAAATATCATAGATTGCCCCTCTGAAAACACTAGATTTAAATTACACAGATTTAAAAGCCACTAGGTTTAGGTTTTCACAGAGTTGATTAAATTGAGCAAGGAACCAGCCACATCCAGAATAACTGGGGCCTCAAACTCTCATGCAATTACTCTGGGTCAATGATTGGGATAAAGACAGGAAATTATAATTCAACTAATGAGACACCCTTGATATATTTTCTGTTGGATGGAAAAATGCTTTACATACTGTACAAACTGGGGATATGGTCCTGTTGTCATTGCCAAAGAATTAGCACAGAATCAAACAAATGAGCCAGGCAAGAATGTTACTGAACCTTTTGTAACCAGGGAATGTGTAAGCAATTATTTTTATCTCAATGTGACAAGGGAAAATTACATTTAAACCGTGATGCCAATAAACATAGCATCATTTTTTTCCAGTACTGGTGCCTCAGGCGAGGCCTGTGTGATTCACACTGGAAAAGTTTTGGAACATTTTAAAAAAATCATTAATCCCTATTATCTGATATCTCCTCTGAAAGATCAAAGGCCTAAGGGTATTTTTCAACCTTCCTCTTCTACACCTACACCAGAGCTTTACTTTGAGCTCCAGAATCACAGAACAGCCCAGGACAGTAGGGATCACTGGAGAACGCCTGATCTACTTGTTTGTTGAAAGCAGAATCTTAGTTCTCACCATGAAGAATTATTTCATGTATCCAGAGAGAATTTCTCCTTGTGCCCACAGCCTCTTTTCCAGCACATCCTTGTGAAGGAATTAGCTCCTCCTTCTCTGTAGCTACTTTTCAGGTATTTGAAGGCTGTGATTTAATACCCCCTGAGCTTTCTCTTCTCTGGGCTGGATGGTCCCTCTTTTTTCAAAATTTCCCCATATGTCTACTTCTCTAGCCATCTTGGTGGCCCTCTGTCACACCCTCTAATTTTTCTATGTCTCTCAAACTAAGGATGGACCAAAACTGGATGCTCTATTTCATGTGTGGCCTAGATAATCACACCTCTTCATCTGCTGGATATATTCCTATTGATACACACAGCTGACCACACAGTTTGCCTTCATTGCTGCAGGCACACACAGCTGACTCGAGTTCAGCTCTCCACCAGCCCTTCAGGTGTTTTCCAGCACTCCTACATCCCAGACATTGATCCCTTAGCTGGTACTGCTACTTGGGATTATTCCAACCCAGGTACAGGACTTCGCATTTCTCTTTGTTAGACATCACAGATTTGCATGATTTGCAGATCTTCCAGCTTGTCAATGTATCTCTGTATGGTGGCACTTCCTTCTGAAATAGTTCTTCTCCTAGTTTGATATCTATTTACCCAGTCGTGGAATAAAAGTCAAGACACATCACTAGTTCCATCTGTCGAACGTCGTTCAGATTTGAAAATCTAAAGAAAAAAATGCTCATAATAAATGGCTTGCGATCAGGAAAATAGGAGCAAAGAGAATAAAAAACAATTACATGCTAAATTTGAAGAAACAGCATGGAAGCATCTGAAAACTATTTGAAAGCATCAGGCAGAATTTTAGACCTATGCAATGCATTCTTCCATGTAAAAGATAATAATAGATTAATGACATAGAAAACAGAATGAAGACTGTTTACATATAAAACTCCTATTTATAATCAGTTAGAACATTGTTATGGCAATTAGCCTACCTCACAAAACCCGCCCTTATTAAGAAGCAGATAATATGCCATTGAATTATCAGAGGACAGAATCAAAGATGTGGTGCTGTAGTTTCCTCCAGTTGGTGGAGAAATGGCTACAGAACTGCATCTGGTCTTGGCAATGACTGAAATGTAATGACACTTGATTGCATTTACTGTACAAAGGTATCACTCACAGCTTTGCTGACAGGACAGGAAGGAATTCACACAGAGGAGAAGTCACTGGTCTTCCCTCTCCTAAAGAGATGTTAAAGTATAAGCGGGAAAAGTTCGTGGAGCTTAGCTCAATCAGATGCCAAAGCACCTATTGTCCAACAGGTGCTGCAACATGTTCTATTTGGAATCAGGAGCTTCACCATTGCCCCTGGGATGCCCGGCAGACAATGCTGGCTTCTGTTGGTAATTATATGCACTTATATCTTTCAATAAATTGGATTCTATGTCCATTCAATCCAAGATTGTTGTTCAACTGAAATACAGCAGCTAAGAATGTAGTCCAGCAAACATGAATTAGAAGTCTAAGATTTAGGTAATCTGTTTGTACTCCAAAAATTCTTCAGCTTTGGAAGTTGCTATCTTCTTGCTCAAATGGCTTTAACATCTGTCTTTTTTTTCCCCTGAAAACTAGAAAACTACAAGCTCAGAATTTTTTTTTTTCATATACAGATGCTCCAAATTAAAGAAAAATAATCCTAATTACTTCTCATAAAACCCTCAGGCATAGAAGTCTTTCAAGTTCTCAGACACTTGCATCTCTTCACTGCTGCCTTCACTAGCTTTCTGCAGGTGTGTCTGGATTCTTTGTTTTATTTGAACATTTTCTCAAACACCTCTAGTACAGTTAAAACTATGCTGAAAAATGTATTAGGAATGACAAGGGTAGACACAGCCAAATTGTTTATACAGTTTTGCTTCTTACTTCTCTTCATCATACATTTCCATTCATTCACTTGACATTTAATTTCGAGTCAGAGAAAACTTTAATAAGATTCACTCACTCAATTGCTCAGACTATTGCTGCCTCACTTTATCTGGCCTCTCAGACACATTAAAGATTTTAACAAGGATTTGCTGACTACAGGATATAAGTATTGGGCAATTAATTTACTAGTAGTACCTATAATAGCCAGAGTTTAGTTCTCAACTAAACTGCAACTTTACATCAGGATAGAACAGAATTACTACTGCCAGGTTCTCTGTTTATCCGGAGTCTAGCAACTTTCTAGAATAATGTCAATAAATAGATATACCTCTAAATGTTGTCCTTTTTCAGGCAACTATGTCACACATTTGGAACTGTTTTGGCTGGACATATAGGTGGCCAAACATAATTTCTAGTTTAATAACTGTACAACAAAATTTAGCGTGGAAGTGTGAGACAATCAAGAAAAATAAAAAATGCTTAGAATTACTCACTTGAATATCTTTTTTCTCTTTTCTTGCCAACAAGATATTAAGAAAAGAGAGAGTCTACAACCAAGAATACAATTTAGTAAATATCCTATACTAATTGCTTCCAAGACTTCATGCTATTGCTGCTGTTGTTGCTGCTCTTTTTTTTGTCACACTGGAGGAAAGAGCATTTTATGGATAATTATTTCTGGGGAAAATTTTCTTCTATATCTGATAAAGAAAGAGAACTACAGCACTTCAGAAAATATTTTTTTTTCTCGTCATTAATAAACATTCTAAGGGCCTTTTTCATATCTTTAGATTTTCTCATATCGCACAAATATAATTTCATCTTTAGAGAGATACATTAGAGGGTTGTGTTAGCACAGAATGACAACTATCCTGGGACTTAGGAAACAAAGAGTGTGCTCAGTCAATCCACAAATACTATTCACATGAAAAAATTCCCAAAGCAATGAAGACAAATCCTAGTCTGGAGAGGAAGTGTAGTACAACAACAGCACACCTTGTAATCAGAAAAGACAAAATGTTGTTTCTGTGCAATTTCCTGTTCAGTCAGAAATTATGTTTAAACAGACTTAGGCAGAATGAAATGATGGAGAAATTGATAGGTTCAAAATGTTCAACAATTTAGTAATCAAGCCCTTTTTTTTAAAAGAAGAATGCACTTGCAGTTTAGCAATGATGACAATTCATCAAAAATGAGTGATGCAATGCCAAGGAGTTACCCACAAGGATGTGTCCTTAAGCCCCTGAGAAGAGTCACATGTCGGGGGTCTGAGCTGCTGGTGTCAGAGATGGGGAGGGACACTGAACAGTGTTTACATGTTTTCCTGAGTAAACCAAACAAAGTTTTCAACAAACATGAAAGAAATTGAAACACAGGAACAGGGATGGATTTAAATATGCAAAGTTTTAGTATTTTGACTTTTCATTTTGTTAGAGAAAATGGAAGAAGGGGCCCATCCTGCCAAGACTTCTGTAGCACTGCGTCACATTCATATTTGTACTAAGGGCTCAGCACAACCTGTGGAGAAATAATTTTAATGATTTTGGGAACTTGAATGCTTTGCATAACCCACTTATTAGCAGCTTACAGAGACTTGCTGATGTTACAGATAATGTTACAGCACAGAGGATCTGAAAAGGTTGTCAGTCTTTGTGTGTCATAGATGTGTCATTTATCTGTCAGACAAAGAATAATGCAATATTTTTCAGTAGAAACACCTTTCAGTAATGAGTCAGCTTAATCTAGGAGATGCTGTTCCCCTGATTTCTCTATAGGGAAAGGAAATGGCACTAGAAAATACAAAAAAGCAAAACCAGGAAACAAACGCGCATGATAGGACATAAACCCAAGGGGCTGACAGAGTAAGACACAAAGCTTTGGGCAAGGAAGAAGTCTGCGCGTGTTCATGCTGATTAACCATGACAGTGTCTGCACTTCTGGGTTTGGATGTGTTTTTCAATTATTGGTTCTAGGGACATATCCTGGCTGTGTCTGCTCCCATGGCAGGGGCAGAGTCTAGCACGTTGCCTTCTCTATTTGCACTCAGTTTCCACAGAAGGCAGCTCCACCCTTCCTCTGGGCACATAGTGGCCATAACTTACTGCTGGGGCGCGCTGAGAAGCCCAGGATCCCAGGGTGAGAAGGGCACAATACGCTGATGCCTGAGGAGCCAGCTGCCATCAAAATATGCTGCAGCACTGCGACAGGTGACAGCCTCAGCGGTCACATTTAAAACAGGAGCAAGCTGAATGCTGTGGGGCTGATCACCCCTGCATCTTAATTAAGCACAAGTGTGGTTGAAAGAAACCAGCTCTCTGCAGGACAATCCCTGGACACAATTCACAGAAGAGTATGCACCAGTAGGGGCCAATGAATGGGATACCAGTTCAAACTAGGCATAGTGGACAGGTGTGTACCAGCATTGTTTCTCTTTGCTCTATAATGTCTTCTAATAGCATCTCTGTGTCTTAGCACATCGCTGCATGCCCTCCCTTTTGTTTCAACGCTCTGCTAAGCTGAAACATTGTCCTCACATTATTGTAGGTACTTCAGACTGAAAAAGCAACTCACAAAAATTACTTTTATCTTAGGGCCATGGGGCAGCACACAGGGTGCTGACTTAGAGTTGAATTCTGTGAACGTGTACCATCTTATGTCACTTGGCCTCGCAAAAGAGAAGAATGCATTTAGTTAATGATACAACTCCAGCCTATGATTTGGATGTGAAGTCTGTTATAGCTCTCTGTAATGGTAAAGCTGGGAAAGTAATTATGCTTGAGGATTCATTTTAGGTTGTGAACCTGTTCCTAGACTATCAATCTGGAATAATCTCATGGATAGAATTGCTGAAGAGAATCTACATAAACAACATTAACTACAGTGAGCTGGGGAAAGCAAGTTGGGTTGCTCCCCAAAGGCCTGAGGAGTCAGTTCTAGAGTCTCATTTTCATAAAGGGATCAGAAAAACAAAGCTCATGCCTGGGATTGAAGCCAGAGGAATTTACTGATCTAGGCAAACATACAAAGATCCAGCACTTGAGGACCCAGTACATCAGCTTGATGAAAATCCAACAGCTTTTATCAGGATTGAGAACTTTCAGTTCAATTCCTACTCCTGACTAACTTGAGAGAGGCTTCGAGTGGAGCAGGAGGAAAGTACAAATAAATAAATGCATAAAGAAAAGCACTGGAAATCTTACATATGCCACTTTCAGAGAATTTTGTCATGAGTCTGGAATCTCAGAGCTGGCCAGCACATATAACAAAAATGTAAATCAAAGTATTTTCCAAATCAAGAGCTGTAAGGCTGTTCCACAGCTTAAAAGAGCTTCATACTCAGAAGGACAGACGTGCAAGACAACTGCCTCTTTCTCCCAGCACAGTTAGCTGTAGTAGGGGAAGATGCAGAATTGCTTTGCCCTCTCATTACCTAATATTCAAATAGGATCTTCTTTAGTGTTTTGTATCCAAAGGAAGCTAAGTTATAAAGAAAAGTCTGAGAGTAATTTCCTTCAATCCACACAAAATTCTGAGGTTTCTTTTCCTTACCAGCATATATTTCTCCAGAAAAGATAGCAACCATGATCATTTCCATGTTAAGCCTGGGAAAATAAACTGATTAACGTACTTGACAAGATAGACTTTTTAAATGCAGAAAAAGGAAGATGCCAAAAATATTTGGTGCATAGTTGACTTATAACTGTTTGAATAATTTTAAAATATAAAAAAAAAAAAAACCACAAAAAAACATTGCACAAGATTGAAGTTATACCTATGTCAGTACACTCTGCCTTTCAAATCCCAATACAGAGATAAATCAATTATCCATGCACTACATTCAATGTTCAGAAGCCATGAGATTCTTCTTGAAGTCAGGCATGATAGCTCTCCTGTATTCAGTTCTCAGATGGAAAGGAAAGGCCTGTGGGGACAGCAACAATCTGTGTTATGCAGTGTTTAAATTTTGGTCTGTGTCTCCTTTGTTGTGCTGGATTAAGTGCCATCATGAGGAAAGATGAGGTCAAGGGCAAAAAAACCACACACGATGCCACAAAGCTGTATCTTCTATTGCAGTGCAGAAGCTAAGATTGTTTCTGTGAAAAAAGTTGTTACGCAAATACACAAAGGGCATTTTAAAATCATTTTAATAATAAAATATATGTCAGAACCATAGTGAAAACTAGATTTCAGCTCAGTGAACTGTTTTTTCATGCTTTATACAATGCCAATTACCATGTAAATAGCTCTGAAATAAAGTAATATATAATTTAGGAGTTATGTGTCTCACAAAGTAAGCATCAGAATGTACTTGATGTATTAAGTTCAAAAAAATGTTATGACCTTTAACACTCACATATACAGAAAAAGCTGGGGGACAAGAGAAGAGAAAATTCATAGTCTGTTTTGAATTATGGGGTAAAGACTGTTTTCAACTCAAAGATTATCTTCAACTTCAAAAAGATTTCTGGGGTCAAAAGACACCCAAATCCTTAAGAAGTACAAGCACTGAAGCCCACATAAGATTTGGAGACTCTGTCCAGTAAGAAGAAGGATTTGAGCTCATGTTTTTACGGACAAATTACTTCTTTATCTGGTTTGGTGCAACAGAGATCGTATCTTTCAGGGCAAAAGTATTTGTAGTCTGGTTTTTTAGTATGACATTAAGACTTGACTTTTCTCCTCTGTATCATCACTCTTCCAGTCATGCATACCATTTGTCTGATACTGTGTCCTTGGCCTCTGCTTAGCTTATACCAGCAACTTCTCATGGCAGAGGAACGTGCATGTGCTGGAGGGTCTGGTTCACTACGCCTTTGGGTAGCATGGACTTCACTAAAGCAGGCCTGGCTCCAGCTGTTGCACCCAAGCTTTTCCAAAGACAAATCAGCAGATCCTTTGCCCTTACATATGGCTCAGTGCTGAGTATTTCCACCCTACACCACTGCCTGTGTCTCACGACAAAGACAAAGAGAGCAGAGGACCTGTGTCCACTAAGAAGTGTGAAGGTGACAGGAAGGGATTTCCTTTCAGATACCCCTAGTGGCATGCACCTGTCTAATGCCTTCTGCTAGGAAGGAAACCAATTTCTCCAGTTATTAAGATTTCTTTTTCAGTTAATTCAAAGAAACAGGAACTTGTGAAGAGTATTTTATAGAAATAGTAAAAAAAATGTAACTAGGATAGTGATGCATTCATAAAAAATAATATCTGGGTAGATATAGATTTTCCAGTCCTTCTTCTTCTGTCTCTAAAGAGACGTATATAGCACTTACTTTATCTCTAAGGACAAGCCTACAGTGTTTTGTGGTTTTTTATTATCCACAGAGTTTATCTAAAAGAAGGGAGGCAGAACTAAAGGACACAACTGAGTAGGAGAAAACAAAAACAAAGATATATCTCCTCTCCTTATTTTAGGCTCATGAGTCCTAGCAGTCATTAATGGAAAAATACATTCTTGGCTTTTCAGATGTCTTCTAATGCAAATGATTAGTGTCAGCATTGTAGTCAGGTAAGGGAAGTGACAGGGCAGGCACTCCTGACATTTGGCAAAGACTGATGTTGCACATGTTAGTCCTGAAGAATATTGCAGCTTTGGGGTGCTATTTGGGATGCAATGAGTGCACAGTGTGCTAGAAAAAGTGCATCAGAAGTTCCTTATTGCTTGTAACTCAGGCAAAACTAAATCTCAGTTGAACACAGACTGAAGCTAGACACACCTCCTAAAATCATCATGGGAACTGTAGTTTCAGAGCAATGAACACTGAGAGAAGAGAGAAATGGATGTTCAACAGGTGTCTCGAGGAAATGAGTAGATTTTTCAAATCTAGAAAAAAAACTTCATAAAGACAAGTAAGGCCAAGAAAGTGAGTGATACCAGAAACATTTAATTAAAACAGTTCTAATATGCAGAGCAAAGTGTATTTTGCATAAGGAAGAAAAGTCATATCTTGGAAGTTTTATGGCAGATGGATTGAAAATACTTAAAGATTGCTCAGATGCATATGTCAAAACAAAGTTCAGGTATAACACTATCAATTACAGGCCTGGATGACAGAAAACATGGTCTAGGAGACATCAAGTGTTTTCAGAATTCAGTTGATAAAGATGAAATCAGAAATATTTTGGCATACAAGAAATCTAAGATTTATCAATATGATGGTAAAAGTCATCAAATGAGGTCAGTCCTAATATGGCAATAGAATAAAAAGTTATGGAAGCATCATTGGAGCCCCTGGTCCACAACAAAGAAAAAAATTAAATCCATTAGGTCAAGATTTTCAATAATATTAGGGGATAGATACATACTGCTGGGCATAGCTCGATTTGTGGGAAGATAATATGGTCAAAAAATATGATTTTTCATAGATTTAAGAAGACAATATTAAAATAGCTAACCTTGAAATTTAATGGAATTATTGAAGTGGTGATAGATGGGGATATTGTCAGAAGCAAACTGAGGAACTGGAAGAAAAATGACATAAGGGTTCCAGAGTCACCATGTGTCGTTTTGTTTGCAGAGACTACAATCTCTCATTTTAATTGACATTTTCTCAATAAACTTAAGAATTACATATCTTGACCAAAACACAACCTGGTGCCATGTCTAATTTTGACTTCCAGCATCTTTTAAAGTCTACTTTGAACTATGGCATTAACTTGTGTCACAGTTTCTGTCAAATAAGATTCTTTGTTCGGTTTTCGTTATTGCATTACATCAGTACTACATACCAATGAATATTTATGTCACAGATGAACAACTATGAAATTATTTAAAGATAAAAATCTTCTTAAAATGCCACATATTACTATTGTAAGCAAAGGGCAAAATGTATCTCATAGGAAAGCAGGCTGGTAAGTAACAAAGCCGGTTGTTTCGCCTTCTGATAACAAGAGATAGCTGCACAGCCTGTATTTAGAGAAAGCAAATTCCTCATCACCTTTTTTTTTTTCTTTTGAAGCAAGACAAAATTTGAGCTACTTATTTCTATGTTAACAGTGAAGTTGAAAATGGAGCAGCATTTTAAGAACACCCTGGCAGTGCCTGTTTCATTTCTGTTTAGCAGCTGAGCCATACTGTGTGAAAGTCTTCACTTTGGAAATTGTTATTGAATTATGCATATGTCACTCTACAGTTTCAGAGGAAAAGATAAACTTACACCCGTAGTTTATATTTTATTTGTTTCTACATTAGGACATTTATATGTTTCCATTTCTGTTGCTTCTCTGTAAACAGTTACACTGCATTAAATAAGAAAGGACAGGAGAATAAATAACCTAACTTTGATCTGCCCTTGAAATCACACTGCTTTTAAGCAAGAGAAATCTGGGTGTTTCCACTCTGCCCTGAGTAGCTTTAAAAGTAAGAGGGGAAGGTGGCAACATAAACTGTTACAATAACTCTCTTAGGGGCTGTCTTGCTACAGATGGATTCTGCTATTAATGTTTTTGTCAGACTTCTAACACTCCTCCAATCCCTCAGCTAAGGACTGTCTTGGGAAAGTGTCCTGAATGTTCATTGCAGCAGCTGCACTAGTAAACTGTCTCGAATCTGACCAAATGGCTGAGAATAGGTTTTACTGCTTAATCATGAAATTATGCAATTGAATAATCCAGCAAGTTTGATTTTTCTATTTTTGTTTTCCTTTTCTGAAGCACCACATTAATGTGAATGGCAAGTATTCATCATGTCCGAAAAATCAAGGTAATTGCAAAAGGCCAAGGCCAAATCATAATCACAAATTGAAAAATTCTGTTACTACAGATTAGATGCCTGGAAATCATTTGAAGTTGAATAAAAAGCAGTATCTTTTTCCTCTTTCCCCCTAGGACAAAATATTGAATAAAAACCATTTAATTAAGGCTAATCTCTAGGGTACTGAATTGTTTCCATTAAATGAGCACCTCTACTGACTTCTGCTCATTTTGGGAGATTAATTGAAAGCAATTATGTCTTAGAACTGTTTTGTCTTTTGGTTTTAATCAGTCAACTCCTATGCAGGTCTCCCACCTCTTAATGATGATATTTTATCTTGTAATCAGTGCATGAGATATTCTTTATAATGATATGTACTTCGAGCTGTGTCTATTTGTTAACTTTTTGTAAAGTTGTAGAGCATTCTATTTGAATAGGGACAGAGTCTACATTTAAAGTATAGAAATGTAAGTGTATTGCAGAAGCATAAGCAGAGGTATTATTTGACCCCATTTAATAATGGTCTAATCTTTTTTTTAAAGTGACATTGTGGATGTATGTGTATGTATGTTTCTGTATCTGTGTATATCTATGCAGGTGGAGAGGAAGAGAATGAGAGAGTTACAATTAACTTCTGTAGTTCAGGAAAGGACACAACACTTTACAACTAGTCCCCCAAAAATGGCATTATTTCTAATTTCAAATAACATCGGTTATTATTTCTAAATTACAATCTTTATATATTAATATATAATATCGCAGAACCAAGTTTCCTGTCACTGAAAAGCCCTTGGGGAATAGGTATATTTCCTTGGGGAAGTATTTAGTGTCACATCTTTAAGCACGTACATAATCTGTATGACTTCATTAGAATCTCTGACTTGCACATATAAATTCAAAACTACAAAATAATACAAAAGTTAAGTATTCTTATCAGGCTTGTATTTGAAAGCCCTGTATGCTCTCCAAAATCCTACGTTTCATTATATTTATTTTTTTTATGTCGTAAGAACCGCAAAAAATTCCCTTTAAAATGGATGTTACAAAATGTCGACAAGATGCTAAAGTGCAGTGAGACAGGACAATAGATCTGGCAGCTAAAAATTTTCTCAAATGTTTTCAATGTAATGCCTAAAAATCATCCAGATGCAATTCACCATTTTTTCATATAATGAACAGACATCATTACTCCATGAATAGTATCCCAGATTCAACACCATAAAGGATAAGTACCCCACCTGATGATGCTTTGCTGGACCAAGATGAATGTTGATGCACAATACAAACATATAGACAAATTATTATAAGAACAGTATTTTGTTTGTGATTCACCAAACCAGATTCTCCCTCAGTACACCTCACAGTTTAACCTTTGCTTATTTTTTGCAGTATATTTAAGTACATTGCTGAAACAGTGCCTCAATCAGAATAATTACACTGATGGCATTTGAGTTATATCAGCTGGAAGCCTGAAGGCAAGGGTAAAAGAAGTGGAATATTTAATAAAGCTAATGATTTTCTCAGTCGCCTATGCTAGATATTTTAGTAAATGTGGGGTTTTTTTGTTTTTTTTTTTGTTTGTTTGTTTTTTAAATAGACACATTTTGTGGTCTGAACACTAAAGCTTTGGGTCTACCTAGTCTTTCAAGATGTAGTTTGACTTTGACTTTCAAAAAAGAGAAATACAGAGATACTGGGTAATGGTGTGAATCAGAGGATCAGTTGGTTCCGTTTCCCCCAACATTACCCTTGAAGTAGTTGTACAGGCTCGTTACTGCTAGAAGTACCCAGACCCAGTGGACTCCAGGATGTACGTGCTTTTTCCCATCCCTGCCTGATGGTTCATTTAAGATTCTCAAAAGCTTCCTTTTAGGAGTTTTTATTTGGGGGGCACATAGCCTCTTAAAAGTGAACTTGACACTTGCATCTAATGTAAAATTATTGCATTTAACTATTACACTGAGAGTGACTGAAGTCTTTGAAGCTTTCTGCTTCACATGAATGCCCAACAGAGATACATAGAAGACTCTCTGATCTTGAACACACAGTATACCCAGTTGCTGTCCCCAGAGCTCAGTGTCTCCAGCTGCTGGCCTGGGCCCCACAGCCCCCTCAGCCCCATGATTGTCTCCAGAGCTGGCACTTGTCTTAACCTCCCAACCCCCTGCTAATCTGGCTTGGTGTTCACCAGTGCTCACACACACAGACCCATAACACAGGGTGCACTTTCACCGAAAGCAGTTATTAATGAGATTAAATGAGAGGATAGGATACACTGTGCTGAAGTGTAGAAATACAAAGGAAAAGCACTGGGTCTGCACCTGTTTTCCTTTCCTCATTTACATGGCTAAGACCTTGTCAGTGGCCTCAAAAATGGAGAGTTGTTGGAGTGTAGCAGATAGCAGATTCACAAAAGAAAATTGTGGCTTTTAAGCACTTTTTAAATATAACCTGAAAATTACTGACTATAGCACTAATGACATTTTATATCGCTTTGGTGCCTCTTATTGAGTACAATTTTCCTCTGTAGTTTGCTAGTATAACAGGAAGTCATTTGAGAAACCAATGCAACAGAGTCATTGATAGCTTCTGTAATATAGAGAGCAGCTGAAAGCCCCCAAGAAAACATCAGCCATAGCACCAACAAATAGCCATAGCACCAACAAATACCAAAGATGAGGAACAGTGTAGTTTCAAGCTATGTGATAACTATTCTGTCATGTAATATTCCTTTGAAATTGCTAGCATTAGAGCATCAAGCTTACCTTTATAAACTTGAAGTGTTCATCCACACAAGGGCTAGGTTTTCAGCTGCTTTAACCTGCACAGCTTCAACTGACTTGTGCTTACTGAGACCTGCTTTAACTTGTGACAAACCATCCTAGAAGCAAATTCTTTTTTGCACCAGTAAGTTAGCAGGAAAAAAATATATTCTAAACATTTACTGATAATTTATACCTTTTTCAGTAGTATGTGTGGACATGCACAAGGTCAGCCCACACTGTGGTTTTTATTATTATTAATTTAATAAATGGTACTAGCACAGTTTCCCTGGTTTTGTATACTTAATGTTGCATAGTTTTTATAAATTGCTTTTACCCCTGAAAATAAATTTTATTATTTTTTTTAAATCTGAGCATTAAAGAAGCAAGTGATTCTCCCACCTCATAAATCTCAATCTATGTACTTTGTAACCCAACAAGAAGCAGGGTTTAGAAGCTTGTTTTAACAGTAAGTACAGGATCTCTGCAGATCAATTTTTCATGGTTGGAATCATCCCTGATTCAACGTGAAGCAGAAAATTTCTAAGACTTCTGTAATTCTCAGTGTAATAGTTAAATTCAATCATTTTACATTAGATGCAAGCTGCCAAATTCACTCTTAAGAGGCTATGTATCTCCCAAAAAAAAGATGCTAAAAGAAACTTTTTCTCTCTACTACTGCACTGTGTTGAGAATCTTAAATGAACCGACACAAGTGACAAAAGGTTCTTCAGAGTCAGCACATATAGCCCAGTGCACTTGAAAGACAGTAGATTAATTTCTAGAATTCCAGTCAAAAGTGAAAAATAGTTGAAGATCACTTCAGCTTTGAAACTCGGTATGTATGAGAAGTGTTCTTTCAAGCACCTGTCCATAGTGAGGAGTGTTTTCAAGCCTCAGTCACTGCCTCAGCTGATAAAAGCAAAAGAAATAACAGTTGATGTGAACTGCACTTTTACAGAGAGCCTGCAGTGGAATTGCTGCTCTGCTGTTACTAGTAAACATAACTTAGAGCACCATCAAAAGTGATCAATGGCATAAATACAGAGTAATAAAAAGAAGGAAAAAAGAGGCAGTACAAAACCCTGTCCATTTTACAGAAATATAACATTTTTGACTCCTAGGGATCTATTCTTCATTGTCACATGCATGAGTACTAGGTTCCCATTAGAAAAGTGCATGGGAGCAATGGAGGGATAAATTCTAGCTAGAGTGAACTCATTGTTTCTCTTCAAGGAAGCTATGAACATTTACAATGCATCTGCCTCTGGTATAGGGATGAGGACTTTACTGCCTGGCATGGTAGTCATGTTAAGTTTTGCAAAGTTAATGCAGAATCAAGGATAAAACACCAATCACCTTTCTTTTTTCATGTCTCTGTCATGATCCTTTTTATATAATCCTTATACAATTAAAGATGTGTTCAAGCATCACATTGGCTTGAATTATTCAAGAATTATGTATGCATGCATGTATTTATATGCATAAGAACCATGTATCTATACATATGTCAGCTAACTCATTTCCAGCCTTCTACTGTTAAAAACAGTTAGTATGTTTCCCTGGAATCTATTAGCAAATTTGGCATCAATCGGCCAAGAAGACTCAGCTGAAAAATTATACTGGGATTAGAGTTTTGAAACTGCAGGACATAAGGTATTCTTTTGTCTTCAATTCCCAGTTTAATTACATTATACTATGCATGCTGACAACAGAAAAAGCATCTCTTCAATAAACACTTTTAATCTGCACAAAACAGAGTAGCGATGGAGAGCTCTGTGGTGCCATAGTCTTTTACACAGTGGTTTGAGGTTACTCTTCCTCATTAGGAAAACACATATGAATAATTAAGCAAAAATGAAAAGAGAATCTAGGCTTCCTGTATGCTAGCTAAACGTACTAATGCTTTTTGTTGGCATGTGGTAACCACTGCCTACTGCAATGGATATTTTAGAAATCTGAGTATGTACTTTCATCATTTGTTGAGTCAGCCAGAATAGATTTTTGGCTTTAGTTTTGACAAAAAAGCTTACTTCGTCAGTATCTCAGGCAACTAGACTTATTCACACACTCTTATTTAGGTTGATTTTTCATCAGGATATCTCACCATGCTTTGCAAAAATGAGGAAGCCAATCACCAACTGCAAAAACCAATATGGAAAAGGGAATTTCATTTTTTTCCTTTTTAAGTAGGGGCATTAGACTTCAAGACTGGAATATGGGAAGTATAGATGACAACATCTCTTCAGTACCAGTCAGCCAGAGCCAGGGAAGAAGGAGTCTTCCTCTCTTTAAGTGGTGAATTGACTTAATCAAAACTCCGCTGAGGCAGAGCAGAACAACTCAAGTTATCAAATTAATCACCCAAAAGGTGAAATACACTGCCCAAAACATTTCCTTTTTCTTTCAAAAGGGCCAAATTTCTTAGACCATGCCGGCAGAAATGCATTTGTTCTCGTAATGTAGGAGCTGTTGCAAAAGCACGTATCTTCAAGTTAGGCAGAAATTTACAGATACTTTGCACCTGAAGAACAGCAACATACCATCTGTGACACCAACAGGCATCAGTGTGACACGTGAAATGTGACAGTTCATACCACAAGGGAGGAAGTGACTCTAAGCAGTCGTCCTGAAACATTCAAGTTTTCAACAAAATTTCCAGACACTTCAATTTTTGCTTCTGCATGAGCCCGGAAACATGATTCAGTCTTCACAGATGCTGACATGTTCCAGTCTAGTTCATTCTCAATTCATTTTGGGTTTGCTAAATTAATTTTCCCTCTGCATCCCCTCCAGAGCTCAGTTCAGAAGGATTCTTCCACCTGTTTCTCCTACAACACCAGAAAAAGCAGAAAGTGTGTCTGTTTACCTAGCAGTTTAGCTTCATTTAATCACCTCTTTAGAGAACTATTTTATAGATAAGCATTATGATTTACCTGAATTTTCTCAGGTGAAAGAGGAAAGTGACCCAGGATGAGTGCTTTAACCTCCGGAGAAAAAGTAGTGATGATTTCTTCTTCTGGTTGCTGTGAAATAAGTACCTACTAGATAGTAAGTTTACTGAAGCTGGGGTACCTTTGCATTTTTCAGTATCTCTTAGAGAAAGGAAACACTTTATTTTATATATTAATGGCAGAACTGCTAGTGATGTGAAAGAGGCATAGAGGATAAAAATTTTTTTCTGTAATTTTCTATTTTTATTTTTTGTTTTTTGGTTTTTTTTTCCAATTTGAATAAATCTTTTAATCCTCAATTGAAACATTTTTGTGCTGACAGATGGACCTGATTTTTCCCCAGTTCACAGCAGGTTAAATCAGGTGATAAAAATTATACACTGAGGGACAAGAGTGCAGATTAGAGTAAAAGGAGACTTAATCACATAATTTTTGAAGAGGTATTTCCTTTGATGTAGCACCTGTGGGGGGGTTTCCTTCCATCTTATTTTCCCTTTTTAGGTTTCTTCAGATTTTTTCCTATAGCTTTAACATTAAGCTTCTAAAATCATAAGTAATTTGAGGTTTTTTTCTCTTCATTTGAACTTCTATTTCATTAATACCTGCTCAATAACAAAGACTTTGCATGATTTACCCTCAATGAGTACTAGCTTAGATTTTCTTAAAGCAGCAAGCACTGCTTACAGGCGTGTGTATTTAGCTTTGTGTAAAAGAATTATTTTTTTTTCTGTCAAAAAAGTGTGTGGCATACTTCCTTGACTTACAGAGATGGAGAAAAGTAAGTTCATTTTACTGAAGTGCTGAAATTAGAGTCTGCTTTGATGCAGGATACCAGAATACATATGAAACAGCGCTGTTCTTGTCATAAAAGCTTGCAGCTGAGCTTTCATTACCTAATCACAAAAAATGACATCCAGACAGAGACAAAGTCAGAAGTATAGATGAAGAGGAGTTAAAAATCACTAGATCAGAGATAAAAATTGAGGTAAAACTGTGACCAAGAGGTGACAAATGCCGAAGACAAGGGGACTAAATTTCCCTGTCAAAGAATATAAACCTATAAAAGGAAGAATTTAGGTGTCTATTTTCTGTATGAGGCTAATCATAAATGTATCTGTGTCAAAATGGATAAGAATGTGAGCATCCAAGTATCTGAACTCCTACAGCTAGTCAATGGAGCTCTGCAGTGTCCAGAGCTAACTTTCAGGCCAACATTGCTTGAAGCTAAAATGAAAATAGCAGCATGGGCCTGATACATCTCCTCCTGAAATAAAGTGAAAGCTTTCCATTCACATTTATGAGAACTAGATTGGGCCTGATATGCATTTCTGAGATCCAGTACACTAAGCATGCTCAATATTGCCCTTTTGATGCAAATCCACTTCATACCTAAGCTTTTAATTTACAGGAAACGTGACTCCAAAATCTACCATGAGAAAAGGTTTTATACCCTTGCCTCTCTATCCAACTTCACAGGCTACAGGTATAAATTAAAGCTTAAAGTAATTCAGATATTAATATTCCGAGTTTTCTTTGCATTTATGTCTGCCAATATCAGAGAAATGTATTTTACAAAGAGGAAAGTTGCATAGTAAACAACTGAACCACAGCACCTCATAAACTGAATCATACAACATGAATAACACGGCTTGAGATAAAATACCAGGGAGGTTGGGGATTAGAGGGAATGCTTCTGGATTTACAAGCCAAAGTCTTAGCATGTAATTATAAGCAACAGACCACCCAACAGTTGTATTTGTTCCTGTTTGGTTTTTTTCAGTTACACTTTATGGAGGGAACAAGATCCCATTCTTGCCAAATATTGCATAAGCTATTAATATTTGGGAGGGGATATATACCCTGTGTGTATCACCTCTATTCATATTGATTAGCTTTTTACATACAAAAATAGCCTCTTAACATCTATTGATGTTAACACTGGAAAGGGAACAAATTGTAAATCTTGAGTTGTACTGTATTTTAAGGACTAGCAAAATATTTCTAGTTCATTTTTAGTGATTATTACTATTCTCTACTTCACAATCAGTGAAACAGCTCATTATTCATGTGGAACATACTGTTTTACCTAAAAAAAAAGAAGATGTTATTGCTTTAAACAAGTTTGGCCAAATATGCTGCCTAAATCTTAACTGTGTTAGGCAAAAGGCTGAAAGATAGTTTATCACTGTCTGTGACAGGTACACTACCAGCCCATTTAATACCTGTTGAGCTGGCATTCAAGAATTAACTACAATAATGGAAAATGATTCCTACCTAATTTGTAGTCCAACTAAATGTTTCATGGCTTATGAGTTCAGAGTTTCAATGAACAGGAACACAGCCAAATTATTTTCAGAAATTGCCTGCTTGAAAATAGGTAAGAGTTCAAAATTTAGTTTTCTGACCTAGTAATAAAATGAGATTTTAATTATAATCAGGACATTGATTTTTAAAATTCCAATGGAAACTTTTTCTGCCTTAAAATTTTAGGATGGAAAGAAGTTACAAAAATAACGTTTCAGAAATATTAACAGCTAACCATAAATCTTACAGTGAAAATGTCTGCTTTCTAAAAAGAATTAGAGACAACACGATGCCTTTCTGGGGATGGGGGAAGAGGTATTCTTAATTAAAATAAAATTGGGCCAGTTTCACTGACTTATTCAACTACAGTTTCAAAATACATCCAAAGACTTCAGTGATAGTTCAGACTAGCCCCAACACTGAATATCATGTTGCAGTATCTTTTATTTGCCAGTGAATGCTCTGTTGTGGCCAATCACTGTAATCAAATGCAGTTGTCAGGTTCAGAACCTGAAACATCCTCTTGAAAAGCAGCTTTTTATTTTTCTTTTATTTTTAAATGCCATCCATACAATAATCAGGGTAGCTATTTCTCTTCATTCCTTGCCCAGAAATGTAAAAGCAAACACAACAATAAAGTGATCAGGAAGTGCATATGTAGTCAGTACAGAATACACCAGTTTATCTCTACAAGAAGAATGCATCAGGAAGAGGTTTACACAATTATTTGAAAATGTCTGGATATAAGGAAAGGGATGTGCGCTTATGACTGCCAATTGTAGAAGTTGCTACCAGTCAAGGATTCATTAGGCAAAGCTGATAGTAAAAGGAGAGACAACCTATGAGTATAGCTCCAGTCTTGTAATTCAGGAACTGCCTCTGGGAAAGGAAACAATCCCAAGACTCAGACTTTCTCCAAGACCCAAGTAAATAGGTTATAATAAGCAAAACAGAGCTCTTTGTGAGGACTGCATCACAGAGCTGTGTTCCATTTTCCCACCAAGTGAAATTCTTTAAAAAGGCAATAAACAGGGTTATTAAAACAAATCCTCTAGGGAAAAAACAAAAACACCCCACAAACAAACAAACAAACAAAACAAAATACAGAAAAAAAACCCCAATCCCAACCATACAAAAACAACTCCCTCAGAATTCATCCAGAACAAAAATTATTTTTTTTTTTCATGGAACAGAATGAACATTATGGAGCAGGATACCTGATCTGAAGTCAAAGGTACTTTGCTCTGTTGGCAAAACTTGTCTTCATCTGCAGCTTTTGGTAACTGTTGCTTAGGTAAGAATTGTCTAGGCTTTGAAATATGAGCCTGTACATTCTTGCAATGTGGAGCAATACATTTATCTGCTGCTTTTAATACAGCTGTAGAAGCTAAACATCAAAACCATATTTCAATATTGCAAAGGTGCTTAGGTTAATGACATTTAGAATGAATATAGTTAAAACTATTTCTTAGTTTAGGAAATCAAGGCACAGATGGTTTGCTTATTTGCATATAAATTACATTAAAAATTGTTTACCCAAGACTTTTGGCCCCATAGAACATTAAACAAAATTAAACCTTTTTTTTTTTTTTTCTTTTTACCCAAGGAAGAAACCTCTGTGAATCTGCTTATTGTATTTGTTTCTAGATGACAACTTGGACTTCACTAGCACTCTGAAGATTTAACATCAGTAAGACACTTAATACTTGGAATTGTTAATTCAGGTCTCTTGTCTCACATTATTCACTTTGGATGTCTGCATCTTTCCACAAGCATCCTTTGCTGATTAAGTCACACAAAGGTGGGTGAAAGAAGCTGTGAAATAAAGACAGACTTCTCTATGAGAGGTTTAATTTGGAGATTGCCCTTACTATATAAGACAGTTTGTCCTTATTAAATAAGCTCAATTTAAGCTCTAAAGAACAGATCACACAAAATGGAATAAATGTGGTTCTCAAACAATATGTAACCTGGAATTTAACCAAAGGCAACGGTAAATGTTTACATACCTCTGTTTGCTTCTAGTGTAACACATTTGTAACACATTTGTTTATCATTGTTATGTGTGTAGATATATATTTCAGCAGAGACACAGCAGTTTCTTACTCTATGAACATATCCAGACATAGTTTGAGAGGATATAATGTTTCAATTAGGTCAGTGTTTTATACTTGAAATTATTTGTTTCAATCAAACCATTTGCAATTTTGGTGTGTGACTTTGATAGCATTGATACATTGTGATAGTAATGCATTCAAACAGACATCCTAGTATTAGTAATAGCATCCTGTTACAGCCATTATAGCATGGATTAAAAAAAAAAAAAGAAAAAGCATTTATCATCTTTACCTACATGTTTTTAATAACACAAGACTGTTCTGAAAGGATTTCCCCAAAATTTTTGAGCAGTCTGTGCTTTCTAACCTTACACGTGAATATTTCTTTATACAGCTCACTTCCAGTTGGTTTCACACAACACTCTAATCCATTCCCAGTGAATGTGCTAAGTTGATAATAGTCTGCATTACTGTACACCAGTATGCACTAGAGATGCAGAATAATGCTACAGAGAACCACATAATTTTTTTTTCCCAGTGGAGTCTTACATCCTTTGTCCACAGTAAATTTACCCACTGGAGTGACAAAGGGCTCCCTGGGCACTGGAGATGTGTTGCCCAAATCTGAATCCTTTTAAAAACCAAAGAAATCTTCTAATCACTTTAGTGATCACAGACCTGGAGAAAAAGTGATTTCTTTAAAGGATTCAATAACTTGCATTATCTTAACTGTTTACTTCTTTGTATTCATTTGTGCAGTTCCACTGCAGAGAATTTGACACAGATCTTTAGAATACATTTGAAACTATATTTCATGGTGACCCCTTACTTGCATACTATGTTATATTCTAGCAAATATTTAAGAGTGTCCTCACCTTGATTTAGTGTACCTAGTGCCAAGGGAATACCTTAAGCTAAATATTGAAATGTTAGTAAAGAAGTAATGTCTTTTATAATTTCAGCTGAGATAATTGGAAGGAAAAAAGAAAAAAAAAAAACAAACAGAACACCTCTTGGCCAGAAAGCCCTTTTTTGAGGTCTGCCTAACATGTTTGCAAGTCTTTTTCAGCATTAGAATTACTTGGCATTTGGTCAATTCTCATTCTTCTTTCAATAGAATACCTTTTTCTGTATACAGCAATGAAGTCCCTTACTCACTTAAACCCTGTCTTCAGTCTTATTGGCCTCTTCCATTAAAACAGGTATTTCTGATTGTTTGGTGTACTGCGAATGAACAAAAGAAATTTCTTGGCTTGTTCTTCGTTCAAGTTTCTAGTACTTTTTCTGCCTTTTTTAATATATTGTTTCACTGTCATTCCTGTAACTTTCACAATTTTTCAATATACTATTGCAAAGGTAAATGGAATAGGTGTGGTCTTATTTTTAATTATTAACACTGTACCATTTCAGTTATGCTAAATAGCTTACACAATAGATCCTTCCAAAAACTATATCTAGCACTGAAGGGATTAATTAGATTAAACATATTCAAGTAGAATAAGTATGATTAACCATTTTATTTTTCCACTACTTAGGGATTTGAAAGCTCTTGATTAGGTGTTATGATAAAAAGTTCAATGTTTTTATAAAAGTGTTGCTTTTTTTAAAATATACACAACTGCATACATTGTAAAATAAGCAGAAATTGCCATTGAGGTTCAGTGAGGATGCAGACTTTATTCTTATATATGAAATGCTTACAAAATGTAGTGGCAAATGTTATAGCTAATTAAACACATTCTAGGAGAGTTCTGCTTTGTTAACCAAACACAGTCTCAAGTGTTGTAAAACACACAAATGTATTTATGCAAGCAGCGAAATCAGCTTTTATAAGTACTATCTTAATTATTTTTTTCCTCATTAATGTTTTTGACTTTTAGTGTAGGAAAAAATGTATAAACACTCTGGCTAAAACTTATGTGACATATATAGAATGTTTAATAAAAACTTGTATCAATACCTAAATAATAGGAATATGCAAATAACCAACCATATCATCTTTAAAGAAAAAGCTTCTTATTATAAGATATTGTCTTTTAGTAGAATAATGTATAGTCAAGTCAATTAACTATGTAAGACATTTCCAATATAAATAAACATATATTCCAGATAGGAGTCAAGAATTTAAGCATCTCTTATTTGTAAACACAGAATTTGTGGTGAGACATCTTTCACAGGTGTTGATTATTGTTGATATTGTTGATATTGTTGATATCCCTGAGCCACGGTGCAGTACTTAGCACTTACTTCTGTGTGTGATAGCACTCTTTCTTTTAAATGTATAAATAATTGTATTTCATCACATCAACATTCGAATTTTAGTTTTCTCTTTATTTGTGTTAATAATTGATTTATACATACTTGTTGTGACTTACAGTCACAACAGGTGCTTTTATGGATACATTTAGTTAGAATTAGTTAGAAAACTAATTAGTTAGAAAACTACATTATTGATTCCTAATGATAAAAATTATAACAACACTTAAGCCCCTTATTTCCTTTAGAAAAAAAAATGTCACCAGCACATAATGTGAAGAAGGATACTTTCAAGAAATGTTTTATGTACTGTATTCTCTTTCACTCTCAAAGACTTTTTTTCCCCAAAGGTAAAAGATTCTATATACAAGTGAGATTGTTTGGACTCAATGAAATAGCTTTTCAGTTCCTACTGAAGTCTTAAGAGTAAGAAATGGGTAAGAAAGAGTTTATTTACTTTCATACCTTTCACTGTTAAGAACACCCTGAAAAGTTTCTGCAAGAACAAAGCCTATTAAAAATCAGCCAGAGCATCATTAAGCAAACTATATGTTAATTCAGGTGTTGGGGATCTTATTAGAACTAAAGAGAATTTTTTTTTTCCCCTACTCATACCCTTCTACCACAGTTACACATTTTCCGGAAAAAATGTACGTGCGCTACTGAAAAAATGTTAACCCCTAAGAAGGTATTGAGCTAACAAGCGAGTGAAAGAAACTAATTCTGCAGTCACTGTAGTATGACACAGGTGTACCTTTCTTTCTCCTCTGTAAAAGAAAACAGGTTGGGAAGAGGCTATGAAAACTCAAAATTCAGCAAGAAGTCTTTCCTTCTTTATTCTCTACAATATTTATCAAAGCTCATCATATTCACTGGTCAGCAAGCAACAACAAGGAATGTAAAAGAAGAGGAAAAAAAAGGTACATTTCAACGTCAAGAAAAAACAATTTCCTGATTCAGGGCATTGCTGGGAAGTCAGTGGTGCTGCTTAAAATGAAGCTGCAGTGCGTTTCCATATCACTGATTTTTATTCTTGCCTATAATACCTAGTTAAATACAGAAATTTTATTATAATTTAATGGAGAATATTTTAATGTTAAAAAAAAAGATTACTTTACATTTTGTAATCCAGGAGGAGGTATATGAAGTAAATTTGGAAGAAAGGAAATAAGATTTTAATTTGAAATTATTTCTTTTCTTCCCCTCTTACTATCTCAAGACGATGCTTTGTGTGACTTATTTTACCTCAATTTATACACCCTTGATGGTGTAACATCATTGAATAAGATTACTTAAGGATTACAGGTTTTCAGTTTAATTCAGGTAGTCCAAAAAATTTTTCAGTAGTGACATGTTCAAACTCAGTATTTGAAAATTGGTTTATTTCCATATGTTATGATTTGAGTTACAGTCTACTAAATCTGACAATGAGGTGGACTTATGCTAATCGTCTCTCTGGAGACATACAGAAAAAGATTGCAGTAACTTTATTATTATTTTTGTCTTTTGTTATTTCTATTCTTTTTTTCTTGAATTATGTAAATTATTAAGGTAAATAGGGTTATTTTTGCATAGTGCTGTCTATGACACGTAATAACCCCATGAGATCTCAGAGGTGATTGCCCTTGAAAAAAACTGAAATTTATTAAAGCAGTTATTGGATTGGCATGTTGTTTCTTGTTATTCCAGTCTATGTATTTTTATTAATTAATGACATCCTCTATGTGTTTTTATTAATTTACATTCAAGTCTTCAGCATTCAATTAATAGACAACCAGTAGCCACCCTGTCACCCTATGAGGGTGACTGAGCACTGGAACAGGTTGCTCAGAGAGGTTGCAGCATCTCCATCACTGAAGATACTCAAAAGCCAGAGTCCTGGCCCTGCTTGAGCAGGTGGAGCTGGACAAGGTGACCTCCAGGAGCCCATTCTGTACTTAGATTTGCTCGGGAGTTGTCAACTGAGGTATTTCACCAATATTCTTCTTCTTAACAGTTAAATAATTTGAAGTTTGTATATTTGACCTGTGGAAATAAGGAATGGATAATGCACAGTGAAACAAATCCAAGCTAGTGGATTGATTTTTGTACTAGTGCACTTTTTACTCCTTCACATGAGGAAATTCTGTTGTAGTGAAATCTATCCACCTGTCTTTGGAGAAAAATGGGAGAAAATGAGCACCATAGATACAGCACATATTATAAAACTAAGACGAAAAATGATGTCTGCAAAGCAATTTCCAGAAAGAGTGTTCACTATCACAAAGAAGCACAGACAGACACTGTATCCACAGTAATATTTTTGTAATAGATCTGGAATTCCTCAGACTAGCCTGACCAATTTTACAGCTTTTCTGAAATGGTATTGCTATTTCTTATTGTTAGTGATTACACAGTAACAATTTCCCATGAAACAAAGAAGTAAAACACCACACAAAAAAACCTGAAATGAGCCTTGGTTAAAGGTTCTTAGGAACATGAGAGCCACACTGAGGTTTTGGAACCAAAACCAAATACAAACAGGTGTGCTTATTTTCTTTATCAGAGTGGGGCAAAATAGCTAACCAAAGAGTCATCATCTACTCCAATTGCTGAATACCAAAGCCTGAACTAATGGCCTTAGATCACCTTTAAAGGTAAAGGGAAAGCACATATTTCCAGTAAATCAGCCAAGAAAGTAGCATATATGAGTTTCTGAATTCAGAAATAAAATTTAAGTGCCCGCTTTGTGAATTGATGGTCTAGAATTAAATGAATCTAACAATTAGACTAAAAACATGGTCTTAAAACAAACCTTCTCTGTCCAAAGTAGATTTTCAGTGAATTTGGCTAATCAGGAAGATATCTGAGAGTGAAAGGGTCAGAAAAAAAGCATTCATACATCCATAAGCATACATCAAAAACATGTTTATATACTAAACAGATATAACATTTTAAGTCCTTTGTGTATGTAACAACTTTTAGTCATGATTTTTTCTCTTTTTCCACAAAAAAAACCACCTATAAATCACACTGTTCCAATAAAAACAAAGAAAAGCAACAGAGCAGTTTCCTTGCTAGCATGTCACAATCCACTAACTGCAAGAGTTTCTGCATTTTACCTGAGAACAATATACATTCTCCTTTTATTTTCAGTTTTACTATGTCAATAAGAATCTTTTTAGAATAACTAACATGGGATGAGAACTATAAACAGAATCTGATATGAGATGCCACACATTGTTGGATGTTTATACAATACAACTTGCAGATCGATACACAACTAATATTTTACACGGAGGTGGAATGAAGGAGCTGTTTCATTTTTCTGTTGTATCTCCTGTTATGCTATTTCTCCTGTTTTTCGGGAGAAATAGTTGCTAGAAACACATTGTTGATGCATTGGAACAGAAATCTTTGCAATGGGATATATTCTCATCTGATAAAAATCAATATAACTCAATTAAAGCTGATTAAATTGGCCAATTTCTGTTTGCTATATCTGCAGCCTAAAATCTTTCTTAATTTTTCTATTTATTTCAAAATTAACAGTAGACATCCTAAAGTAAAGGATTTATCAGTAGCCTTAGTTTTCTCCTTCATCTGCCATAATGGAATGACAATACTAAATATTCTTTTTGCCTCTATTCCTCCTACTCATCTTTTCAGTCAAGGATGGCTGAATAGGGAAATATGAAAAGTTCACTATAAATTCACAATTCTTAGGGCTACCATGCAAAGACTTACAGAATTTTCCATCTGTCCTAACAGCTGGAGACTTAGTCAGATCCCTGGCAGGAACTGTAATCTTTCCTTTCTATTTTTTTTTTTCTTTGGTGGAAGATTGAAGAGGTCCATAATTTACCATGATTGCTTTATTAAATGATGTTTTATAATAAGACATTCTGCTATTTTATTCTTTAAACATGGAAGGAATAAGAAATATTGAGGACTACCCATGATTAATGAGAAATAGTATATGATAACAGATCAGAAAATTGCTCCAAAAGAATTTTCAGATAAACAGAATTATCGTATTCCTCTGTTACACAGTATATAAGGAATGAACTATATTCCTCTTCTTTTGCTCTTTCATGTCTGGGCACAAACAAAAAGCAGAGGAATAAAATTAACTCTGAGCTGTAAGCCAAACACTTCTTTTACAGTCTGAGTTTCTACAACCTCCAACCTCTATTCTCAGCAAATAATGTTGGTCAATGTATAATTTCATCGAATTTACAGGAACATTTTATAACATTCAGTCACCTGAACGTAGCCAAATCTTGCCTTTTGTGATTTCCTTTTAACATGAATATTTGAAAGGATATTTTGCAAGTTAGAAATCTAAATGCTTTATGGAAATTTTGGGGGAATGGAGGGTCAAAGCACTCTCAGAGAAACAATCTGATAAATAAAGAACAGGAGAAGTACTTCTTTCAGAATTAAACCAGCATTGTTTTAAAGTCGATAAAAGCACTGGAATGTCTAAATGATATATTGCTAGTCAGGATACTTTGTGCTACAGTACTTATACCAAATATAGTTAAATGTACTAATTAAAAAGCCAGGTCAGTCAGGGCAAGGCTTAATTACCTTTCTGCTACAGACTATTTCTCTTCTATTCACAAACTAATGTCCAGGTTTTTTCTTGCTGCAAGTTTCAATATGTTTTTTTTATCATACTCAAAAATAATGTATGGCAAATACAGGAAGGATCATACTATATCAGTTGGGAGAAAAGACAACACGACATTACTTATCTTTCTTTCCTCTTTNAGTTGGGAGAAAAGACAACATGACATTACTTATCTTTCTTTCCTCTTTTCTTTTCTTTTCTTTTCTTTTCTTTTCTTTTCTTTTCTTTTCTTTTCTTTTCTTTTCTTTTCTTTTCTTTTCTTTTTTCTTCTTTTCCTTTGTTTTTTCTTTCTTTTTTTTTTTCTTTCCTTCATTGCTTACAAAAGGAGAGGATAAGCTTGTGCATATATACAAACCAAAGACATATCTACCTGTTCAACTAGCCTACCAATATCTGAAAGGAGCCTACAGGAGAGCTGGAGAGGGAATCTTTGTCAGGAAGAGCAGTGACAGGACAAGGGGTAATGGTTTTAAATTGGAAGAGGGGAGATTTAGATTAGATATTAAGAAGAAATTCTTTCCTGTGAGGGTGGTGAGGCACTGGAACAGGTTGCCCAGGGAAGTTGTGGATGCCCCATCCCTGGAAGTGTTCAAGGCCAGTCTGGATGGGGCTTTGAGCAACCTGCTCTAGTGGAGGTGTCCCTGCCCACGACAGGGGAGTTGGAACTCAATGATCTATAAGGTCCCTTCCAACTCTAACCATTCTATGATTCTATGATTCTATACATACATATTTCCATGAGAAAACCATTTTTAATCTTTAGTACTTAGGTAATAATATTTTTTTTTTAAGTTTTCCTTTCTAAGCCTATGTGTCCATGCATGTATGTACATCATGGATGTAGGGTCTCCAGACAGATTGTGGAGAATATTTAAGGTCCTCTGAAACATAATTTGATTTAGAAAATAACTTCAAGTGTTCTTTAAAAAAAAAAGACTGTGCAGAAATACAGAAATATATTTTACTATATTCTTAAAAAAAAAAAAGTTAAATATTTATCACATATAAACAAGTTTGATGGTTTGTCTCCCAAAACAAACAGTTTTTTTCCTCAACACTGTTTGCTGCTTCTATTAGCAAAAATAAGCTCACATTTCTTGCAGAGGGAACTGCACTAAAACTGCTGGTGTGCACTGAATAACCAGGGTCTTGCAGTACTGAATCCAGAAGAGGACCACAGCCATGATGTCTGATCATGAATCAGTTCCCAACATGGCATTGTACAAGCTGTGTATATATCTGTAATGCCAAGCAGACATTTTAATCAGCTTAATTCTAACTAATTTATCTAATCAGAAAAAATATTTCCTGCTTACTCCTTTATGTTGCTGACAGGAATTACAACTGACATTCAAAACCACAAATCATTGAATTTATGTGCAACAGCTCAAGGCCTAAAAGCAGACAAAGTAAAAGGAAAAGGCATCTAGTTTTCATCATACGCATGGTTTTGACTCACTCTTTTTAGACATTATTTCAGCTTTTTAGAATAAGTTACATGATTTCAAGAAGCATTAGAACCAATGGAGTGGATTTGCCCTTGCAGACTGGGTGTACTATAACTGCAAGGAACCGATGTTTAATACTATCAAAAAACTAATAAAAAGAGATACAAACAAAACCACAAGCCAAAAAAAAGAAAGATTTCAAGAATAAAGAACAGCTAAGTCTACATGTGTTTTGAAAAATTTGCTTTATCATGCATACTTCTATGAATAATGGGTAGGCAATCCAGCTGGCTGAAGTTTCACTGTCACATAAAGACTTACTTATATTAGTTGAGATTTAAAATTTCATAGAATGGTTCGAGTTGGAAAGGACCTTAGAGATCATCTAGCTCCAACCCCCTAATCTAGTGGAAAGTGTCAGAGACACCTCCCACTAGACCAGGTGCGTTTCTCAAAGCCCTATCCAACGTGGCCTTGAACACCTCCTGGGATGGGGCATCCAGAATTTCTCTGGGAAACCTGTTCCAGTGTCTCACCACCCTCACAGTAAATATTTCTTTCTAATATCTAATCTAAATCTCCCCTCTTTCATTTTAAAACCATTACCCCTTACCCTATCACTACACTCCCTGATAGAGTCCCTCTCTGTATTTCCTGTAGACACTCTTTAGGTACTGAAAGGCAGCTTCACAACATCATCTGCTAGTTCCCTCAGGATCTGTCGATGAATCACATCAGGTCCCATGGACTTGTACACCTTCAGGTTCCTTAGGTGGTCTCAAATCTTCTTGTACAATTGGCAATTCATTATTCTCTCAGTCCCTGCCTTTGTCTTCTGCAACTTGGGCAATATGGCTAGAGCACTTGCCAATGAAGACTGATACAAAAAAGTCATTGAGTACCTCAGCCTTCTCCATATCCCAGGTAACCAGGTCTCCCATTTCCTTCCACAGAGGGCCCACATTTTCGCTAGTCTTCCATTTATAACTTACACACCCATAGAAGCTTTTCTTGTTGCCCTTGATGTCCCTGGCCAGATTTAATTCTACCTGGGCTTTAGCTTTCCTAACCTAATCCCTGGCTGCTCGGACAATTTCTCTGTGTGCCTCCCAGTCTACCTGTCCTTCCTTTTGAGTTTGAGTTTCTTCAGGAGCTCCTTGTTCATCTATGCAGGCCTTCTGGCGTCTTTGCCCAACTTCCTTTTACTTGGAATGCATCGCTCCTGAGCTTGGAGGAGGTGATGCCTGAATATTAATCAGCTTTATTGGGGCCCTCTTCCCTCCAGGGCTTTATCCCACCGTATTCTACCAAGCAGATCCCTGAAGATGCCAAAGTCTGTTCTCCTGAAGTCCAGGGTAGCAATCCTACTGTATACCCTCCTCATCGCCCTAAGGATCTTGAATTCCACCATCTCAATCATCATCTCAAAATCTGATGAAACTTCCCTGTTAAGAACGACATAAAAATACTAATCATTGTGTGTAGTAATGAACTAGAAGCCAAGCAAAGCTCTTCTCTTAAAACTTTATAAGGATAAAAGCAATGTATTCACATTTTTTAACACTTACTTAATACCTTATCTGTGAAGTAAAAACTTTAATTTTCAGGCAAGATAAGTTTTAATTTTTCCATTTACAGTCAGATAAATAATAACAACAGATGAATAATTCAGGAGACAAATATCTTTTTGCAGATATAGAGCTGATTAAAGATATTACTTCTATTTGTATACACCATGCACTACAGGATGTTATACTTTTATATCTTTGGTAGCATAAAATCTTTTGTGAGCAGTTCAGAAAAAGTCAAGTACCTTAGTCAAATTAGCTTTTAGGTATATATAAACTTAGCTGTGTGACTTCATGTAAATGAGGTTACAGGCTGCTCATGTGATCCTTCTACTGTCACAGTTGAAGATGATAGGCATATGGATGGTGTTAAAGACTTTAACTGAAACAGCTGTTTGCAAAATGAGCACCTGTTGATGACAAAAGGGTAGGTTCTCACCTTAATTATTTCGAAATGTAGAGAGAAGTGGTTAAAAATTTCCAGCATATAATGAAAGCTAGAAATCTTTAAGCTGTACATTGGGCTCAAACTTGCAATCCCACTGCTTTTTGACTTCCTGCGCAGACTGAAGTCAATAGGTGGGATTTTAAAATAAAAGAGACTCAAGGTGGAATAAATAAATTCAAAAGCAGACTGAGACATTAATTTTATCACAGACTTTATGCTTCTTTATGTATTTGTATTACAGGTAATTATGTAGGACAAGGGGAACGAAGCGCAAAAATATTGCCAACACAGGATGTCCTTCAACCTTTTATTCGCTCATACTATAGGGTGCAATTAATTTTTGCTGTCTATCCAATTTCCTTCTGTGAAGATTAACTTATAGGTTTCTGTCTGTGTGGTCAAGTGAGGTTCCAGGTACCTTGTTTCCATCAGATGAGAGTTCTCAACCTGTGAACCTTCCAATGTAATTTACAACCCATAAGGTTAAAAAGGTCAAAGTGAACCCAAAGGAAGACCAAAATATGATGCTGTTTGCTGTATATTTGCTGTGTATTCTTCTAGATGTAGACTGTGTTGCAGAGCAGGATAAAAAGTGATTATGGAAGACAAACCTGTTGAAAAACTTTTTTCACAGAAACATAGGACTACAATTTACCTGAAGGCTCAAGGTTTCCCTCTTTTGTAGTCATGGAAATGGTGCAGGAAGACATTTGGTCCAACAAAATCAATACTTCCCAGCTTCCATTGATAAATTTTAGACTTAAGACAAGTTGTAAATGACAGCATTTACAGCAGAAAGAGAACTCTCCTTCTCAGTCTTGGATAAGATAGCTCAGGGACTCAAACATAAACTTAAAGTCCAAGCAGTATCAAGTTCTCCATGGATAATATCTTACAGAGGGCACCACAGGCTTTCTTGATATATAGAAAAACAGATAAGGAAAGGAGTAATATGAACATCTGGGCCTACTTCAACTCCTGGTCTGGCTACAAACTATCTGATTGACCACTGGCAAAATGCCTAAACATTCTACAAAATGGGGATAACCCATCTTATCTCCTAAGGACTAGAAGAAGACAGGTTCATGCGTTCCTTCAGCTTTGAATTATGCGATACTGAGGGAAAATGATCACTTATAGTAGTCGATTTTCTCTGTCTGTACACGTGTGTAGAGAAAAAAGCACGTGCAACTGTTCTCTGAAATGTATTGAACCCTTTTTGGTTTTGAAATGTCTTTGGGTTTTTACAAAGAAGATCTTTTTTGTTAGGGTGGGGACTCTTGCCTGGTTATAACAATATAAATTGAACATGAAACTCATAGTAGGCATACTTTGCAGACTACACCAAGCTGTGTGGTGTTGTCGATACACCAGAGGGATGGAATGTCATCCAGAAAGACCTGGACAGGCTAGAGGGGTGGGCCCAGGTGAACCTCATGAGGTTCAACAAGAGCAAATGCAAGGTTCTGCACCTGGGCTGGAACAATCCTCACCATCAGTACAGACTAGGGGGTGAGGTATTAGAAAGCATCCCTAAGGAAAGGGACTTGGGGGTGCTGGTGGACGAGAAGCTGGACATGAGTAGGCAGTGTGCACTTGCAGCCCAGAAGGCCAATCGCATCCTGGGCTGCATCAAAAGATGCATTGCTAGCAGGTCCAGAGAGTTGATCCTTCTGCTTTACTTTGCCTGGTGAGACCTCACCTGGAGTATTGTGTGCAGGTCTGGAGCCCTCAATATAAGAAGGACATGGACCTGATGGAGCGGGTCCAGAGAAGGGCCACAAGGATGATCAGGGGGGTGGAGCACCTCTGCTACGAGGACAGGCTGAGGGAGCTGGCATTGTTCAGCCTGAAGAAGAGGAGGCTCCGGAGAGACCTAATAGCAGCCTTCCAGTACCTGAAGGGAGCCTACAGGAAGGCTGGGGAGAAGCTGTTTACAAAGGCCTGTAGTGACAGGATGAGGGGCAATGGCTTTAAGCTAGAGGGGAGCAGATTTAGATTGGAGATTAGGAGAAGGTTCTTTACTGTGAGGGTGGTGGAGCACTGGAACAGGTTGCCCAGGGAGGTGGTTGAGGCCCCATCCCTGGAGATATTCAAGGTGAGGCTCGACGAGGCCCTGGGAAACCTGGTCTAGTTGGAGATGTCCCTGCTGACTGCGGGGAGGTCGGACTAGATGACCTTTGGAGGTCCCTTCCGACCTGGACAATTCTATGATTCTATATGTAACAATTAATACTTAGGTTTTAAGTTACAGACATGTATTTTCACATTCCACATATTATGTGTTCATCTGTTTGTTACATGATCACCTGTGATAGCATCCAGAAGAGTTGAGGCCAAAACGGTGTCACCAGGCATAGAGAAACTTTCTAAGGGAATGTGGTCAAGATACTGTGCCAAACAATCTTATTCTTTTCAAAATAGTTGGACATCTTTAATGACTACACATGTTAATAATCTCAGTTTTGTACCTTAGTATTTTTAAAACAATGGCTGCTCCAACACCAGGTTACATTTTCTGCCCTTCCAGATTCAGTGCTAAGACAGAGTAAAGAGTGCCACCTAATGATCTGTAGGTAAGCGCAGGTTACAGCTGGTATCCTCTGGTTCCAAGTTTTTGCATCCTCCACTGACTGCAGGCTTAATAGAGATTTAGAGGTGGCTAGTTGATTTCACAGTTGTTTGTATTTACAACTACAAATACAGAGCTGCTTGTATTTAAAACCTGACTGGGGAACAGTCATCATCTTTCCAGTGAGCTTTCTAACTACAAACAAGCTTGAAAGCATCTCAGCCTGCCTTTGAAGGGCTGTTGAGTGCAGCAGCCAGGCAAAGGCATCAAGGGAAAAAAATGAAAATCCTGAAGTATCATAGTTTGCTTTGCTAAATTCATGGGAGTTAGGCAAGAAAATTATGACAGAGGGGTTGGGATCATGAATGAGGAAAATATTACAGTCTAATAGTAGCTTCATAGAGAAAAGTGCTGCTTCTCCCATCACAAACCTGAGAATTACTTAGTGGAATGAAAAGATAAATACTTTCACAGTACATTTGAAAAATTGCATGTAAATTGCAAAGTTGTATTCAATAGGAGTCGTATTTAAATGTATTGAGACATTGCAGGGGGTGTCAGTCACATTAATACATGCCTCGGGTGGTTGAATGTTCAAGCACTCCTTGTCTCCCATTGCACCAGAGGAATGTGTTAATGAGTCCGTAGAACATAATCCTGTCATATTTTAATGCTATGTTAATTTGAATGGCTGTGGAACAAATCCTGGGGCTAGGTAGGAAGATCCATAGCATGGAGCCAAATGAAGCCATGCATTTTGTCTTGATCCTTGGTCACATAGGCCTGGTTCTCCTGAGTGAGAAATTTCTAAAGACACCTTGAGGGAGAGAGAGCTACTACCTTACTCTCAGCTATCTTTTCCTCAGGGATGGGTAATAATAAAACTCCTCTACTGAGGATTATTTGGAGATGGATTGAGCATGAATTTTTGGCAACCCTGCTGCTTCACAGAAAAGTTGAAGGATGTTTTATATCTGCTCTTTGTTATGTGTTCTGAGCTAACAATTCCAAGGGAAAGATGAGGAGAAAAAGGATTAAAAGGCATTTGCTTCTCTGCAGTTCAAATGAAGGCTTTTAACAAATGTTACAACCCCTCTTTTCAAAATGTAGCTTATTTTAAATATTGCAAAAATGAGAAGACCTTCTCTGGCTTCAGCCCTCCCACTGACTTAAGGCAGGCATGACTGCTTAACTGGGCCAAGAACATCCTGAGTTACACTGTGCTTGCTGGAGAGTGATAATGATTTGGCTGAATGTTTTTCTTGTAAACAGAGGTTGCTTACTCAGCGTTTAGCTGACATGGGGTAATACTTGGTTCTACACTGGTGCTATCAAATTCTTTCATCCTCTTGGGTGTACAAATAAGGATACTGGTGTCTTTCCCTAGCCCATGTCCCATTCAGAAGCTCTCAAAGGAATTGTAAGAAAATGTAGTGAACCATAAAAGGTCTTTGAACAGATTTCAGCTCCATTTTAAATACAGAGAGCTGAACATGGGAGTGAAGACATTGCCACAGACAGTAGTAGTTGCCTCAGTCTGGACCTTTCCACTTGCATCAACATCCTGTGTT
Organism: Tringa tobata; assembly: GCA_033628505.1. Taxonomy (NCBI): domain Eukaryota; kingdom Metazoa; phylum Chordata; class Aves; order Charadriiformes; family Scolopacidae; genus Tringa; species Tringa tobata. The sequence goes on from JAHREE010000480.1 coordinate 17,361,326, forward strand.
GGCAGAGTAGTTCTGAAACACTGAAGGCACAGCCTCTCTTGCTGCAATACACACTGCACAAGCCTTTGTGGCTCCACCAGGAAATCCAACAAGCACTTATGCTGTACTCCACTTTAGGTCCAAACTTAGTCCCATGCCTTCTGCTAATAGAAAGCATTTGCACATCAGTGTCTTCACAAAAGTTGCTGCACATCCTTTCTGTGACAAACTGTCATTTGGGACAAGAGGCTGCAAGGATGCCTATGGGTTTGGCCACAATTCTATTCATAGGTGAAGAAGCAGTATTGCCATAGTTTCTTCTGCTCCCTTTTCTCTGGGGTGAGCGAGGTGGTCAGGGACACCAGCCTGCACAACAACTGCAGAGGAGCCACTCTTACACCTGGGGATGGGCCAATCGGCTAGCAGCCACTGTTTTACTTCCCTCTCGTCTAAGAGATGCACTTCCCGCTCATTCACTCAAGTGGACTGATGCATGACCACAGACTGGACGCTGGATACCCTGATGAGGACCTTTGGATACATCTCATGCTCATAGTTTAAGCAGTTTTACACTTTCTCTCTTTTCCCTGGCATTGGCTTAAGTGTGGTTTACCATTTTCCCAGAGCTCATTTATCCCAAAGTTAGATAGTAAACTCTCAAAGTTGAGGGTGCTGTTTCCAAAACTGAAGTCCTAAATCCTCCTTAAATATGAAGAAGAGACTGAAAAACTGCTCAGCACTTTGTAATAGATTCAGTATTGTCAGAAACAGATTCAATGCTCACTGTGGTGATGTTGGAGTGCCTCACATCCTGCCTGCACTTGGAGTTTCTAAACAGCACACAGTGATTATGAAAAAATACTAGGGCAGAATATGTGCAAATTGTACTATGTGTCCTTAGGGATATGAATACAAAATTTCAGCACCTTCAGACTCCCAAAGTGTGCTGGAAGTCTAGATATCAGAGAAATCGGAAGGTTCAGCAACCTCAGAAGGGAACAGATACAAATACGTCTGCTTTAAATACAATTAATGTGGAAAACCAAACTGCAAAATTGTTGTCACTCTGTCTCAGTTGTCATGTCACTTCAGCTTTGATTAACTTAGAATAACATCTTGTAAATAATTTTCTGAAATAAGGCCTTGTACTTTATTCTCCATGTCACCAGTTTAGCTTTCCTTTTGGCCAGGTGATATAAGGCTTAAATGCTTTGATAGACATTGCCAGTAGAAGACCTGTACCCTCACAATACCTCTGTCTCATAGTTGTGTTTCACCTGTCATTTTCTATCAACTTCTCCCACAAAGAAATGTGGAAGTCCTTCCTAAGAGTGTCCTGTCCACCATTTTTCACCATTAATTGGGTGAAAAATCAAATGAGTTTAATATGAGAGCATGTGTGTGTGTGCACACGTGTGCGTGTGTGTGTGTGTGTTCAGAATTCAAAAGGTAAGGAGGAAGGCCTGATTATAAAAATTTCAAATGTGAACAAGGAATGTCTTGAATTTCTTTCTCTCTTTCTAGACCTCTGCTCCTGATGATAAGCATACACTCATTTTCACAAAATATCTTTTTTCTGCCTTTTCCTGTTCAAATGTCTCTCTACCTTGCTACTTTTACAGGCAAATTATAATTAAACAAGTTTTAAAAAATCAACTAATGACGGAATAGTTGTAACCACAAAAAAAAAAAAAAGAAGTGTAGTTGTAAGAGAAAAGGAGCTTGATTACAATTCAAAGATATTTTAAGCTCTTTCAACCACTTCTTGACAAAACAAATGAGTTACAACCTTAGCTTTGATGTCTTTTTTCTTCAGTATCCATTATATTGGAAGTTTATTGACAGACTATAGCAGAGTTAAGAATTATTCATGCTATGTTATCTTGTACTTTTGGTGAGGATGGGAATTTGGGGAATGATTTTTAATTAGGTGGGCTTTTTTCTTAGCTCTTACAGACAAAGGTGACACAGCCCTTAAAAAGTGAGATCCTTTTCTTTTATAATTACCTTTGAGAATATCTGCAAATATGGCTACAGGGAAAAATTACAGTGACGTGTCAAAATTAATAATCTCAAGTAATAAAATGGCTTTAAAGATTGCTAATTTTTTCACAATAACACAATAGCCACAGATGCCATTAGATGCCAATACTATATTATGTGGAAGTACAAGCTCCAGTATCATACCTTGTTTCTAGTTGCAGATTCGTATCAATCAGGTCATCACCCTTTTAATATTTCATTATAACATCAAGCAGTGATTGTCTCTGAAACTAGACAAATGGTCTGATCTCAAATGCAAGTTCAGTCTGAAAAAGAGGGAAAAGAAAAATTGACTTGATAAATATTCCTTATTGTTGAAAGTTTCCAATTTTGTTCTCTTGTCATATTGAAGACTGCAGCACCTTGCCACTTAAAAGAGAGAAATTAAAATTTATTAAAAGCAATTCAAATATACCACCCAAAGTTGCATTAATCTGATGTCCTGAGCAGTAGGCATAAATAAGAGATGCATGAGTCTTTCTCCAGTTCTGAATCTATTTTCTATCATCTCTGGCATAGTTTAGATAAGTGTTTAGAATCACTGGTAAAATTTAAAGCAACTTAAGTTGTAAATTTGAAGGAAATGAGTTAAAATCCCTGATAATAATCCCACACAAACCCAGATGTATGTTATCATTAATATGTTCTTTCTGATGGAAATCACCCATACAATGTGCTTTAGCATAAATAGAATTTAAAATAGATATCTTAAGCTGGTTTGTGTTCATTTTCTTGCATGCTGCATGTAAACAAGCTGTTAAGGGTGTTCCTGTGAATGGAGTTTCAGAACAGGAGCTGAGGGCAGAATTAGTGACATTCCCTGGCCACAGATAATTAAAACAAAAGAAATCAGGGAAAGTGCATTAAACAGCTTGTTTCTGAAAAGTGAGTGACTTCAATTGTTTCCCATTAGGAGATGCTGTAAGCACTGAAATAAATAAGTGAAAGTGCTTCCCTGAGTTTCATTGATGCCCAATGACAGAGCACAGTAGATGTTAGAGCACACTTCAACTGTGGGACTGCTTACAGAGAGTTTATAATGTTTACTCTCTTCTCCTTTTTTAAAGAAATAGATATTTCTTCAAAACTACATATTTCTTTCCTGTAAGACTTTGAGCATCGTGTTAGGTGTAATCAGAAGGTATAGGAAGAGATCTACTTGTGGATGAAAAAAAAAAAAAAAGTGCTTTTACGTTTATTTTTAGACCTGACAGCCATTAGTCACAATTTCCTATTTGCTCTTCAGGTGTATAGAGATTTCAGAATATTCGTATTGAGCTGCTGTTTTGCAATAGTTGTTGAATGTCTGTATAACGATGTTATCATAAAGCATCATAGAAAACAATAACAAAAATTTATGTTTATCTTTTTCTATGTTTGTAGGCATAAAAGGAGGTATTTCTGCAAATAAGTGTTTTTAGCAACCCTTTGGAATGCAATAGAACAATTAAATGTAGGACATTTTTTTTCTTTTAATAATCTCCATAAATTTTACTCGTATTTCTTGCTGGCACTTTGGGTTTTTTCTCTGAGGTACGTCAGATGCATTGCACGAGAAAAACAGAGTAAATGAGAAAAAGCCATGGAATCAGTGGTTATTGCCTACCAAATTCACATCAAAACAGTTTAAGGTCATGCCCCAGAGGCTGAGCATGCATAGGTGGCAGTTGGCCATATAAAGCAGCAGTTCTATTTTGATCAGATTGTGTGTGTAAGCACTGGTTCAGGGATACAGAGGCTTCCATTTCTGACTCAAAAGAGTCGATATCTTTAACGTCCTATTAAAAACCTCTTCAAACACTACAAGGTACGAAGAACTATTAGAAAATCACTTTTTGTGCATAATGCCTTACTTCCTAAATTTACAAGTTCACCTCTACTTACTATTTTACATCCTCTTTACATACTAGCGATGGGAATAACCTCACATAGATTCATGCATGTCATACATTCAGTTTCTAAGCTTTTCATCCATTTTCCTGTCTACTTCAGAGAGAGAAATAGGTCCTTCACAGGTGAGATTCATTTAAGATGTTTACATTAAAATGAGCTGAATCATTTTAAAATAGCTCTTATTTTTCCCCAGTGTAGGAAAGGTAGTCTGGACGATGATCTCAGGACAATGATGACACTCCGAATGCCTAAAGTTATAGAAGATTAGTTCTACCCTAATTACCAGAGTTGGCATCGGAAATTGTGGTGGCAGAATATTTGTTTTACTTTGTTACAATACATTACGAAGTTTTCTTGGTATTAATTTTGACAAATCTTTTAAAAGCAATTTAAGTAACTACTCAGTTTGTGTTCCCCTGACAAAGAAGCTTAATATTTTCACTGTCATTAATGGTAGTCATGTCTGTGTTTAAACTGAAGACTAGCTTTAGACTGTTTCACTTTTTCTCTTAAGAAGCTGCCTGATAATTTCTTTTTAAATAAGCCTTCGTGGAAACATCTGAAACTGTTTCCATCATTGCTGATACAGCGCTAAATCAGATTTTGACTTGTCAAGTTGGGTTTTGGTTTGTTTTTTTGTAATTTTGTTTGGTGGTTTTAATGTAAGTATTTCTGTTTTAAAAATTCATAGAGATGCAGTCAAACATAAGACATAGATTCAGAACAACCTGGCAGTAACATCTTGGCCATTTATTTCAGTGGTTTTATTTTTAATGTAGTGCCAAACCACACAAGATAAATATGTGAGAGATAAGGTGTTATGGGGAAGAACTGCAAGGAAAAGAAACAGGAGAGAGGAAACAATCTGAAAACAACTCTCAATCTATAATCCTTCAATATATCTTTAATGCCAAGTCCTTCTATTTTATCTCTGTGTCTCAGCAAGAAAAGATCCCTACTACACAACGTGAAAATGTATGTGATATAGTGTCAATGTACTGACCAGAGATAGTAAAATTATTACATATATACAAAATGTTCATTGACACATTAATTGCAAACCTCCATGTCCTGGAAAAATGCACTGCTAGTTAACTGCTTTTTGTACCAAACCCTAATACTAGGTGCAGTTATAAAAATAAAAGAAAATAAAAGAAAATAAATATATATATATTTGATCTTTCTGTGATTTATGCTTTTTTTTTGCTTTTTTTTTGCTTTTTTTTTTTTCATTATAAATGGGATATAACTGTTAAGTGTTCTCAGCCTGGCAGGAATTAAAATTATCCCTATTGTAACTTGACATAGAAGACACAAGAACAGCCAATTTGATGACATTCTGCCTTTTAACCCTAATATTTGAATTTGTCCTTCCACCTGACAGGTATTCAGTTCAGAACTGACCAGATGAATAGGCATTAATCCAAAGAAACTGAACTTGTTTTGTGGGGGGTTTTGCTGTATTTTCCCTGTCTTTGAAACACAGTTAAAAACAAAGACTAGAATTAAGAATTTCCTAATTATCCTAATAAATTAAGTGTTGCATTAAAATTAACAGCTTCTTTTGTAATTCGTGCCTTTAGCGCAACACAGATGTGATCATCTTAAGGTGTGACTTGGATAAGAGGCTGCACTAATAGCACCTTAACACATTAATCATAGAATCATAGAAGCATGTGGGTTGGCAAAGACCTTTAAGATCATCAAGTCCAACCATTAATGTAACACTGTCAAGACCACCACTAAACCATGTCCCTAAGTACTACATCTATACAGCCTTTAAATACCTCCAAGGGATGGTGACTCAACCACTTTCCTGAGCAGCCTGTTCCAATGCTTGACAACCCTTTCAGTGAACAAATTTTTCCTAATATCCAGTCTGAACCTCCCCTGGTGCAATTTGAGGCTCTTTCCTCACTTATTACTTGGGAGAAGAAACTGACCCCGGCCTCACTACAATCTCTTTTCAGGCAGTTATAGAGGTTGATAAAGTCTCCCCTCAACCTCCTTTTCTCCAGACTGTACAACCCAGTCCCCTCAGCCCCTTCTCATAAGACTTGTGCTCTAGACCCCTCACCATTGCTTCATTGTTCTTCTTTCCTGTAGTGAGGGGACCAAAACCAGACACAGTATTTGGGGGGGAGCCTCCCCAGTGCAGAGTACAGGGGAAAGATCGCTTCCCTCGTCCTGCTGGCCACATTATTCCTGATACAAGCCAGGATGCTGTTGGCCTTCTTGGCCACCTGGGCACACTGCTGGCTCATGTTCAGCCAGCAGTTGACCAGCATCCCCAGGTCCTTTTCTGCCAGGCATGTTTCCAGCCATTTTTCCCCAAGCCTATAGTGCTGCCTGAGGTCGTTGTGACCCAAATGCAGGACCCGGCACTTGGTCTTGTTGAACCTTATACAGTTGGCTTCAGCCCATCAATCCACCCTGTCCAGATCCCTCTGTAGAGCCTTCTCACCCTCAAGACGGTTAATGCTCCCACCCAACTAGGTGTTGTCTGCAGACTTACTGAGGGTGCACTCGATCTCCTTGTCCAGAGCATTGATAAAGTTATTAAACAGAGCTCACCCCAATACTGAGCCCTGGGGAACACCACTTGCGACCAGATGCCAAATGGATTTAACTCCATTTACTACCATGCTTTGGGCCCATCAATCCAGCCTGGTTTCTACCCAGCAAAAAGTATGCCCATCCAAGTCATAAGCAGCCAGTTTCTCCAGCAGAACGCTGTGGGAGACAGTGTCAAAAACAGACAATATCCATAGCCTTCCCTTCATCCACTAAGCAGGTCGCCTTATCATAGAAGGAGATGAGGTTAGCCAAGCAGGACCTGCTTTTCATAAACCTGTGCTGACTGGGCATGATCACCTGGTCGTCCTGTTGTGTGATGGCACTCTAGATGATTTGCTCCATAACCTTTCCTGGTACTGAGGTCAGACTGACAGGCCTGTAGTTCCCTAGATCCTCCTTCCAGCCCTTCTTGTAGATGGGCATCACATTTGCAAACCTCCAGCCAACTGAGAGCTCCCTGATTAGCCAGGACTGCTGATAAATGATGGAAAGTGGTTTGGTGAGCACTTCTGACAGCTCCTTCAGTACCCTTGGGTGCATCCCATCTGGCTCCATAGACTTGTGTGTGTTTTAAGTGCTCTAGCAGGTCACTAACCACTTCCCCTTGGATTATGGGGGCTTCATTCTGCTCCCCATCCCTGTTGTCTATCTCAGCAGGCTGGGAACCCAGAGAACAACTGGCCTTACTATTAAAGACTGAGGCAAAGAAGGCATTAAATACCTCAGCCTTTTCCTCATCCTTTGTCACTATATAAAGGCACAAGCAATAAAGGATGGAGATTCTCCTTAGCCCTCCTTTTGTTGCTAATATATTTATAAGAAACACTTTTTATTGTCTTTTACAGCTCTAGCCAGATTAAATTCTAGTTGGGCTTTGGCCTTTACAATTGTCTCCCTGCATAACCTCACGACCTCTTTGTAGTCTTCCTGAGTGGCCCGCCCCTTCTTCCAAAGGTCATAAACTCTCCTTTTTACCTGAATTCCAGCCAAAGCTCTCTGTTCACCCAGGCCTGTCTTCTTCCCTGCTGGCTTGTCTTTTGGCATATGAGGATGACCTGCTGCTGTGCCTTTAAGATTTCCTTCTTGCAGAATGTCCAGCCTTGCTGGACTCTTCCGTCCTTCAGGACTTGGGAGACACCCAAGGGACGCTGTTAACCAGTCTCCTAAACAGGCCAAAGTCTGCTCTCCTTACTTCTCCAAGAATTGAAAACTCTTACCATTTCATGATTGCTGTGCCCAAGACAGCCTCCAACCATCACATGACCCTTCTCTGTTCACAAACAACATGTCCAGCAGGGCACCTTCCCTAGTTGGCTTACTCACCAGTTGTGTGTGTCAGGAAAGCGTGGTCCTAAGTGTGAAAGGAGATGGAGGTGAAGTTAGGCAGTTAGAGTTTCTGCTAGAGAAAATTTATGCTTTTCAGTGAAATACTTAATTTTTAATTTTATTCCCCAAAACATAAGAGGCCAGGCTCAAAGCATTTCCACACATCCATATTACCACACGGTCACCATCACAGCACACTTGGTCTTTCTAAGGCTCCAACATGTCAAAGGAGGAAGCAAGGCTACAACCATTTCATAGTACCTAGAACTCTGATGCTCCAGGCAACTGCCTACCAGCAGTTCAGGATCTCCTATGAATTTTGCATCCACTGCAGTAATTTATTTTTTTTTTAAACTGCATTTAGGCAAATTTAAATAACCTTTTTTTTTTTTATTAATGCTGAAATAACAGTTTACACACAGAGATATATCAAGGTAACAAATCCGTTAATTAAAACCGATTTAATTGCTTTGATTCAGGCATCTCAGTGTATCAGACTTCACTGCATCCAAGAACTGAATTTCAGGGAAACCTACCGTAAGTACCTTTGAAAAATTCTAACTAAGCTGTTCTGCCTACTCCTTACTGTTAAATATGCAATGATTATCAAATGTACTTTTCCTTTATGAAAAGCTACACAAGTATTAACAAACTAAACGTCATGACTCCTATATATCACACAGATAAATATATGATTTAACTTTTAATCTTTACCTCCTAGTCGGGAAAATTAGCCACAAAAGTGAACATACCTTTTATGAAGGAGTGCAGGATTTGAAGTAGCACTTTGGTTTCCTTCATTTTCATGATTGATTCCAGTGAAATGACAGTTTCCCCTGTCATTTCTGTCTCTGTACAGTAGCTGTACTGCAGAGGGGGGGGGACTAAAAAGCTTCAGATGCACTACAAAAAGCCATTATACTGTAAGACAATTAAGATGGTAGTACCTCAGATAGCATGTAAGCTTTAGAAAATTATTTTTTTTATCTCACTGTACAATTTGTGGGTCTGTATATTGCATACTTCACAATATGACAACCCATTTAGGTCCATGTTATACTGATATATGTCACTGCCTTCATTGGTAAAAAATATTTACTGGGAGAATACACACTATTCTGAACAACAGCCACACTCATCTGGAGTTCTGGTTCTTTGAAAGGAACCACCATGAAAGCCAGCGGCTCACTAGCTGGAACCATTTTCCCCAATGCAGCAGCAAATGTTGAAGCAAGAACTTCAGCAGTTCTCAGTATACCTAGTTTTACATTTTTTAAAGTTTGCCAACCTTGTATTTTCAAACATGACATGTCTGCTTGTTTGGCTTTTTTTTTCCAAAACAGCATTTCCTCTGAGTACTGATGTCCAAAAGACATGTTACATTATGAATAAATTTAAATTACATATAATACCTAATGTATTCAACTGTATTGTATGTTTCCCTGGAGAGTGGATGTGCATTGTCAGTACCTCATAGACCTCCCTTATTTTTAACAAGCCTGAATTACACAGAGAATTCTCAAATCTTGACAAAGTCCAGTTCCGTGGACTGAAGGGTCTCAAAAAGGGGGGGGAGAATAGGAGACAGCTGCGGAGCCCTTCCTTTAGCAAGTACCTGTCACAGAGGCTGTGACACCACCACTGATTGTGAATCCCATTTGTTCCAATTTTGCGATATAAAAAGAGCGCAAGAGTGTGTCAACAGTACAGATTTTACACACTGGAAATGAGAGGGCGAGAGCACAACAGAGAGAGATCTTTCATCTTGTCAATGGCTCTTCATCAACATTCAGATCACATTGCCTTCATTTCAGATCCCGCCACTCTCCTCTGCCTTTATTCCTCTGTCTTGTTCCAATTCATCTATCTCTACCGCTGAAAACAAAACTTCCTCCTTTGCACTGACAGTCATCTCTCTTCTTTCAGGAAATGCTACACCATCCCAGTTGCTGTCATAAGGAACAGCTTGTTGCCCCCTGTAAGAAGAAAGAACACTGGCCTTTGAAACAAACTGGCATTTCTAAGTTAAAGCAAGGCAAAACTACACATTGAAATGGAAGTTATGTTTCTTCCAAGTCCACAGAACAAAGTTATACAGGAGTGTTCTTGTAAATCTTAGTAATTTTTGATCCTCCGTTTTTCATTGTCTGCAGCTTGCTTTCTGTGCTGCTACAGATCTTCTGTAACAATCATGCTAAAATTGTACTATTTCTTTATGCTGTTTCTTATTTCAATAGAATATTTAACATAAGAAATAAAGACAGAAAAAAGATAACATTGGAACTGGGAAAAATGAATTTCAGAATATGGGTAACAAATGTTTGACAAAATCATTTATAGATTCACATCAGGAAAGCTGGCCCCCTTATTGAGCCATGTGAAGCCTCAAATTTGTTTATGCTGTAAAGTCATCCTGTAACCACAACACATTTCAGTACCATACAATACTCTCCCACCAAGGCTTTCATGTTTCTCTGTAGACTTGAGGAAAAATTCAGACAGCAACAGAAACCGCCCCCCAGCCATGTTAAATACAGTTTTCTTTAACCCCTTTGAGGCTGATACCACAGAGGCCCTGCCATGGTGCCATCACCCACACATGCTACTCCAAATCTCACAATATGTTAGGAGGGTTTCCGTCCTGTGAGCAGCAGTTTTAACCTTCCTGAAACACTAGACGCTCTGCTAGTAAGGTTACAGGTTGTAGAGCAGGAACAAACTGATTTAAAAAAAACACAAAACAAAACAAAACAAAAACAACCGAAAGAGGAGAGATTTAGACTAGATACCAGAAAGAAATTCTTTCCTGTGAGGGTGGTGAGGCACTGGAACAGGTTGCCCAGAGAAGCTGTGGATGCCCCATCCCTGGAGGTGTTCAAGGCCAGGCTGGATGGGGCTTTGAGCAACCTGCTCTAGTGGGACGTGTCCCTGCCCATGGCAGGGGGGTTGGAACTTGATGATCTTTAAGATCCCTTCCAACCCGAACCATTCTATGATTCTATGCTTTTGAACTGACTGGTATTCCTATTACAGCTCAATATCTTTATTAACAGTCCCTGCCAGACAGAACTGAAATTCAGCCAGAATTTCCTGCTTTTTCAGGATCTCTTGCCCTTCTTCCTATTGCATTAATAATATCTGTTTACTTACACTTGTAAAAATGAGCATTGATTGATCAATGCAGGGATTCTTACCTGGTAGTAGTATTTTACTCCCTCTGCTCTAAAAGTAAACACCAATGGAAAATTACATTCCTGTGCACTAAACCCGGGCAAGATACACTCCTTGTCACTTGTTTCCAGATTCTGTGTTGCATTAACCCTGCAAAATGTGTATTAATTAATTAATTAATAATGCAAAACTTTCACAGTCCATATACCATAAAAACAAAAAAAAATGTCCACAGGGAATCAGCACAAAGACCTAGCTACCCCACTGCCTTGTCTTTAAGAATGGCTAGTAGAAGATGCCTCAGCAAAGTGTAAAAGAAACAAGTGAAGCAGACTGAGGTCTTTCTCTGGTATGTCCTTCCACCTTGGCCGTATGTAGTTTAGGCATTTTCTGCCTTGGAGGTTGTAGTCAGATTATTGCTTAATACAAGAGAGGGGCCCCTCCAATAAGAATGTACTTAATCTTTTGGAACTGATTTATACTTTGGCCTTCAAAACATCCTGAGGCAATGAATTAATTTTACAATTTACTTATTTGTTGTGCATCTGTTTTCAACATGCCACATCATAATTTCACTGGCTGTCTTCTCATTCTTGTATAACAAAAACAATCGTCCTTACACTACTTGTAACTTTACAGATCTCACATGTATTTCCCTCTGTGTTGTCTTTTACAATCCAAACAGACCTACCCTATTTTGTGTTCCTCCATCTCTCAGAGTAAACATGTTGGAGTCTGGATATTCCCTCGCTAATTACTTTGCTTAATACTAATTGCTAATTAGGACTTTTTTGAGACAGGGTGACCTAATCATGTGTCACATTCAAAATCAAAGTGCACTATGGATTAATACAGTGGTATAATGTTTCTTTCCAGTTTTGTTTTCAATTCTTGTCCCAATCATTCTTGAAGCTTTGATTGATTGTTCAAGACTGTTAGACATTAAGCTGACATTTTTGAGAAACTTTGATCTGATATTGATAGTTCAAACTGTGGTAGCAATAATTGCTGTAACACCCTTTGGGGTTATTTATCTCATACATTCTAGAACAAAAAAAAAGTCTCCTATAAATTTAATATTTTGCAAATTGCTACTGCTCTGTTCACTGTTTTTTTCTACTAATACTCATCCTACTGAATCATCTGCTCTTACCAGTGATGACAAGCTTCATCTTCTAATGAGTTTGAAAATATTTTTTCTCTATGCAGTATGCTGTTAGTGGGTTGATTCTCAACATTTTTGTCAGGGCTGAGTTCAATAAAAGAAGGGAGGTTGTTTTGATCTTCATGGAGGGATCTGGGGAGATTTGCTCCAGGAATTTGAATACTTTACAGTAATTATTGTACAGTGGAACTTATATAGTTGGTTCATGAACTGGGCTCTGTGCACTGTTCAAAACTGAAGAGCTGCTTCTCTTCTTGTGCTTTTTCTGCTTATTTTTTCCAAAAAGCAACTGTTTATTATGTCCTAAACTTTAATCACTGCATCCTGTTCCTCCATAACTCTTACCTTAACTGAGGTTTTGTACCACTATCTTTTTTTTTTATCCTTCATAATCTCTCTAATCTCCCTTATAGTCATTGTCACCATCTTAGCTAGTATAGTTCTACTAGTACATTCTTCCCATCCAAGTATTTCAATCAAGATCTGTCATACATCTAATGAAGACCTTGATTTTCCCCTCCCTTTTTCCATTGTGTGTGTTGTCCTTGTCTTGCCCTCTGGTAAATTGTTCCCACGTGCACAGGCCATACCTGAATGTATAAGTCTAGATTTCCCCATGGCACCCAAATGGCAAAATGAAGCTACAAAACATATTCACTGCAGATAAATCCTAATAACTTATATTGATAACTGGGATAAATCTTTGCAGGTCCTAAATCGGGTTCATTGGTAAGCACAAAATCAAGTGCCTCTGTATGCACACATGAGTACATGTGCAGGAGAAGACAGAAAATCAGCAACACTGAATTACAAACATGTCTTAGGTTAATTAATTTTGACATGTATAGCTTTATTGTAATTGATTCATGAGCTCTGTGAGGTAGGTAATTCACTCAGCTTTGATTTTACTGATCTCTTATTCTGCTTCATAACATTCCAAAGAATAAAAATACTCAGGAACATTAAACCAGCTAAATTTTAGTCTGTTCCTGTCAAAGTGGTTTACATCTACATAGGCAGCTTCTGGATTTTATTTTGTTTTTGTCAATCATTCTTTGATATATGAAAGTTTGGTACTTAATATGCCTCAGGATGGAAGTAACTGTACTTTTTGGGGGATATGCTTATACGGAGCAGCACCTGAGTGAACCCCTTACCGCCTTGCTCCTGTCAGTCCCACCACTATGCTGACCTACACAACTTCACATTTCGGTTGGTCTATCTGCACCAAGGCTGCAGAAGGCATTTTAGTGCTGAGTGAAGCACTTCAACAGAAGACCCTGCAGTCAAAGGAAGAAAATGTGTATTACGCACACATTAACTATATGTTGAGGACCATGACGCAAACAGTACCAATATTGCATCTCAGAGTGACGACGGGCAGGTTTTGATAGATGTCCAGCACTGAATAATAAATGTTTAATAAATTGTGTATAACATCCACTACGCATACCCAGGCACCTGAGCCATGAGGCCCTGAGGGCAGCAGCAGGTCTGACCGTCGCTGTCCAGCCTCTTGGGGCTGGGACTGACCTGAGGCCTGGCTATGGCCCTTGCCTTTGCCTGGTGTTCACCAGGCAGCTGGAGGGACACACACACTGTCCTTGTCCCAGCTCTGCTCGCTGCCTCTGGGCTTGGTGGCTTGGGGGTGCTGGAGGAGGTCCCTGCCCTGCTGCCCTGGCCTGTCCTGGCCTGCCCTGGCCTGCCCCGGCCTGCTCTGCTACCTCCCACCCCAGCCTGCCCTGGCTTGCCCCACTGCTGCCCACCCTGGCCTGCTCATAAGCAGGCAGAAGGCCATGAAAAAAAATCCCTTTACTCCTGAGAAAATCTTTCCAATTCCATCGGCTGGGTTGGAGGAGGTATAGGGCAGTGTCATGGGCAGGGGAAAGGCAAAGCAGGGAAGGGAGCTGCAGCCCACGGGATCTGCTCTCAAGGCACATTTTCCACCTTGTGGCAATTTTTAGAATGAAAAAAAAAAACAACAAACCCACCTAAATTGAAAGACTACGAATCATTTTTTCACAGAGCAGCTGGATGACTCAACAAGGTTCTGCTTGCTTTCTTGCTTTTTCCTTTTTTTTTTCCCTTCAATTCAGATCACATTTGTCTCTTAATTTCTGACACTTTTCATATCTGTGATTGGCATTTTCTCATGAAAAAAAGTGAAAATCCCTGAACTGATGGTTGTCACTGGTCGGGAGGTGTATCATGTGAGTATTGCTTTTGCTTTTCATCAGCCTTGCCTTTCTCACCCACCGTCATTCAGTTCATGCCGCTGCTGGGCGTAGATTGCTGGCAGAGGTGGATTACCCGTGTGGCTCGGGTCAATCATTCTTATGCAGCTTTTTTCCAAATAATGCTTATATTTAAAATCTCCAATTTACAATCTTTGATTAGGTAGTAATAGTGCAAGACCTGCTGTAACTGCTATTGAACTAGTAGGAGACTTTGGAACTGGATAAGATTGCTATTGCTGAATATTCTAAAAGTAGACAGATCCTCGAGGGAAAATAATCCCTTATTATTGCCTTCTGTGAGGTCTTGGGGGGAAAAAAAGGCAGTAACTCTGAAATGAAACACACAAATCTTTTTTAATGCATGAATGCACCCCATCTTTTTAGTTTTCTTGTCTTATGATAGAGTACTATTTAATTAAATAGATGAGGTATATGTACTAAGTAGCTTATGGGTGGAAATTATCTTCATTTGACATACCCTAATGAGAGACTAGAAGAACAGCAAGTAACCATTTATTCTACAAAATTAAAAATGTGCAAGAGATGAGCATTTAATTATCTTGACATTATCCTTTGCTAAATTAGGTTAAAGGAGTAAGTTGCAGGACAATCAAGCTATTTTTTTATATATATCTAATTTCATCTTCTTTAAACATTAAGAATCAATGAAATGCATGTTTTGAAGGAATGGCTTTGTGAATGAAAGTATCCTCCCACTCAAGTAGTAACAAGATACTTAGCTTTTATGTAATGTCACTTTTCATCTATAGGTGTCGTAGTGCTTTGTTCAGGCCACCTACAAGTGATGCCTCCCCGACAGGGAAAGGCTTGTCTCAGCTGCATATAGAGACAGCAAGGCCCTGGCAGAGTTCTGTATCAAATAGCCTGAGCTGTCTGACATGCTCTGCACAAAGCTGCTGGATTAGTCACACGAAAATGGTACCAACAACAAAAGCATGGTAAAAGAAGTGGAGCATCTGAGACAACACAGCTCAGAAGTGAGTACTGCATGTTTGTACTTATGGAAAGGTATAAGCAGTTAATGAAGAGAAAAATATAATTGCAGTTAAGACTATAAACAAGAATTGTTGTGATTAAATCTCTTAGTTATGAGATGAGTATTATTCCCTGACTGGAGATGTACTCTTTGGAGTCAGCCTCCTCTGCAAACAAAATTGCTTTTGAAATTTTCACGACATGGAACTATGGATTATTCATTTTAAAATATCTGCTCTCTTGAACACTCTTGCCTGGACTTATTAAAAATATATAATATGTAATGTACAACATATAAAGCACACAACATAAATAAAATGTAATTATAGATAAATTAAAAATATAAAAAATACACAAGAATTCAAGGAGATAGCAGTTTTCAGGTTTTATCTTGTTCTCTCTGAAGCATTCCAGATTACTTAGTCATGCCAAAAGTGGACCAAAAGGGAAGCTCTTTTTTAATAAGATCAATGCAATTGTGATTTGAACAGGGCAACAGAAAAAAATGATAGCTATAATGCTGACCTTTTTGCTTTCCTGAAATTGTTTAGTAATTAGATTGAAACTGCAGTTTACAGGGTTCACATGTAGATTTTTACATAAGCAGGGCTTCTGTTTGGTGTTTTTGGTGGGGAAGTGAATGTATATTTTGGAAATTCTGTTTTCATTATTTTTTTTAATCTAAAAATTATGCTTGTTTTACACACTGTTAGACTGATATCATGGTGATGGTTCTATCGTATGTGCACACTAAGCAAGATAACGTGCAAGTGCTGGTGTTTTACTCAGCCTGTTTCTCCCATTGCATTAGTTAAAAAGTGGAAAATAGATACATAAACATTATTTAATACCTGAAGTCCACAGGTAGGTAGCGAGAAATCACGCCCCACCAGTCTTTGGACCCTCTGGACAGACTTACCAGCAAGATGAGCACGAAGCCTGGAAGTTTCAAAGGACACCATGCAGCTAAGTATTAGCTCTTGGGTATTACCCATCTGAACAGAATGAATTTACTAACCAAAAGCATTCTGCATGATGTTATCACTCTTCAGAGCCATATACTCTGTCAGCCCTTTCATTTTAAATATGTATTACTTTTAGAATAGGAAGTTTACTTCGGCTGCACTGTTTTGTTTTCCTTTATACACATTAAATGGGATAATCCTTTTAAAGTCACCTACTGAAGTACAGATGAGGATCCAGTTTGTGCCTCTTCCTTACTTCAAGGGACACGACGCCTCAAGATGATACACATGGTGCAGGCACAAGGTACACTACTCATTTATATTAACACATTCAGCATGCATTGAATGTCACAGAATTAAACCAACATTTAGAAAATAGATAAGATTTTGCTTCTCTCTTTGGTGAAACATCTTGAAAACACTCAAGTCATGACGAGCACAAGGGAGATGCCCTTCAATATTATACACACCATAATTAGGAGAACAAAGCCAAAAAGAGATTCAGTATATAGCTGAGAAAAAAACTAATACCTAAAATCTCTTTTATGACTGCATTGCTATTCATAGCAATTCAGTAACTGAGAAACAAACTGAATCCAGTTTCGTTAAACCAGGGATGAATTTAACCCAAGAACACAGGCAGTTCTGTACTTGTGAATGGTCTACAGCTTTTGTGTATTAGTCTGGTTTCAGCCATTTTAGCAATTACATTGTATTTTGTTCACATCTTCTGGCTTCCCCCCTTTTTCATTTTCCCTTTCTCCTGCCAGAATCAGCCCTCTGGGAACTTCTATAGTTCCCATGACCACTGTGTACGAACACCTCACAAACATGAATGCCTTATTATCTTCACTGAACGCTTGTGAGTAAGAACAGTGTCAACTCCCATTATACAGAAAAGGAACAAAAGCATAGACAGATTAAATGACTTGCTTATCAGTGGAAGAGAAATCTGTAAAACACCAGGAACTGAAAGCAAATGCACCCAGTGCCTGGCCAACTTGTTAACCCGAAGTACCTCCTTCCTACTCTCTGCCCATTGCAGAGCACCAACAGCCTCAAGCACTTGTCGTTCCGATTGAGTGGGAAGAAGACTCTTGATGTCATGTAATGGAGGTGCCTGTGCTGGCCTGGAGCCTGGTATCACTCCTCAGTGGTGAGAAAGCAGCCCTCCCAATGGATAACGGTGAGAATTGAAGTTGGGAGCCCCTCTCTCTTTCCCTCTCTCTCCCTCTCTCAACCAGCTGGGATGCCTGGGCTTCTAAATCAAGCACCCAAACCAGCTCTCTAAAGTAGAGAGTATGAGTCATTTAACTTGCAATGCCCTGTACTGATCCACAATGAGAATCCCATAAAGTTGTTCATGTCTCTCTTACCTACCCACGCATACAGATCACTCATCATAGTAGTATCTGAATGCCTGGTTTAACCACTCACATTAATTTCTGTGTTTTAAAACTGAATTTTGACTACTGGTTGTTGCATTCATTTCTAGTTTCTTCTATTTATTTTTTTTTTCCAACATGAAGAATGCCGTTCTGTTACCATAAGGAGAGGTGGAGTGGGGTGTGAGCGAGCTCCACAAATTCCGCAACAGCTCCCACCTCTCCCACAACCCACTGACTCTGCACGGCACATTATCTGCCTATCGATAATCCTTTATCATGATCCATAATAAAATCACACTTTCCCACGTGCTGCTTTTCTTTTCTTTCTCTCTTCTCTTGTAATGTGTTGGGGTTTAGAAAGTGCAGCAGTTTGGATTCCTCTCTATGGCCCTACAAGGAAGCCAGGATGGATTGCTGGTAACCGAATGTCGCCGAGCCGCTTTGCCCCTGTTTTGGAGAGCGCCA